>OV702287.1:426293056-426814295 GCA_916181665.1 Avena sativa | reverse complement strand
GAAGATTTTTGTTTGTTGAGAGACTATAATGTAATGTTTTGCGAAACCATGACAGGCCAAGTGATGTGGTAAGTACCTTGTAGTCGACATGATTTTGTTTCTTGAGTTGATGTAATATACTTGTTTCTGTGATTACGTTTGTTGAGAAATTGTAATGTGATGTTTTGTGAAACCATGTTGTGGTTATGTTTGTTTGGGGAGATTATAATGTAATGTTTTGTGAAACCATGACTGAAGAAGTGATGCATAAGTACCTTGTAGTTAACATGATTTTGTTTTCTTTGGATGATGTAATATACTGGTATATTTTCGTTAGGCAATGAAATTGGGATGGAGGGGAGTGCAGGTTTAATATTTGAAATGAGAATGTGTGAAGAGAATCCCTATCAGGCAGGAGACAGTAATCCAGGGAAAGGGCATGGTATCCATTAAACTATTGTAACATGCCAATCTAGTCATCATTGCAGCGGTAGAAGGGCTTGCTCCTCTCTCCTCCCCTCCCTCCCCTCTCCTCTCTCTCCTCTCCTCTCTCTCTCTTCTCCTCTTCTCTCTCTCTCTCTCTCTCTCTCTCCTTCTCTCTCTCTCTCTCTCTCTCTTCCTCTCTCTCTTCTCCTCTCTCTCCTCTCTCTCTCTCTCTCTCCTCTCTCTCTCTCCTCTCTTCTCTCTCCTCTCTCTCTCTCTCTCTCTCTCTCTCTTCGTCTCTCTCCTCTCTCTCTCTCTCTCTCTCTCTCTCTCTCTCTCTCTCTTCTCTCTCTCTCTCGCCGTCGCCGTCGCCGTTGCCGTCGCATTCGCCATGTTGTCCTTGAACGGCGAGGACGGACCAGTCGAGCAGTGACAGCCTTCTCTCCGACATCGAGTATTCCTTCCACGATGTGAGTTCCTCTGTTTTCTCGGGCTAGGGTTGGGCAATGGTAAATCACTTGATCTGAGCCTGACCAGATGTGCATGCAATCATGTTCGATTTCAGCTTTGCGTTTACCTATAGGTACCAAGGACGATCTACGACTCCGAATGGGAGGGCCTAGATCTCGATGGAGAAGTGCCATGTGACCATGGGCTAAAACTGAGGAGATATGTTGCATTCGAATGCAGTAACACTTTGAGAAGGTTTTTGGGATGTACAAATCAGGTTTGTTTACATTATGTGCAACTGTGACATGAAGTAAAATGTATCGTGCATGTTCATAACACTATAGTGTGTGTGTTTTTAGGTTGGCCCGGTGTGTAAAGCAGTAGAGTGGGTGGATCTTGAGTGGCCAGATGCACTTAAGAAATGTTTGGCACGGTTATGGGAGATGTATAAGTTGGAAAGGTCGGGGAGATTTACTGATGTAAGTGATGCAGATGAAAAAAAATTATGAGCTTGTCGGTATGAAATAAGGAGCTGGAACAAGAAATCGAGAATTTGCAGTCAAAGCTAACTGACGGAATCGATGGGAGCTTGGTTGTTGGAACTGCAAAGAAGCTTCAGGATAGTCACGGGTTGCTGATTCATAATGCAGAAAAGGAGAGGGATTAGCTCAGGGAAGACAAGAAGAAGCTAGAGTGCTGCATTGCGGATCTGTTGAAGGAACTGAAGAAGGCGTGCGAGGGTGAACAAGGACAAACTATAGAGGATAAAGGAAATTCGAGATGAATAATTTATGTTGTACCAATGCCTGAAACTAGTTAATTGTAAGACTTGCAGTTGCGCTTTCCGAACTAAGCCAAACTCAATCCTCGAGCAAACTAATTTCAGACGAACACACATATCGTGCATAGAGTTAAGTTCACGCTTACAAAATCACCACTGCAGAGGATACACCAGGCAGTTCAGTACTAAATAGACATATGTTGTGTTCAAGCGAGCCTGGCCCGGAGCTACCTGTTTTCCTCCCTAAGAATTGCCAGCTCCTTCAGTACTATGTCGTGCTTCAGCTGTAGGTTCTAGTGCTCCGTCACGGATTGGAGAATTTTGTCCGTAGCCATACGATTTTCCTTCAAGATCCCTTTCATGATCTCCGTCTGCTTCCTAGCCGAGTCGCGACCTTCACTGTGTAGCTTCGCCCAGTCGGTGTTTAACTCCTTCAATTTCTGGCACTTGTCAGAAAGGACCGCGAATTCAGCGCGCAGTTGGTCAAAGGCCAGTTTCTGGGAATTCCGCTTCTCCCTTTGGATTGCTATCTTGTCATTTAGCCAGGTCGCCAGGTCCTGGTCGATCTTTCGCCTCTTTCCCTGCAACAAAAATACATGGTATGGTTTGTTTAGTTCACCAGGACAAGCTGGTTAGTTTCCATAATTAACTGAGTCGACTAGTGGCACTATCATAATTTCAAGGAAGAAGCAATCTAGGACTAATCAACATTTTATGAATCGACTAGTGGCACTGTCATAATTTCAATTTCGAAGACAAATAAGATTTATCAGCAATTTAGTGTGTTGTGGGTTTTTCCTAATATCACCAAATAGTAGTGGGAGAGTGGCAAACTCATAACGCAGAAACCTATGTCTAGATACATATGGAAAGAGAACATGGTGTCCATTCATGAACATGAACACCAACACATGTCCAGATAGATAAGGAGTTGGCCTAGGATTCTTATTACACCCTATAATGGGAAGCAGACATGGGCATTGCTCCATGAACCCTAAACATTACAAAAGGAGAGGAGGACGAACTGGTATTCTTGTCCCCGCTAACGGGAATCAGACTTGGGCATTGCTCTGGTACGCCTACAGACATGCCCTTAGCTCCTCGTTCTCTTTCCGAACACCCTCGAGTACGGTGATCCCTCTGCTCATGTCCGCCTTCATCTCCTTGACTGCATCCAGGCAACGGTTCCTGTCATGGTAGGCTCGGATGGTAGCCTTGGTTTCCTCGACGCGTCCTCTGAGTGCCTCGCTGACTTTGTCCTGCAGGAGAATGCACCTTTCCACGAGATTCTTCTTCTCCTCCGTGAGCTCGTTGATTATCTTGATGGTTTGTTCTTGCCTGATCAAGTTATGGTCGAGCACTTTCTGTAGCCTAACGATGTCACGTGCAAAATCTAGCGAGATCTCCTTCTGCACAGATAATTGCTTGCGTATGCTCTCATTAGCTTGGGTGAGAGAGCGTGCAAGCTCATGTTGGTTGGAAATCTTGGAACTGATCGTGGCCACCTTCTCACGGTACTCGGCCTTCGATCGCTGCATCGTTCATGTTAATTGAAATAGGGATTCTACAATTACACTCCAGGTCCCAGGTGAATACTAATACAGATAAAAAAAATCCCCGTTGAATCTATTGGCCGCAGTGTTAAAAAATGGACCTGGAGATCTATTCATGACCACGATAAACTAATCCTAATCACAAAAAATCCATAGTGAATCTATGAACAATGGTATTAAGGAAAGACCAAGAGATCCAGTCATATTCATGAAAACAAATACAACTCGCAAAAGAAGAAGAAAAACCAATGCGGGGCGGACAACATCTAAGAAATCCACATCATAACTCGGAGAAATAATAGCGTGGAGATTTGCTACCTCGCTGAGACATGGAACGGGGCCGAACGGGTCCTGCAACGCCTCCGTCGTGGTGGATTCGGGATCCATGGCCGACCTGTAATATGTAGAAGAGGAAGAGCCAGAAGAAGAAAAACAAGAAGAAGCTGATTAAGATCATGATGGAGAGGGAGATGGAGAAGAAGTAGAATAAGGAGACCGTACCGGGAGGAGCCCTCGCCTGCTAGAACATTCGGCGCCATTGTCAGGGGAGATTGGGCCTCGATGAGAGGGTGGGCTTGAGCGACTGGTAGAGCAAGAAGTGCCTCGCGGCGATTTCTCTCCCTTTTCTCCGCGAGGATCGTCGACCGGCCTCTCCCCCTCCTCAGTGGAGCCATGGCTTGCAGGGCGAGTGTGGCGGAGGCAGGAGGAAGGAGATAGTGATTATTAGTGTGGGAGAAGAGTAAAGAGTACAGGCCGTGGTCCAATAGTACTAGTACTAATATATAAGACCACCGTGTATGGTCTACCTTCTCAAAGAAGCCAGGGAGGCAGGGGTAGAGAATCGATGGGACTTGTCTTTATTGCGATGGACACTTCAATGGTCTTCGGCACCGCCCAAAATACAGTATATAATAAGGGGAGTGCGAGCCGGGTGGTCGTCACGGGAATCGGTGCGCACATCCTGCGTGCGTGTGTCACGTGTTGATGGGGCAATGACATGCGCAACTGCTGCACGATCATGTCGGCACGTCCAACTTCGTCGAACTCCACGTGACAGGCACGCACGGGATATTTACGAGTCTAGAATACACTGTGCCACTTTAGTTGTGATCAAATTATGTTCAGTACGCGAGATATTACTTTTTTTTTATAATCGACAAATGCACGCGTGGACATGACACACGAAACCGCCGCTCGTCCTTGATCATATCGGCACCCCACTCTGTGTACCCGCCATCGACCATTTAGAGCAACTACCTCGAGCACGATGCCCCCTCGCCGTGGCAATGGCAGGTCCAAGCCGTCCACTGACCGTCCTGCGTCCCTGGCTCTTCGCTGCATCGTCCGCGCTCACGAGTCGCCTGCTGAGGCAACACGTCGTGTCTGACCGTGCCAGGATCCATCGACATCGGCACTCGAGGACACCGCGACGTCGAAGCTCGTACTAGACACGCAGGAGGAGCGTGGGGTACCTGTAGCGTCGGACGAGTGCAAAGTAGCAGCCAGGACGGGGGCGCGTGTTACGCCGACGAGTACGGACAAGAAGAGGAACGAGAAGTAGACCAAGAAGAAGAGAGGAGATAGCTATTTGGACGAGTCCGACTCGGCCAACGAGGAGGCGTTCATCGATCAGTTGGAGGCAAGAGCGGAGGAGAGTGACGTGGACCCGTGGGACTACGAAGAGGAGGAGGAGGACTTCGACGAGGAGATAGCGCGCTTATTCGAGGAAGGGGGCGGGGTAGAGTCGTCAGAGGAGGGCACCGATAGCGGTGATGGCGGGGACCATGGCGTTGACGAAGACGAGGACGAACCGGAAGACGAAGATGATGGCTTCTTCGAAATATGATCATTTATTTTATTTATTTTAGTTAGATAGATGGATTTTCACTTGTTTATGGGGGTTTAGTATCGGTGGCACGGATACAGAGGTGTCACGGATTGACCATGCATAAAAAAAGTGGAGAAGGGAGGGGTTATCCTGCCCGTTGGATCACATGGGATCAACGGTTGGTGGAGACGATCCGTGTGACATCTCTGTCAGCCAATCAGGGCATAACACCCAGAGTGAGCACATGTTTGGGATCTCCACACGTTTGGGCTTTTGTGAGATTTGTGACACAGAGAGAGGGAAAATCTCTTTTCACAATCCGCCTATGGATCCACCCGTACCATTCAAATGTCATTGTATTTGTGCTCTTTTCACAATCCACCCATGGATCCACCAGTGTCATTTTGCATGTGTGTTCTTTTTAGTAACAACAACTAGAGTCATTTTGCATGTGTGATCTCTTCACATACCACCTATGGATCCACCAGTGTCATTGCATGTGTGTTCTTTTTAGTATCAACAACCAGAGTCATTGAAATGTGTGTTCTTCTCACATACCACCTATGGATCCACCAGTGTTATTGCATGTGTGTTCATTTCATAATCCACCTATGGATCCACCAGTGTCATTGCATGTGTGTTCTTTTTAGTAACAACAACCAGAGTCATTTTGCATGTGTGTTCTTCTCACATACCACCTATGGATCCACCAGTGTCATTGCATGTGTGTTCTTTTCACTAACAACAACCAGAGTCGTTGCATGTGTGTTCTTTTCACATACCACATATGGATCCACCAGTGTCATTGAAATGCGTGTTCTCTACAGAGACCACACATGGATCCACCAGTGTCATTGCATGTGTGTTCTTTTTAGTAACAACACCAGTCATTGTGCATGTGTGTTCTTTTCACATACCACCTATGGATCCACCAGTGTCATTGCATGTGTGTTCTCTTCACAATCCACCTATGGATCCACCAGTGTCATTGCATGTGTTCTTTTTAGTAACAACAACCAGTGTCATTGCATGTGTGCTCTCTTCAGAGACCACACATGGATCCACCAATGTCATTGCATGTGTGTTCTTTTTACTAACAACAACAAGAGTCATTGAAATGTGTGCTCTCTTCAGAGACCACACATGGATCCACCAGTGTCATTGCATGTGTGTTCTTTTCACTAACAACAACTAGAGTCATTGCATGTGTGTTATTTTCACATACCACATATGGATCACCAGTGTCATTGCATGTGTGTTCTCTTCACATACCACCTATGGATCCACCAGTGTCATTGCATGTGTGTTCTTTTTAGTAACAACAACCAGAGTCATTTTGCATGTGTGTTCTTTTCACATACCACCTATGGATCCACCAGTGTCATTGCATGTGTGTTCTTTTCACAATCCACCCATGGACCCACCAGTGTCATTTTGCGTGTGTGTTCTTTTTAGTAACAACAACCAGAGTCATTTTGCATGTGTGATCTCTTCACATATCACCTATGGATCCACCAGTGTCATTGCATGTGTGTTCTTTTTAGTAACAACAACCAGAGTCATTTTGCATGTGTGTTCTTCTCACATACCACCTATGGATCCACCAGTGTCATTGCATGTGTGTTTATTTCATAATCCACCTATGGATCCACCAGTGTCATTGCATGTGTGTTCTTTTTAGTAACAACAATCAGAGTCATTTTGCATGTGTGTTCTTCTCACATACCACCTATGGATCCACCAGTGTCATTGCATGTGTGTTCTTTTAACTAAGAACAACCAGAGTCATTGCATGTGTGTTCTTTTCACATACCACATATGGATCCAAAAGTGTCAGTGAAATGCGTGTTCTCTACAGAGACCACACATGGATCCACAAGTGTCATTGCATGTGTGTTCTTTATAGTAACAACAACCAGTCATTTTGCATGTGTGTTCTTTTCACATACCACCTATGGATCCACCAGTGTCATTGCATATGTGTTCTCTTCACAATCCACCTATGGATCCACCAGCGTCATTGCATGTGTGTTCTTTTTAGTAACAACAACTAGTGTCATTGCATGTGGGCTCTCTTCAGAGACCACACATGGATCCACCAGTGTCATTGCATGTGTGCTCTTTTTAGTAACAACAACCAGAGTCATTTTGCATGTGTGCTCTTTTCACATACCACCTATGGATCCACCAGTGTCATTGCATGTGTGTTCTTTTCACTAACAACAACTAGAGTCATTGCATGTGTGTTCTTCTCACATACCACCTATGGATCCACCAGTGTCATTGCATGTGTGTTCTCTTCACATACCACCTATGGATCCACCAGTGTCATTGCATGTGTGTTCTTTTTAGTAACAACAACCAGAGTCACTTTGCATGTGTGTTCTTTTCACATACCACCTATGGATCCACCAGTGTCATTGCATGTGTGTTCTTTTCACAATCCACCCATGGATCCACCAGTGTCATTTTGCATGTGTGTTCTTTTTAGTAACAACAACCAAAGTCATTTTGCATGTGTGATCTCTTCACATACCACCTATGGATCCACCAGTGTCATTGCATGCATGTTCTTTTTAGTAACAACAACCAGAGGCATTTTGCATGTGTGTTCTTTTCACATACCACCTATGGATCCACCAGTGTCATTGCATGGGTGTTCTCATCACAATCCACCTATGGATCCACCAGTGTCATTGCATGTGTGTTCTTTTTAGTATCAACGACCAGAGTCATTTTGCATGTGTGTTCTTCTCAGATACCACCTATGGATCCACCAGTGTCATTGCATGTGTGTTCTTTTCACGAACAACAACCAGAGTCATTGCATGTGTGTTCTTTTCACGTACCACATATGGATCACCAGTGTCATTGCATGTGTGTTCTCTTCACATACCACCTATGGATCCACCAGTTGCATTACATGTGTGTTCTTTTTAGTAACAACAACCATAGTCAATTTGCATGTGTGTTCTTTTCACATACCACCTATGGATCCACCAGTGTCATTGTATGTGTGTTCTTTTCACAACGCACCCATGGATCCACCAGTGTCATTTTGCATGTGTGTTCTTTTTAGTAACAACAACCAGAGTCATTTTGCATGTGTGATCTCTTCACATACCACCTATGGATCCACCGGTGTCATTGCATGTGTGTTCTTTTTAGTAACAACAACCAGAGTCATTGAAATGTGTGTTCTTCTCACATACCACCTATGGATCCACCAGTGTCATTGCATGTATGTTCATTTCACTAACAACAACCAGAGTCATTGCATGTCTGTTCTTTTCACATACCACATATGGATCCACCAGTGTGATTGAAATGTGTGTTCTCTACAGAGACCACACATGGATCCACCAGTGTCATTGCATGTGTGTTCTTGATAGTAAGAACAACCAGTTATTTTGCATGTTTGTTCTTTTCACATACCACATATGGCTCCACCAGTGCATTGAAATGTGTGTTCTCTACAGAGACCACACATGGATCCACCAGTGTCATTGCATGTGTGTTCTTTTTAGTAACAACAACCAGTCATTTTGCATGTGTGTTCTTTTCACATACCACCTATGGATCCACCAGTGTCATTGCATGTGTGTTCTCTTCAGAATCCACCTATGGATCCACCAGTGTCATTGCATGTGTGTTGTTTTTAGTAACAACAACCAGTGTCATTGCATGTGTGCTCTCTTCAGAGACCACACATTGATCCACAAGTGTCATTGCATGTGTGTTCTTTTTACTAACAACAACAAGACTCATTGAAATTTGTGCTCTTTTCACATACCACCTATGGATGCACCAGTGTCATTGCATGTGTGTTCATTTCACTAACAACAACCAGAGTCATTGCATGTGTGTTCTTTTCACATACCACATATGGATCACCAGTGTCATTGCATGTGTGTTCTCTTCACATACCACCTATGGATCCACCAGTGTCATTGCATGTGTGTTCTTTTTAGTAACAAGAACTAGAGTCATTTTGCATGTGTGTTCTTTTCACATACCGACGATCAAACCTCGGATAAGTAGAATGTCACGAGACAAAGGGAATTGGTTTCGTATGTTAAATGGTTCAATCGATCACGATATCATCGTTGAGTATGTGGGAGCCGTTATGGATCTCCAGATCCCGCTGATGGTTATGGATGGGAGAGATGTCTTCATCATGTCTACATATTCACGAACCGTAGGGTGACACACTTAAGGTTCGAAGTTGTTTGAAGTAGATATGGAATTTGCGTTGGAGACCGAATATTGTTCGGAGTCTCGGAATGGGTCCGGGACATCACGAGGAGATCCGGAATGGTCCGGAGAATGAGATTCATATATTGGGGATCATTTTCTAAGTTAGGAAATGTTCCGGAGTGTTTGTATGGAGATTCTAGAAGGTTTCGGAATGTTCTGAAGGTTCTATAGGATTTCTTGGAGTTTGCTTGAAAACCAAGAAAGGCATCAAAGAAACCAAGTGGGGTAAGACACGGATTCGTGGGGGAGGAGGATTCCTCCCCCCAACCTACCGGCCCAAGGAGGAGGGAGTCCTACTAGGAGTCCTCCTCCCCAGGCGCGCCTCCCTCCTTTAAATAGAAGGGAGGGGGCGCCCCCTCTTGCACCTTGTCTCATAACTCCCAATCTCAGCCGCCTCTCTCCTCCACGATTCTTCTGCACAGGCATAGGCGAAGCCCTGCAGAATTCTCATCTCCACCACCACCACCACGCCGTCGTGCTGCTGGGATTTTGTGGAGAAGATCTACTACCTCCGCTGCTCGCTGGAACGGGGAGAGGAAGGTCTGCTTCGACTCCGCACGTGTGACCGTCTGCAGAAGCGCCACCGGATCGCGGCGCCGGAAGGATCGTCCACACGATCTTGAGATCGGCAAGTGATCGACTACATCATCCACGAGATCTAATCTTGTTAAACACTTTCGGTTCAACGAGGGTTAGCACCAATCTATCTCGTTGCTCATGTCTAGTAGATTAGATCTTGGCTTTTATCTAGATTAGATCTGGGTTTTGTTCGTTCTTGCGGTAGAATTTTTTTGTTTTCCATGCTACGAACCCATCACTTTTTAGTAACAACAACCAGTCATTTTGCATGTGTGTTCTTTTCACATACCACCTATGGATCCACCAGTGTCATTGCATGTGTGTTCTCTTCACAATCCACCTATGGATCCACCAGTGTCATTGCATGTGTGTTCTTTTTAGTAACAACAACTAGTGTCATTGCATGTGTGTTCTTTTTAGTAACAACAACTAGTGTCATTGCATGTGTGCTCTCTTCAGAGACCACACATGGATCCACCAGTGTCATTGCATGTGTGCACTTTTTAGTAACAACAACCAGAGTCATTTTGCATGTGTGCTCTTTTCACATACCACCTATGGATCCACCAGTGCCATTGCATGTGTGTTCTTTTCACTAACAACAACTAGAGTCATTGCATGTGTGTTCTTCTCACATACCACCTATGGATCCACCAGTGTCATTGCATGTGTGTTCTCTTCACATACCACCTATGGATCCACCAGTGTCATTGCATGTGTGTTCTTTTTAGTAACAACAACCAGAGTCACTTTGCGTGTGTGTTCTTTTCACATACCACCTATGGATCCACCAGTGTCATTGCATGTGTGTTCTTTTCACAATCCACCCATGGATCCACCAGTGTCATTATGCATGTGTGTTCTTTTAAGTAACAACAACCAAAGTCATTTTGCATGTGTGATCTCTTCACATACCACCTATGGATCTACCAGTGTCATTGCATGTGTGTTCTTTTTAGTAACAACAACCAGAGTCATTGAAATGTGTGTTCTTCTGACATACCACCTATGGATCCACCAGTGTCATTGCATGTGTGTTCTTTTCACTAACAACAACCAGAGTCATTGCATGTGTGTTCTTTTCACATACCACATATGGATCCACCAGTTTCATTGAAATGCGTGTTCTCTACAGAGACCACGCATGGATCCACCAGTGTCATTGCATGTGTGTTCTTTTTAGTAACAACAACCAGTCATTTTGCATGTGTGTTCTTTTCACATACCACCTATGGATCCACCAGTGTCATTGCATGTGTGTTCTCTTCACAATCCACCTATGGATCCACCAATGTCCTTGCATGTGTGTTCTTTTTAGTAACAACAACCAGTGTCATTGCATGTGTGCTCTCTTCAGAGACCACACATGGATCCACAAGTGTCATTGCATGTGTGTTCTTTTTACTAACAACAACAAGAGTCATTGAAATGTGTGCTCTTTTCACATACCACCTATGGATCCACCAGTGTCATTGCATGTGTGTTCTCTTCACAATCCACCTATGGATCCACCAGTGTCATTGCATGTGTGTTCTTTTTAGTAACAACAACTAGTGTCATTGCATGTGTGTTCTTTTTAGTAACAACAACTAGTGTCATTGCATGTGTGCTCTCTTCAGAGACCACACATGGATCCACCAGTGTCATTGCATGTGTGCTCTTTTTAGTAACAACAACCAGAGTCATTTTGCATGTGTGCTCTTTTCACATACCACCTATGGATCCACCAGTGCCATTGCATGTGTGTTCTTTTCACTAACAACAACTAGAGTCATTGCATGTGTGTTCTTCTCACATACCACCTATGGATCCACCAGTGTCATTGCATGTGTGTTCTCTTCACATACCACCTATGGATCCACCAGTGTCATTGCATGTGTGTTCTTTTTAGTAACAACAACCAGAGTCACTTTGCGTGTGTGTTCTTTTCACATACCACCTATGGATCCACCAGTGTCATTGCATGTGTGTTCTTTTCACAATCCACCCATGGATCCACCAGTGTCATTATGCATGTGTGTTCTTTTAAGTAACAACAACCAAAGTCATTTTGCATGTGTGATCTCTTCACATACCACCTATGGATCTACCAGTGTCATTGCATGTGTGTTCTTTTTAGTAACAACAACCAGAGTAATTGAAATGTGTGTTCTTCTGACATACCACCTATGGATCCACCAGTGTCATTGCATGTGTGTTCATTTCATAATCCACCTATGGATCGGCCAGTGTCATTGCATGTGTGTTCATTTTAGTAACAACAACCAGAGTCATTTTGCATGTGTGTTCTTCTCACATACCACATATGGATCCACCAGTGTCATTGCATGTGTGTTCTTTTCACTAACAACAACCAGAGTCATTGCATGTGTGTTCTTTTCACGTACCACATATGGATCACCAGTGTCATTGCATGTGTGTTGTAAGATCCCTCCTTTGTAAAGGAAAAGATCCCTGTGATTGCAATGCTAGTCCCTGGATCAATGCTAGCATCCACAGTTTAAGATGAAGTACACAGATACAAAGGTCGTTTATTACAGTCATTCCAGAGATAAAACATAGTCTTTTACAACTCAGGGCCAAAGGCCTAATACAAGAGTTTATGGAATAAGTAAATAAACACAAGTCTTCATCTTCATGTGCCACAGGCAAGCATGTTGAGTGTAGACTCATGACTCCTAATCATCATCGGAGTAACCTGCAACATTACAAGTTACAACCACAAAGGGTCAATACTTTGGAATAGTATTGGCAAGTGATACCCTTATATATATAAGGTGGACTATAATACTATATGCATTTGGGCTAGGTGGAGCTTAGGCTTGCATTGCTCAAAATAGATTTTTCCTATCATTTTGAAAATACTAAGTTTTTGCTTGGCACAAAACACCCAAGGCATCTACCAATCAAAGACTGAAGATCCTCTCAGGGCATCTACCAATCAATGACTGAAGATCCTTTTAACCCTTATTCATCCACAAGTTTTATTTTAGAAAATTGGAGTGATGAGATTCTTGAAGTTTCCATGTCTTGATGCTCAAATTGTCCTTTACCAGGGACATGGCTAAGTACTTAGGTTTTACACTCTGCAGAGGTGGTGCACTTTCCCCACAAGACTTGGTTTCCCAAGACAAGATCCTTCAGAAGCCTTTCCTTAGTCAAATGGACGCGCTCCAACCTATCATTCCCACTACCACCCACTCCAAGAGACTAAGTTCTAGCAACCTAAGATCATGGCAGAGCCCATAATGCCAAGTGGTTGCACTTGAAGCTTCTCAACATTTGACATCTCCAATCTCTTTGTTCCTGGGTGGCCATCCACAAGTGAGATACACAAGCCAAGTCCATGGCCTTGTGAACCACTCAACATAATCCATTCCTTCCATTCCACCCAGGTGATTTATTAACTTAGTTGTTTTGTTAAATAAAACACAAGTCCTTAGACTTAGAATATTTTTCCATAGTGTGAATATATAAACCACCCTTGTTTTCTAGTAGCTAGGCTAAGCATGGCATGGCAACTTATCCTTAGGGAATTTTCCTAGCAATTCTACCATTCTAATCTACATAGGATTTCCCAACATCATAATTGACAAAAGTAGCATGCAAAACCTAACAAAATATCTAATGCAAGTTTAAAATATGGGAAGGGAATATTCATGAAGATATCACTTGCCTTGGTAGTGTGGAGAGTAGCACTCGTCACAATCACAATCACTAGCAAAATCTACACACAAGGTTGTAGCACACAATTACACACAAATATATACAAACAAAGATAATATGAATGTATGCATGCATGAATCTACTAAGTGGTGATTTTTTGAAAACTCTACCAAGCATATGCAAGTTTACAGAAACTAAACAAGTCACAAGAATAGCCAAGACAACTTACTTAACCCTAAAACAAAAATACTAAATTAAATCTATACTCAAAAAGGCCTCAAACAAGTTTCTGCAATTTAATCCAATCTAACGGTTACTATTTGCTAAACAAATTGGATAGGCAGAAAGGTCTTGTTTTACTGAATCCAACGGTATAAAGTTTGCAAAATTCCAACGTGGCAATCAAAAGTTATAAGCATTTGAATTTGGATCAAAATTCTGGTTTTAAATCTATTTTTAGATCTAACCCTAGCCACGCGTCACGCTGCGATTGACGCGTACCGCTTCGGTTGGATCACGCTCTGTGGACCGTACGATTTAAATGAGATCTGGCGGCTCAGACGCACGCGTACCTCTTCGTCCTCCTTCTATTCTACGCCACAGGATCTAGATCTAACGCTCCTAATTACTCTGACCACACTCGGGCGGCGCTAGCGGCGCTGACTGGCGGCGGCGCGTCTGACTACGGTGGCAGCGGCGTTCTAGATCTTCCCAGGAAGCAAGATGGTGCTTACCAGGACCGCGGTGGCGTTCTGAAGCTCGTCGTGGTACTGGATTGTGGAGGGGCGCTCGGAGATGGACTCTGGATCTCGTCGGAGTTGCGTCTGGCGTCGGGTGGGTGTTGTCGGAGTCGTTGCCGTGGTTCAGCGTCGCCCTAACACGAGCCAGGGGTTTTAGGAGATGCGCAAGGCAACTGCGAACAAGCTCGTGTGAAAGAAAAGACAAGGGGCGACGGGACTTACGGAAATTGGTCGCCGGAGTCGAGGTGGTCGTCGGTGCTTGCGGTGTCGAGCGGAAATGGCGACCTGGGGCAGTACAGGACGGACTAGTGGAGTCAGGAGATGCGCAAAGACACACTGAGTCAGATAGCAAGAACGAGAGGCAGAGGGGAACACGAGGCTCACCGGAATCGATCTCCGGAGTGGGCTCTGTCTGCGGCGGCGCGGGGTTGATTGAGGGCAGCCTGGTGGCAGAGCGAGTGAGGCGTTTGGGGGAAAATGATCGCGAGGCAGAGGGGATCTTATAGCCGGTGACTCGACATGAAACGCCCATCGATTAATGCCCAATTAAGCTCAACATCACTGCGGCAACGGTCAGCAGCGGAGATCGTGCGCGGAGTCAGGTGGAAGACGATGACGATGTGGACCGGGCCCGCTCGTCAGCGAAGTGTGCAGTGTGTAGGTGGGGTCTGTCTGTCAGCGACCGAACGCGTGCGCTCGCGCGTGAGAGAAGAAACAGAAGATCCCCGGTGGGCTTGATGGGCCTTTTCCACTGCTGGGCTGGATTTCGGCCGCGCGGCCTTTTTCCTTTGAATGCTTCTTTTCTTTTTGTAAATTAATTTTCTGAAATGATTTTTGATATGAATTCAAATCCTTTTGAATTCAAACAAAATTGGGGATCTTTGCAAGGTTCTGTGGTTTCAAAATACAGTCAAATACCAAGTGGTTACCTTGCAAGGGCTTGGTCAAGCTTGGACTTTGAAATAAACAGAGACTTTGCTCTAGTTTGCAAATGTTTGAGAAAGGGTTTGAAATTAATTCTAAATTGGATACTTGGGTTAAAAAGCTACACCTAATCTTTCCAACAATGGAGGCAAGCAAACAAGTACCTAAACATTCAAAACTCAAAGGGTGAAGGCCATTTGAGTTGAATTTGCTCACATGAAATCATAGCACAAACTTCTGTTTCTAAATGATTTTGAGAAAAACCCTAAATGAATGATTGATGCAAGAATGATATGAATGAGTTTTGAAATATGATTTTTGGGATGTTACAAATCTAACCCCCTTAAGATGAATCTCGCCCTCGAGATTCGGATTGGCTAGCAAATAGGTGAGGGTGGTCTTTCCGAAGATCATCTTCTCTTTCCCAAGTTGCTTCCTCTTCAGAGTGATGATTCCATTGTACTTTGCAAAACTTGATAGTCTTTGTCCTTGTGACTCTTTCTGCGGTCTCAAGTATCTTGACAGGCTTTTCTTCATAGGTGAGATCACTTTCTAGTTGAACTTCTTCCAAAGATATGGTATCCTTCAAAGATGATTCTTCCATTTCCGGGTGACATTTCTTGAGCTGGCTCACGTGAAAAACGTTATGGACTGCTGATAAAGATACCGGCAGTTCAATTTCATACGCAACTTCCCCCTTGCGAGTTAGAATGTTAAATGGTCCAACATATTTTGCATATGTGTTCTTTTCACATACCACATATGGATCCACCAGTGTCATTCCATGTGTGTTCTTTTCACAATCCACCCATGGATCCACCAGTGTCATTGCATGTGTGTTCTTTTTAGTAACAACTAGAGTCATTTTGCATGTGTGTTCTTTTCACATACCACCTATGGATCCACCAGTGTCATTGCATGTGTGTTCTTTTCACAATCCACCCATGGATCCACCGTTGTCATTGCATGTGTGTTATTTTTAGTAACAACAACCAGAGTCATTTTGCATGTGTGCTCTCTTCACATACCACCTATGGATCCACCAGTGTCATTGGATGTGTGTTCTTTTTAGTAACAATAGCCAGAGTCATTTTGCATGTGTGTTCTTTTCACAATCCACCCATGGATCCACCAGTGTCATTGCATGTGTGTTCTTTTTAGTAACAACAACCAGAGTCATTTTGCATGTGTGTTTTTCTCACATACCACCTATGGATTCACCAGTGTCATTGCATGTGTGTTCTTTTCACTAACAACAACCAGAGTCATTGCATGTGTGTTCTTTTCACATACCACATATGGATCCACCAGTGTCATTGAAATGCGTGTTCTCTACAGAGACCACACATGGATCCACCAGTGTCATTGCATGTGTGTTCTTTTTAGTAACAACAACCAGTCATTTTGCATGTGTGTTCTTTTCACATACCACCTATGGATCCACCAGTGTCATTGCATGTGTGTTCTCTTCACAATCCACCTATGGATCCACCAGTGTCATTGCATGTGTGTTATTTTTAGTAACAACAACCAGTGTCATTGCATGTGTGCTCTCTTCAGAGACCACAGATGGATCCAGCAGTGTCATTGCACGTGTGTTCTTTTTACTAACAACAACAAGAGTCATTGAAATGTGTGCTCTCTTCAGAGACCACACATGGATCCACCAGTGTCATTGCATGTGTGTTCTTTTCACTAACAACAACCAGAGTCATTGCATGTGTGTTCTTTTCACATACCACATATGGATCCACCAGTTTGATTGAAATGCGTGTTCTCTACAGAGACCACACATGGATCCACCAGTGTCATTGCATGTGTGTTCTTTTTAGTAACAACAACCAGTCATTTTGCATGTGTGTTCTTTTCACATACCACCTATGGATCCACCAGTGTCATTGCATGTGTGTTCTCTTCACAATCCACCTATGGATCCACCAGTGTCATTGCATGTGTGTTCTTTTTAGTAACAACAACCAGTGTCATTGCATGTGTGCTCTCTTCAGAGACCACACATGGATCCACCAGTGTCATTGCATGTGTGTTCTTTTTACTAACAACAACAAGAGTCATTGAAATGTGTGCTCTCTTTAGAGACCACACATGGATCCACCAGTGTCATTGCATGTGTGTTCTTTTCACTAACAACAACCAGAGTCATTGCATGTGTGTTCTTTTCACATACCACATATGGATCACCAGTGTCATTGCATGTGTGTTCTCTTCACAATCCACCTATGGATCCACCAGTGTCATTGCATGTGTGTTCTTTTTAGTAACAACAACCAGAGTCATTTTGCATGTGTGTTCTTTTCACATACCACCTATGGATCCTCCAGTGTCATTGCATGTCTGTTCTTTTCACAATCCACCCATGGATCCACCAGTGTCATTGCATGTGTGTTCTTTTTAGTAACAATAACCAGAGTCATTTTGCATGTGTGATCTCTTCACATACCACCTATGGATCCGCCGTTGTCATTGCATGTGTGTTCCTTTTAGTAACAACAACTAGAGTCATTCAAATGTGTGTTCTTCTCGCAAAGCACCTATGGATCAACCCGTGTCATTGCATGTCTGTTCATTTCACTAACAACAACCAGAGTAATTGCATTTGTGTTCTTTTCACATACCACATATGGATCCACCAGTGTGATTGAAATGTGTGTTCTCCATAGAGACCACACATGGATCCACCAGTGTCATTGCATGTGTGTTCTTTTTAGTAACAACCAGAGTCATTTTGCATATGTGTTCTTTTCACATACCACATATGGATCCACCAGTGTCATTCCATGTGTGTTCTTTTCACAATCCACCCATGGATCCACCAGTGTCATTGCATGTGTGTTCTTTTTAGTAACAACTAGTCATTTTGCATGTGTGTTCTTTTCACATACCACCTATGGATCCACCACTGTCATTGCATGTGTGTTCTTTTCACAATCCACCCATGGATCCACCGTTGTCATTGCATGTGTGTTATTTTTAGTAACAACAACCAGAGTCATTTTGCATGTGTGTTCTCTTCACATACCACCTATGGATCCACCAGTGTCATTGCATGTGTGTTCTTTTTAGTAACAACAGCCAGAGTCATTTTGCATGTGTGTTCTTTTCACATACCACCTATGGATCCACCAGTGTCATTGCATGTGTATTCTTTTCACAATCCACCCATGGATCCACCAATGTCATTGCATGTGTGTTCTTTTTAGTAACAACAACCAGAGTCATTTTGCATGTGTGTTTTTCTCACATACCACCTATGGATCCACCAGTGTCATTGCATGTCTGTTCTTTTCACTAACAACAACCAGAGTCATTGCATGTGTGTTCTTTTTAGTAACAACAACCAGAGTCATTGAAATGCGTGTTCTCTACAGAGACCACACATGGATCCACCAGTGTCATTGCATGTGTGTTCTTTTTAGTAACAACCACCAGTCATTTTGCATGTGTGTTCTTTTCACATACCACCTATGGATCCACCAGTGTCATTGCATGTGTGTTGTCTTCACAATCCACCTATGGATCCACCAGTGTCATTGCATGTGTGTTCTTTTTAGTAACAACAACCAGTGTCATTGCATGTGTGCTCTCTTCAGAGACCACAGATGGATCCAGCAGTGTCATTGCATGTGTGTTCTTTTTACTAACAACAACAAGAGTCATTGAAATGTGTGCTCTCTTCAGAGACCACACATGGATCCACCAGTGTCATTGCATGTGTGTTCTTTTCACTAACAACAACCAGAGTCATTGCATGTGTGTTCTTTTCACATACCACATATGGATCCACCAGTTTCATTGAAATGCGTGTTCTCTACAGAGACCACACATGGATCCACCAGTGTCATTGCATGTGTGTTCTTTTTAGTAACAACAACCAGTCATTTTGCATGTGTGTTCTTTTCACATACCACCTATGGATCCACCAGTGTCATTGCATGTGTGTTCTCTTCACAATCCACCTATGGATCCACCAGTGTCATTGCATGTGTGTTCTTTTTAGTAACAACCAGACTCATTTTGCATGTGTGTTCTTTTCACAATCCACCCATGGATCCACCAGTGTCATTGCATGTGTGTTCTTTTTAGTAAAAACAACCAGAGTCATTTTGCATGTGTGATCTCTTCACATACCACCTATGGATCCACCGGTGTCGTTGCATGTGTGTTCCTTTTAGTAACAACAACTAGAGTCATTCAAATGTGTGTTCTTCTCGCATACCACCTATGGATCCACCCGTGTCATTGCATGTGTGTTCTTTTCACTAACAACAACCAGAGTCATTGCATGTGTGTTCTTTTCACATACCACATATGGATCCACCAGTGTGATTGAAATGTGTGTTCTCTATAGAGACCACACATGGATCCACCAGTATCATTGCATGTGTGTTCTTTTTAGTAACAACCAGAGTCATTTTGCATATGTGTTGTTTTCACATACCACATATGGATCCACCAGTGTCATTCCATGTGTGTTCTTTTCACAATCCACCCATGGATCCACCAGTGTCATTGCATGTGTGTTCTTTTTAGTAACAACTAGAGTCATTTTGCATGTGTTTTCTTTTCACATACCACCTATGGATCCACCAGTGTCATTGCATGTGTGTTCTTTTCACAATCCACCCATGGATCCACCAGTGTCATTGCATGTGTGTTATTTTTAGTAACAACAACCAGAATCATTTTGCATGTGTGTTCTCTTCACATACCACCTATGGATCCACCAGTGTCATTGCATGTGTGTTATTTTTAGTAACAACAACTAGAGTCATTTTGCATGTGTGTTCTTTTCACATACCACCTATGGACCCACCAGGGTCATTGCATGTGTGTTCTTTTCACAATCCACCCATGGATCCACCAGTGTCATTGCATGTGTGTTCTTTTTAGTAACAACAACCAGAGTCATTTTCGATGTGTGTTTTTCTCACATTACACATATGGATCCACCAGTGTCATTGCATGTGTGTTCTTTTCACTAACAAAAACTAGAGTCATTGCATGTGTGTTCTTTTCACATACCACATATGGATCCACCAGTGTCTTTGAAATGCGTGTTCTCTACAGAGACCACACATGGATCCACCAGTGTCATTGCATGTGTGTTCTTTTTAGTAACAACAACCGGTCATTTTGCATGTGTGTTCTTTTCTCATACCACCTATGGATCCACCAGTGTCATTGCATGTGTGTTCTCTTCACAATCCACCTATGGATCCACCAGTGTCATTGCATGTGTGTTCTTTTTAGTAATAACCAGTGTCATTGCATGTGTGCTCTCTTCGGAGACCACAGATGGATCCAGCAGTGTCATTGCATGTGTGTTCTTTTTACTAACAACAACAAGAGTCATTGAAATGTGTGCTCTCTTCAGAGACCACACATGGATCCACCAGTGTCATTGCATGTGTGTTCTTTTCACTAACAACAACCAGAGTCATTGCATGTGTGTTCTTTTCACATACCACATATGGATCACCAGTGTCATTGCATGTGTGTTCTCTTCACAATCCACCTATGGATCCACAGGTGTCATTGCATGTGTGTTCTTTTTAGTAACAACAACCAGAGTAAGTTTGGATGTGTGTTTTTCTCACATACCACCTATGGATCCACCAGTGTCATTGCATGTGTGTTCTTTTCACTAACAACAACCAGAGTCATTGCATGTGTGTTCTTTTCACATACCACATATGGATCCACCAGTGTCATTGAAATGCGTGTTCTCTATAGAGACCACACATGGATCCACCAGTGTCATTGCATGTGTGTTCTTTTTAGTAACAACAACCGGTCATTTTGCATGTGTGTTCTTTTCACATACCACCTATGGATCCACCAGTGTCATTGCATGTGTGTTCTCTTCACAATCCACCTATGGATCCACCAGTGTCATTGCATGTGTGTTCTTTTTAGTAACAACCAGTGTCATTGCATGTGTGCTCTCTTCAGAGACCACAGATGGATCCAGCAGTGTCATTGCATGTGTGTTCTTTTTACTAACAACAACAAGAGTCATTGAAATGTGTGCTCTCTTCAGAGACCACACATGGATCCACCAGTGTCATTGCATGTGTGTTCTTTTCACTAACAACAACCAGAGTCATTGCATGTGTGTTCTTTTCACATACCACATATGGATCACCAGTGTCATTGCATGTGTGTTCTCTTCACAATCCACCTATGGATCCACCAGTGTCATTGCATGTGTGTTCTTTTTAGTAACAACAACCAGAGTCATTTTGCATGTGTGTTCTTTTCACATACCACCTATGGATCCACCAGTGTCATTGCATGTCTGTTCTTTTCACAATCCACCCATCGATCCACCAGTGTCATTGCATGGGTGTTCTTTTTAGTAACACCAACCAGAGTCATTTTGCATGTGTGATCTCTTCACATACCACCTATGGATCCACCGGTGTCATTGCATGTGTGTTACTTTTAGTAACAACAACTAGAGTCATTCAAATGTGTGTTCTTCTCGCATACCACCTATGGATCCACCCGTGTCATTGCATGTGTGTTCATTTCACTAACAACAACCAGAGTCATTGCATGTGTGTTCTTTTCACATACCACATATGGATCCACCAGTGTGATTGAAATGTGTGTTCTCTATAGAGACCACACATGGATCCACCAGTGTCATTGCATGTGTGTTCTTTTTAGTAACAACTAGAGTCATTTTGCATATGTGTTGTTTTCACATACCACATATGGATCCACCAGTGTCATTCCATGTGTGTTCTTTTCACAATCCACCCATGGATCCACCAGTGTCATTGCATGTGTGTTCTTTTTAGTAACAACTAGAGTCATTTTGCATGTGTTTTCTTTTCACATACCACCTATGGATCCACCAGTGTCATTGCATGTGTGTTCTTTTCACAATCCACCCATGGATCCACCAGTGTCATTGCATGTGTGTTATTTTTAGTAACAACAACCAGAATCATTTTGCATGTGTGTTCTCTTCACATACCACCTATGGATCCACCAGTGTCATTGCATGTGTGTTATTTTTAGTAACAACAACCAGAGTCATTTTGCATGTGTGTTCTTTTCACATACCACCTATGGACCCACCAGTGTCATTGCATGTGTGTTCTTTTCACAATCCACCCATGGATCCACCAGTGTCATTGCATGTGTGTTCTTTTTAGTAACAACAACCAGAGTCATTTTCGATGTGTGTTTTTCTCACATTACACATATGGATCCACCAGTGTCATTGCATGTGTGTTCTTTTCACTAACAAAAACTAGAGTCATTGCATGTGTGTTCTTTTCACATACCACATATGGATCCACCAGTGTCTTTGAAATGCGTGTTCTCTACAGAGACCACACATGGATCCACCAGTGTCATTGCATGTGTGTTCTTTTTAGTAACAACAACCGGTCATTTTGCATGTGTGTTCTTTTCACATACCACCTATGGATCCATCAGTGTCATTGCATGTGTGTTCTCTTCACAATCCACCTATGGATCCACCAGTGTCATTGCATGTGTGTTCTTTTTAGTAACAACCAGTGTCATTGCATGTGTGCTCTCTTCAGAGACCACAGATGGATCCAGCAGTGTCATTGCATGTGTGTTCTTTTTACTAACAACAACAAGAGTCATTGAAATGTGTGCTCTCTTCAGAGACCACACATGGATCCACCAGTGTCATTGCATGTGTGTTCTTTTCACTAACAACAACCAGAGTCATTGCATGTGTGTTCTTTTCACATACCACATATGGATCACCAGTGTCATTGCATGTGTGTTCTCTTCACAATCCACCTATGGATCCACAGGTGTCATTGCATGTGTGTTCTTTTTAGTAACAACAACCAGAGTCATTTTCGATGTGTGTTTTTCTCACATACCACCTATGGATCCACCAGTGTCATTGCATGTGTGTTCTTTTCACTAACAACAACCAGAGTCATTGCATGTGTGTTCTTTTCACATACCACATATGGATCCACCAGTGTCTTTGAAATGCGTGTTCTCTATAGAGACCACACATGGATCCACTAGTGTCATTGCATGTGTGTTCTTTTTAGTAACAACAACCGGTCATTTTGCATGTGTGTTCTTTTCACATACCACCTATGGATCCACCAGTGTCATTGCATGTGTGTTCTCTTCACAATCCACCTATGGATCCACCAGTGTCATTGCATGTGTGTTCTTTTTAGTAACAACCAGTGTCATTGCATGTGTGCTCTCTTCAGAGACCACAGATGGATCCAGCAGTGTCATTGCATGTGTGTTCTTTTTACTAACAACAACAAGAGTCATTGAAATGTGTGCTCTCTTCAGAGACCACACATGGATCCACCAGTGTCATTGCATGTGTGTTCTTTTCACTAACAACAACCAGAGTCATTGCATGTGTGTTCTTTTCACATACCACATATGGATCACCAGTGTCATTGCATGTGTGTTCTCTTCACAATCCACCTATGGATCCACCAGTGTCATTGCACGTGTGTTCTTTTTAGTAACAACAACCAGAGTCATTTTGCATGTGTGTTCTTTTCACATACCACCTATGGATCCACCAGTGTCATTGCATGTCTGTTCTTTTCACAATCCACCCATGGATCCACCAGTGTCATTGCATGGGTGTTCTTTTTAGTAACACCAACCAGAGTCATTTTGCATGTGTGATCTCTTCACATACCACCTATGGATCCACCGGTGTCATTGCATGTGTGTTACTTTTAGTAACAACAACTAGAGTCATTCAAATGTGTGTTCTTCTCGCATACCACCTATGGATCCACCCGTGTCATTGCATGTGTGTTCATTTCACTAACAAGAACCAGAGTCATTGCATGTGTGTTCTTTTCACATACCACATATGGATCTACCAGTGTGATTGAAATGTGTGTTCTCCATAGAGACCACACATGGATCCACCAGTGTCATTGCACGTGTGTTCTTTTTAGTAACAACCAGAGTCATTTTGCATATGTGTTCTTTTCACAAACCACATATGGATCCAACAGTGTCATTCCATGTGTGTTCTTTTCACAATCCACCCATGGATCCACCAGTGTCATTGCATGTGTGTTATTTTTAGTAACAACAACCAGAGTCATTTTGCATGTGTGTTCTCTTCACATACCACCTATGGATCCACCGGTGTCATTGCATGTGTGTTCTTTTCACAATCCACCCATGGATCCACCAGTGTCATTGCATGTGTGTTATTTTTAGTAACAACAACCAGAGTCATTTTGCATGTGTGTTCTCTTCACATACCAACTATGGATCCACCAGTGTCATTGCATGTGTGTTATTTTTAGTAACAACAACCAGAGTCATTTTGCATGTGTGTTCTTTTCACATACCACCTATGGACCCACCAGTGTCATTGCATGTGTGTTCTTTTCACAATCCACCCATGGATCCACCAGTGTCATTGCATGTGTGTTCTTTTTAGTAACAACAACCTGAGTCATTTTGGATGTGTGTTTTTCTCACATACCACATATGGATCCACCAGTGTCATTGCATGTGTGTTCTTTTCACTAACAACAACCAGAGTCATTGCATGTGTGTTCTTTTCACATACCACATATGGATCCACCAGTGTCATTGAAATGCGTGTTCTCTATAGAGACCACACATGGATCCACCAGTGTCATTGCATGTGTGTTCTTTTTAGTAACAACAACCGGTCATTTTGCATGTGTGTTCTTTTCACATACCACCTATGGATCCACCAGTGTCATTGCATGTGTGTTCTCTTCACAATCCACCTATGGATCCACCAGTGTCATTGCATGTGTGTTCTTTTTAGTAACAACCAGTGTCATTGCATGTGTGCTCTCTTCAGAGACCACAGATGGATCCAGCAGTGTCATTGCATGTGTGTTCTTTTTACTAACAACAACAAGAGTCATTGAAATGTGTGCTCTCTTCAGAGACCACACATGGATCCACCAGTGTCATTGCATGTGTGTTCTTTTCACTAACAACAACCAGAGTCATTGCATGTGTGTTCTTTTCACATACCACATATGGATCACCAGTGTCATTGCATGTGTGTTCTCTTCACAATCCACCTATGGATCCACCAGTGTCATTGCATGTGTGTTCTTTTTAGTAACAACAACCAGAGTCATTTTGCATGTGTGTTCTTTTCACATACCACCTATGGATCCACCAGTGTCATTGCATGTCTGTTCTTTTCACAATCCACCCATGGATCCACCAGTGTCATTGCATGGGTGTTCTTTTTAGTAACACCAACCAGAGTCATTTTGCATGTGTGATCTCTTCACATACCACCTATGGATCCACCGGTGTCATTGCATGTGTGTTACTTTTAGTAACAACAACTAGAGTCATTCAAATGTGTGTTCTTCTCGCATACCACCTATGGATCCACCCGTGTCATTGCATGTGTGTTCATTTCACTAACAACAACCAGAGTCATTGCATGTGTGTTCTTTTCACATACCACATATGGATCCACCAGTGTGATTGAAATGTGTGTTCTCTATAGAGACCACACATGGATCCACCAGTGTCATTGCATGTGTGTTCTTTTTAGTAACAACTAGAGTCATTTTGCATATGTGTTGTTTTCACATACCACATATGGATCCACCAGTGTCATTCCATGTGTGTTCTTTTCACAATCCACCCATGGATCCACCAGTGTCATTGCATGTGTGTTCTTTTTAGTAACAACTAGAGTCATTTTGCATGTGTTTTCTTTTCACATACCACCTATGGATCCACCAGTGTCATTGCATGTGTGTTCTTTTCACAATCCACCCATGGATCCACCAGTGTCATTGCATGTGTGTTATTTTTAGTAACAACAACCAGAATCATTTTGCATGTGTGTTCTCTTCACATACCACCTATGGATCCACCAGTGTCATTGCATGTGTGTTATTTTTAGTAACAACAACCAGAGTCATTTTGCATGTGTGTTCTTTTCACATACCACCTATGGACCCACCAGTGTCATTGCATGTGTGTTCTTTTCACAATCCACCCATGGATCCACCAGTGTCATTGCATGTGTGTTCTTTTTAGTAACAACAACCAGAGTCATTTTCGATGTGTGTTTTTCTCACATTACACATATGGATCCACCAGTGTCATTGCATGTGTGTTCTTTTCACTAACAAAAACTAGAGTCATTGCATGTGTGTTCTTTTCACATACCACATATGGATCCACCAGTGTCTTTGAAATGCGTGTTCTCTACAGAGACCACACATGGATCCACCAGTGTCATTGCATGTGTGTTCTTTTTAGTAACAACAACCGGTCATTTTGCATGTGTGTTCTTTTCACATACCACCTATGGATCCATCAGTGTCATTGCATGTGTGTTCTCTTCACAATCCACCTATGGATCCACCAGTGTCATTGCATGTGTGTTCTTTTTAGTAACAACCAGTGTCATTGCATGTGTGCTCTCTTCAGAGACCACAGATGGATCCAGCAGTGTCATTGCATGTGTGTTCTTTTTACTAACAACAACAAGAGTCATTGAAATGTGTGCTCTCTTCAGAGACCACACATGGATCCACCAGTGTCATTGCATGTGTGTTCTTTTCACTAACAACAACCAGAGTCATTGCATGTGTGTTCTTTTCACATACCACATATGGATCACCAGTGTCATTGCATGTGTGTTCTCTTCACAATCCACCTATGGATCCACAGGTGTCATTGCATGTGTGTTCTTTTTAGTAACAACAACCAGAGTCATTTTCGATGTGTGTTTTTCTCACATACCACCTATGGATCCACCAGTGTCATTGCATGTGTGTTCTTTTCACTAACAACAACCAGAGTCATTGCATGTGTGTTCTTTTCACATACCACATATGGATCCACCAGTGTCTTTGAAATGCGTGTTCTCTATAGAGACCACACATGGATCCACTAGTGTCATTGCATGTGTGTTCTTTTTAGTAACAACAACCGGTCATTTTGCATGTGTGTTCTTTTCACATACCACCTATGGATCCACCAGTGTCATTGCATGTTTGTTCTCTTCACAATCCACCTATGGATCCACCAGTGTCATTGCATGTGTGTTCTTTTTAGTAACAACCAGTGTCATTGCATGTGTGCTCTCTTCAGAGACCACAGATGGATCCAGCAGTGTCATTGCATGTGTGTTCTTTTTACTAACAACAACAAGAGTCATTGAAATGTGTGCTCTCTTCAGAGACCACACATGGATCCACCAGTGTCATTGCATGTGTGTTCTTTTCACTAACAACAACCAGAGTCATTGCATGTGTGTTCTTTTCACATACCACATATGGATCACCAGTGTCATTGCATGTGTGTTCTCTTCACAATCCACCTATGGATCCACCAGTGTCATTGCACGTGTGTTCTTTTTAGTAACAACAACCAGAGTCATTTTGCATGTGTGTTCTTTTCACATACCACCTATGGATCCACCAGTGTCATTGCATGTCTGTTCTTTTCACAATCCACCCATGGATCCACCAGTGTCATTGCATGGGTGTTCTTTTTAGTAACACCAACCAGAGTCATTTTGCATGTGTGATCTCTTCACATACCACCTATGGATCCACCGGTGTCATTGCATGTGTGTTACTTTTAGTAACAACAACTAGAGTCATTCAAATGTGTGTTCTTCTCGCATACCACCTATGGATCCACCCGTGTCATTGCATGTGTGTTCATTTCACTAACAACAACCAGAGTCATTGCATGTGTGTTCTTTTCACATACCACATATGGATCTACCAGTGTGATTGAAATGTGTGTTCTCCATAGAGACCACACATGGATCCACCAGTGTCATTGCACGTGTGTTCTTTTTAGTAACAACCAGAGTCATTTTGCATATGTGTTCTTTTCACAAACCACATATGGATCCAACAGTGTCATTCCATGTGTGTTCTTTTCACAATCCACCCATGGATCCACCAGTGTCATTGCATGTGTGTTATTTTTAGTAACAACAACCAGAGTCATTTTGCATGTGTGTTCTCTTCACATACCACCTATGGATCCACCGGTGTCATTGCATGTGTGTTCTTTTCACAATCCACCCATGGATCCACCAGTGTCATTGCATGTGTGTTATTTTTAGTAACAACAACCAGAGTCATTTTGCATGTGTGTTCTCTTCACATACCAACTATGGATCCACCAGTGTCATTGCATGTGTGTTATTTTTAGTAACAACAACCAGAGTCATTTTGCATGTGTGTTCTTTTCACATACCACCTATGGACCCACCAGTGTCATTGCATGTGTGTTCTTTTCACAATCCACCCATGGATCCACCAGTGTCATTGCATGTGTGTTCTTTTTAGTAACAACAACCTGAGTCATTTTGGATGTGTGTTTTTCTCACATACCACCTATGGATCCACTAGTGTCATTGCATGTGTGTTCTTTTCACTAACAACAACC
This sequence comes from Avena sativa, assembly GCA_916181665.1. Taxonomy (NCBI): domain Eukaryota; kingdom Viridiplantae; phylum Streptophyta; class Magnoliopsida; order Poales; family Poaceae; genus Avena; species Avena sativa. The sequence continues at coordinate 426,785,663 of OV702287.1, read as the reverse complement.
AGAGTCATTGCATGTGTGTTCTTTTCACATACCACATATGGATCCACCAGTGTCATTGAAATGCGTGTTCTCTACAGAGACCACACATGGATCCACCAGTGTCATTGCATGTGTGTTCTTTTTAGTAACAACAACCGGTCATTTTGCATGTGTGTTCTTTTCACATACCACCTATGGATCCACCAGTGTCATTGCATGTGTGTTCTCTTCACAATCCACCTATGGATCCACCAGTGTCATTGCATGTGTGTTCTTTTTAGTAACAACAACCAGTGTCATTGCATGTGTGCTCTCTTCAAGGACCACAGATGGATCCAGCAGTGTCATTGCATGTGTGTTCTTTTTACTAACAACAACAAGAGTCATTGAAATGTGTGCTCTCTTCAGAGACCACACATGGATCCACCAGTGTCATTGCATGTATGTTCTTTTCACTAACAACAACCAGAGTCATTGCATGTGTGTTCTTTTCACATACCACATATGGATCACCAGTGTCATTGCATGTGTGTTCTCTTCACAATCCACCTATGGATCCACCAGTGTCATTGCATGTGTGTTCTTTTTAGTAACAACAACCAAAGTCATTTTGCATGTGTGTTCTTTTCACATACCTCCTATGGATCCACCAGTGTCATTGCATGTCTGTTCTTTTCACAATCCACCCATGGATCCACCAGTGTCATTGCATGGGTGTTCTTTTTAGTAACAACAACCAGAGTCATTTTGCATGTGTGATCTCTTCACATACCACCTATGGATCCACCGGTGTCATTGCATGTGTGTTCCTTTTAGTAACAACAACTAGAGTCATTCAAATGTGTGTTCTTCTCGCATACCACCTATGGATCCACCCGTGTCATTGCATGTGTGTTCATTTCACTAACAACAACCAGAGTCATTGAAATGTGTGTTCTTCTGACATACCACCTATGGATCCACTAGTGTCATTGCATGTGTGTTAATTCATAATCCACCTATGGATCGACCAGTGTCATTGCATGTGTGTTCATTTTAGTAACAACAACCAGAATCATTTTGCATGTGTGTTCTTCTCACATACCACCTATGGATCCACCAGTGTCATTGCATGTGTGTTCTTTTCACTAACAACAACCAGAGTCATTGCATGTGTGTTCTTTTCACGTACCACATATGGATCACCAGTGTCATTGCATGTGTGTTCTCTTCACATACCACCTATGGGTCCACCAGTGCCATTGCATGTGTGTTCTTTTTAGTAACAACAACCAGAGTCATTTTGCATGTGTGTTCTTTTCACATACCACCTATGGATCCACCAGTGTCATTGCATGTGTGTTCCTTTCACAATGCACCCATGGATCCACCAGTGTCATTTTGCATGTGTGTTCTTTTTAGTAACAACAACCAGAGTCATTTTGCATGTGTGATCTCTTCACATACCGCCTATGGATCCACCGCTGTCATTGCATGTGTGTTCTTTTTAGTAACAACAACCAGAGTCATTGAAATGTGTGTTCTTCTCACATACCACCTATGGATCCACCAGTGTCATTGCATGTATGTTCATTTCACTAACAACAACCAGAGTCATTGCATGTGTGTTCTGTTCACATACCACATATGGATCCACCAGTGTGATTGAAATGTGTGCTTTCTTCAGAGACCACACATGGATCCACCAGTGTCATTGCATGTGTGTTCTTTTCACTAACAACAACCAGAGTCATTGCATGTGTGTTCTTTTCACATACCACATATGGATCCACCAGTTTCATTGAAATGCGTGTTCTCTACAGAGACCACACATGGATCCACCAGTGTCATTGCATGTGTGTTCTTTTTAGTAACAACAACCAAGTCATTTTGCATGTGTGTTCTTTTCACATACCACCTATGGATCCACCAGTGTCATTGGATGTGTGTTCTCTTCACAATCCACCTATGGATCCACCAGTGTCATTGCATGTGTGTTCTTTTTAGTAACAACAACCAGTGTCATTGCATGTGTGCTCTCTTCAGAGACCACACATGGATCCACAAGTGTCATTGCATGTGTGTTCTTTTTACTAACAACAACAAGAGTCATTGAAATGTGTGCTCTTTTCACATACCACCTATGGATCCACCAGTGTCATTGCATGTGTGTTCATTTCACTAACAACAACCAGAGACATTGCATGTGTGTTATTTTCACATACCACATATGGATCACCAATGTCATTGCATGTGTGTTCTCTTCACATACAACCTATGGATCCACCAGTGTCATTGCATGTGTGTTCTTTTTAGTAACAACAACCAGAGTCATTTTGCATGTGTGTTCTTTTCACATACCACCTATGGATCCACCAGTGTCTTTGCATGTATGTTCATTTCACTAACAACAACCAGAGTCATTGCATGTGCGTTCTTTTCACATACCACATATGGATCCACCAGGTGATTGAAATGTGTGCTTTCTTCATAGACCACACATGGATCCACCAGTGTCATTGCATGTGTGTTCTTTTCACTAACAACAACCAGAGTCATTGCATGTGTGTTCTTTTCACATACAACTTATGGATCCACCAGTTTCATTGAAATGCGTGTTCTCTACAGAGACCACACATGGATCCACCAGTGTCATTGCATGTGTGTTCTTTTTAGTAACAACAACAGTCATTTTGCATGTGTGTTCTTTTCACATACCACATATGGATCCACCAGTGTCATTGCATGTGTGTTCTCTTCACAATCCACCTATGGATCCACCAGTGTCCTTGCATGTGTGTTCTTTTTAGTAACAACAACCAGTGTCATTGCATGTGTGCTCTCTTCAGAGACCAGACATGGATCCACCAGTGTCATTGCATGTGTGTTCTTTTCACTAACAACAACCAGAGTCATTGCATGTGTGTTCTTTTCACATACCACATATGGATCCACCAGTTTCATTGAAATGCGTGTTCTCTACAGAGACCACACATGGATCCACCAGTGTCATTGCATGTGTGTTCTTTTTAGTAACAACAACCAGTCATTTTGCATGTGTGTTCTTTTCACATACCTCCTATGGATCCACCAGTGTCATTGCATGTGTGTTCTGTTCACAATCCACCTATGGATCCACCAGTGTCATTGCATGTGTGTTCTTTTTAGTAACAACAACCAGTGTCATTGCATGTGTGCTCTCTTCAGAGACCACACATGGATCCACCAGTGTCATTGCATGTGTGTTCTTTTTACTAACAACAAGAGTCATTGAAATGTGTGCTCTCTTTAGAGACCACACATGGATCCACCAGTGTCATTGCATGTGTGTTCTTTTCACTAACAACAACCAGAGTCATTGCATGTGTGTTCTTTTCACATACCACATATGGATCACCAGTGTCATTGCATGTGTGTTCTCTTCACAATCCACCTATGGATCCACCAGTGTCATTGCATGTGTGTTCTTTTTAGTAACAACAACCAGAGTCATTTTGCATGTGTGTTCTTTTCACATACCACCTATGGATCCACTAGTGTCATTGCATGTCTGTTCTTTTCACAATCCACCCATGGATCCACCAGTGTCATTGCATGTGTGTTCTTTTTAGTAACAACAACCAGAGTCATTTTGCATGTGTGATCTCTTCACATACCACGTATGGATCCACCGGTGTCATTGCATGTGTGTTCCTTTTAGTAACAACAACTAGAGTCATTCAAATGTGTGTTCTTCTCGCATACCACCTATGGATCCACCCGTGTCATTGCATGTGTGTTCATTTCACTAACAACAACCAGAGTCATTGCATGTGTGTTCTTTTCACATACCACATATGGATCCACTAGTGTGATTGAAATGTGTGTTCTCTATAGAGACCACACATGGATCCACCAGTGTCATTGCATGTGTGTTCTTTTTAGTAACAACCAGAGTCATTTTGCATATGTGTTGGTTTCACATACCACATATGGATCCACCAGTGTCATTCCATGTGTGTTCTTTTCACAATACACCCATGGATCCACCAGTGTCATTGCATGTGTGTTCTTTTTAGTAACAATTAGAGTCATTTTGCATGTGTTTTCTTTTCACATACCACCTATGGATCCACCAGTGTCATTGCATGTGTGTTCTTTTCACAATCCACCCATGGATCCACGAGTGTCATTGCATGTGTGTTATTTTTAGTACCAACAACCAGAGTCATTTTGCATGTGTGTTCTCTTCACATACCACCTATGGATCCACTAGTGTCATTGCATGTGTGTTCTTTTTAGTAACAACAACCAGAGCATTTTGCATGTGTGTTCTTTTCACATACCACCTATGGATCCACCAGTGTCATTGCATGTGTGTTCTTTTCACAATCCACCCATGGATCCACCAGTGTCATTGCATGTGTGTTCTTTTTAGTAACAACAACCAGAGTCATTTTGGATGTGTGTTTTTCTCACATACCACCTATGGATCCACCAGTGTCATTGCATGTGTGTTCTTTTCACTAACAACAACCAGAGTCATTGCATGTGTGTTCTTTTCACATACCACATATGGATCCACCAGTGTCATTGAAATGCGTGTTCTCTACAGAGACCACACACGGATCCACCAGTGTCATTGCATGTGTGTTCTTTTTAGTAACAACAACCGGTCATTTTGCATGTGTGTTCTTTTCACATACCACCTATGGATCCACCAGTGTCATTGCATGTGTGTTCTCTTCACAATCCACCTATGGATCCACCAGTGTCATTGCATGTGTGTTCTTTTTAGTAACAACAACCAGTGTCATTGCATGTGTGCTCTCTTCAGAGACCATAGATGGATCCAGCAGTGTCATTGCAAGTGTGTTCTTTTTACTAACAACAACAAGAGTCATTGAAATATGTGCTCTCTTCAGAGACCACACATGGATCCACCAGTGTCATTGCATGTGTGTTCTTTTCACTAACAACAACCAGAGTCATTGCATGTGTGTTCTTTTCACATACCACATATGGATTACCAGTGTCATTGCATGTGTGTTCTCTTCACAATCCACCTATGGATCCACCAGTGTCATTGCATGTGTGTTCTTTTTAGTAACAACAACCAGAGTCATTTTGCATGTGTGTTCTTTTCACATACCACCTATGGATCCACCAGTGTCATTGCATGTGTGTTCTTTTCACAATCCACCCATGGATCCACCGTTGTCATTGCATGTGTGTTATTTTTAGTAACAACAACCAGAGTCATTTTGCCTGTGTGTTCTCTTCACATACCACCTATGGATCCACCAGTGTCATTGCATGTGTGTTCTTTTTAGTAACAACAGCCAGAGTTATTTTGCATGTGTGTTCTTTTCACATACCACCTATGGATCCACCAGTGTCATTGCATGTGTATTCTTTTCACAATCCACCCATGGATCCACCAGTGTCATTGCATGTGTGTTCTTTTTAGTAACAACAACCAGGGTCATTTTGCATGTGTGTTTTTCTCACATACCACCTATGGATCCACTAGTGTCATTGCATGTGTGTTCTTTTCACTAACAACAACCAGAGTCATTGCATGTGTGTTCTTTTCACATACCACATATGGATCACTAGTGTCATTGCATGTGTGTTCTCTTCACAATCCACCTATGGATCCACCAGTGTCATTGCATGTGTGTTCTTTTTAGTAACAACAACCAGAGTCATTTTGCATGTGTGTTCTTTTCACATACCACCTATGGATCCACTAGTGTCATTGCATGTCTGTTCTTTTCACAATCCACCCATGGATCCACCAGTGTCATTGCATGTGTGTTCTTTTTAGTAACAACAACCAGAGTCATTTTGCATGTGTGATCTCTTCACATACCACCTATGGATCCGCCGGTGTCATTGCATGTGTGTTCCTTTTAGTAACAACAACTAGAGTCATTCAAATGTGTGTTCTTCTCGCAAAGCACCTATGGATCCACCCGTGTCATTGCATGTGTGTTCATTTCACTAACAACAACCAGAGTCATTGCATTTGTGTTTTTTTCACATACCACATATGGATCCACCAGTGTGATTGAAATGTGTGTTCTCCATAGAGACCACACATGGATCCACCAGTGTCATTGCATGTGTGTTCTTTTTAGTAACAACAACCAGAGTCATTTTGCATGTGTGTTCTTTTCACATACCACCTATGGATCCACCAGTGTCATTGCATATGTGTTCTTTTCACAATCCACCCATGGATCCACCAGTGTCATTGAATGTGTGTTATTTTTAGTAACAACAACCAGAGTCATTTTGCATGTGTGTTCTCTTCACATACCACCTATGGATCCACCAGTGTCATTGCATGTGTGTTCTTTTTAGTAACAACAACCAGAGCATTTTGCATGTGTGTTCTTTTCACATACCACCTATGGACCCACCAGTGTCATTGCATGTGTGTTCTTTTCACAATCCACCCGTGGATCCACCAGTGTCATTGCATGTTTGTTCTTTTTAGTAACAACAACCAGAGTCATTTTGGATGTGTGTTTTTCTCACATACCACCTATGGATCCACCAGTGTCATTGCATGTGTGTTCTTTTCACTAACAACAACCAGAGTCATTGCATGTATGTTCTTTTCACATACCACATACGGATCCACCAGTGTCATTGAAATGCGTGTTCTCTACAGAGACCACACACGGATTCACCAGTGTCATTGCATGTGTGTTCTTTTTAGTAACAACAACCGGTCATTTTGCATGTGTGTTCTTTTCACATACCACCTATGCATCCACCAGTGTCATTGCATGTGTGTTCTCTTCACAATCCACCTATGGATCCACCAGTGTCATTGCATGTGTGTTCTTTTTAGTAACAACAACCAGTGTCATTGCATGTGTGCTCTCTTCAGAGACCACAGATGGATCCAGCAGTGTCATTGCAAGTGTGTTCTTTTTACTAACAACAACAAGAGTCATTGAAATGTGTGCTCTCTTCAGAGACCACACATGGATCCTCCAGTGTCATTGCATGTGTGTTCTTTTCACTAACAACAACCAGAGTCATTGCATGTGTGTTCTTTTCACATACCACATATGGATCACCAGTGTCATTGCATGTGTGTTCTCTTCACAATCCACCTATGGATCCACCAGTGTCATTGCATGTGTGTTCTTTTTAGTAACAACAACCAGAGTCATTTTGCATGTGTGTTCTTTTCACATACCACCTATGGATCCACCAGTATCATTGCATGTGTGTTCTTTTCACAATCCACCCATGGATCCACCGTTGTCATTGCATGTGTGTTATTTTTAGTAACAACAACCAGAGTCATTTTGCATGTGTGTTCTCTTCACATACCACCTATGGATCCACCAGTGTCATTGCATGTGTGTTCTTTTTAGTAACAACAGCCAGAGTTATTTTGCATGTGTGTTCTTTTCACATACCACCTATGGATCCACCAGTGTCATTGCATGTGTATTCTTTTCACAATCCATCCATGGATCCACCAGTGTCATTGCATGTGTGTTCTTTTTAGTAACAACAACCAGAGTCATTTTGCATGTGTGTTTTTCTCACATACCACCTATGGATCCACTAGTGTCATTGCATGTGTGTTCTTTTCACTAACAACAACCAGAGTCATTGCATGTGTGTTCTTTTCACATACCACATATGGATCACCAGTGTCATTGCATGTGTGTTCTCTTCACAATCCACCTATGGGTCCACCAGTGTCATTGCATGTGTGTTCTTTTTAGTAACAACAACCAGAGTCATTTTGCATGTGTGTTCTTTTCACATACCACCTATGGATCCACTAGTGTCATTGCATGTCTGTTCTTTTCACAATCCACCCATGGATCCACCAGTGTCATTGCATGTGTGTTCTTTTTAGTAACAACAACCAGAGTCATTTTGCATGTGTGATCTCTTCACATACCACCTATGGATCCGCCGGTGTCATTGCATGTGTGTTCCTTTTAGTAACAACAACTAGAGTCATTCAAATGTGTGTTCTTCTCGCAAAGCACCTATGGATCCACCCGTGTCATTGCATGTGTGTTCATTTCACTAACAACAACCAGAGTCATTGCATTTGTGTTCTTTTCACATACCACATATGGATCCACCTGTGTGATTGAAATGTGTGTTCTCCATAGAGACCACACATGGATCCACCAGTGTCATTGCATGTGTGTTCTTTTTAGTAACAACCAGAGTCATTTTGCATATGTGTTCTTTTCACATACCACATATGGATCCACCAGTGTCATTCCATGTGTGTTCTTTTCACAATCCACCCATGGATCCACTAGTGTCATTGCATGTGTGTTCTTTTTAGTAACAACTAGAGTCATTTTGCATGTGTGTTCTTTTCACATACCACCTATGGATCCACCAGTGTCATTGCATGTGTGTTCTTTTCACAATCCACCCATGGATCCATCGTTGTCATTGCATGTGTGTTATTTTTAGTAACAACAACCAGAGTCATTTTGCATGTGTGTTCTCTTCACATACCACCTATGGATCCACCAGTGTCATTGCATGTGTGTTCTTTTTAGTAACAACAACCAGAGTCATTTTGCATGTGTGTTCTTTTCACATACCACCTATGGATCCACCAGTGTCATTGCATGTGTATTCTTTTCACAATCCACCCATGGATCCACCAGTGTCATTGCATGTTTGTTCTTTTTAGTAACAACAACCAGAGTCATTTTGGATGTGTGTTTTTCTCACATACCACCTATGGATCCACTAGTGTCATTGCATGTGTGTTCTTTTCACTAACAACAACCAGAGTCATTGCATGTATGTTCTTTTCACATACCACATACGGATCCACCAGTGTCATTGAAATGCGTGTTCTCTACAGAGACCACACACGGATTCACCAGTGTCATTACATGTGTGTTCTTTTTAGTAACAACAACCGGTCATTTTGCATGTGTGTTCTTTTCACATACCACCTATGCATCCACCAGTGTCATTGCATGTGTGTTCTCTTCACAATCCACCTATGGATCCACCAGTGTCATTGCATGTGTGTTCTTTTTAGTAACAACAACCAGTGTCATTGCATGTGTGCTCTCTTCAGAGACCACAGATGGATCCAGCAGTGTCATTGCAAGTGTGTTCTTTTTACTAACAACAACAAGAGTCATTGAAATGTGTGCTCTCTTCAGAGACCACACATGGATCCTCCAGTGTCATTGCATGTGTGTTCTTTTCACTAACAACAACCAGAGTCATTGCATGTGTGTTCTTTTCACATACCACATATGGATCACCAGTGTCATTGCATGTGTGTTCTCTTCACAATCCACCTATGGATCCACCAGTGTCATTGCATGTGTGTTCTTTTTAGTAACAACAACCAGAGTCATTTTGCATGTGTGTTCTTTTCACATACCACCTATGGATCCACCAGTATCATTGCATGTGTGTTCTTTTCACAATCCACCCATGGATCCACCGTTGTCATTGCATGTGTGTTATTTTTAGTAACAACAACCAGAGTCATTTTGCATGTGTGTTCTCTTCACATACCACCTATGGATCCACCAGTGTCATTGCATGTGTGTTCTTTTTAGTAACAACAGCCAGAGTTATTTTGCATGTGTGTTCTTTTCACATACCACCTATGGATCCACCAGTGTCATTGCATGTGTATTCTTTTCACAATCCATCCATGGATCCACCAGTGTCATTGCATGTGTGTTCTTTTTAGTAACAACAACCAGAGTCATTTTGCATGTGTGTTTTTCTCACATAACACCTATGGATCCACTAGTGTCATTGCATGTGTGTTCTTTTCACTAACAACAACCAGAGTCATTGCATGTGTGTTCTTTTCACATACCACATATGGATCACCAGTGTCATTGCATGTGTGTTCTCTTCACAATCCACCTATGGATCCACCAGTGTCATTGCATGTGTGTTCTTTTTAGTAACAACAACCAGAGTCATTTTGCATGTGTGTTCTTTTCACATACCACCTATGGATCCACTAGTGTCATTGCATGTCTGTTCTTTTCACAATCCACCCATGGATCCACCAGTGTCATTGCATGTGTGTTCTTTTTAGTAACAACAACCAGAGTCATTTTGCATGTGTGATCTCTTCACATACCACCTATGGATCCGCCGGTGTCATTGCATGTGTGTTCCTTTTAGTAACAACAACTAGAGTCATTCAAATGTGTGTTCTTCTCGCAAAGCACCTATGGATCCACCCGTGTCATTGCATTTGTGTTCTTTTCACATACCACATATGGATCCACCTGTGTGATTGAAATGTGTGTTCTCCATAGAGACCACACATGGATCCACCAGTGTCATTGCATGTGTGTTCTTTTTAGTAACAACCAGAGTCATTTTGCATATGTGTTCTTTTCACATACCACATATGGATCCACCAGTGTCATTCCATGTGTGTTCTTTTCACAATCCACCCATGGATCCACCAGTGTCATTGCATGTGTGTTCTTTTTAGTAACAGCTAGAGTCATTTTGCATGTGTGTTCTTTTCACATACCACCTATGGATCCACCAGTGTCATTGCATGTGTGTTCTTTTCACAATCCACCCATGGATCCACCGTTGTCATTGCATGTGTGTTATTTTTAGTAACAACAACCAGAGTCATTTTGCATGTGTGTTCTCTTCACATACCACCTATGGATCCACCAGTGTCATTGCATGTGTGTTCTTTTTAGTAACAACAACCAGAGTCATTTTGCATGTGTGTTCTTTTCACATACCACCTATGGATCCACCAGTGTCATTGCATGTGTATTCTTTTCACAATCCACCCATGGATCCACTAGTGTCATTGCATGTGTGTTCTTTTTAGTAACAACAACCAGAGTCATTTTGCATGTGTGTTTTTCTCACATACCACCTATGGATCCACCAGTGTCATTGCATGTGTGTTCTTTTCACTAACAACAACCAGAGTCATTGCATGTGTGTTCTTTTCACTAACAACAACCAGAGTCATTGCATGTGTGTTCTTTTCACATACCACATATGGATCCACCAGTGTCATTGAAATGCGTGTTCTCTACAGAGACCACACATGGATCCACCAGTGTCATTGCATGTGTGTTCTTTTTAGTAACAACAACCAGTCATTTTGCATATGTGTTCTTTTCACATACCACCTATGGATCCACCAGTGTCATTGCATGTGTGTTCTCTTCACAATCCACCTATGGATCCACCAGTGTCATTGCATGGGTGTTCTTTTTAGTAACAACCAGTGTCATTGCATGTGTGCTCTCTTCAGAGACCACAGATGGATCCAGTAGTGTCATTGCATGTGTGTTCTTTTTACTAACAACAACAAGAGTCATTGAAATGTGTGCTCTCTTCAGAGACCAGACATGGATCCACCAGTGTCATTGCATGTGTGTTCTTTTCACTAACAACAACCAGAGTCATTGCATGTGTGTTCTTTTCACATACCACATATGGATCCACCAGTTTCATTGAAATGCGTGTTCTCTACAGAGACCACACATGGATCCACCAGTGTCATTGCATGTGTGTTCTTTTTAGTAACAACAGCCAGAGTTATTTTGCATGTGTGTTCTTTTCACATACCACCTATGGATCCACCAGTGTCATTGCATGTGTATTCTTTTCACAATCCACCCATGGATCCACCAGTGTCATTGCATGTGTGTTCTTTTTAGTAACAACAACCAGAGTCATTTTGCATGTGTGTTTTTCTCACATACCACCTATGGATCCACTAGTGTCATTGCATGTGTGTTCTTTTCACTAACAACAACCAGAGTCATTGCATGTGTGTTCTTTTCACATACCACATATGGATCACCAGTGTCATTGCATGTGTGTTCTCTTCACAATCCACCTATGGATCCACCAGTGTCATTGCATGTGTGTTCTTTTTAGTAACAACAACCAGAGTCATTTTGCATGTGTGTTCTTTTCACATACCACCTATGGATCCACTAGTGTCATTGTATGTCTGTTCTTTTCACAATCCACCCATGGATCCACCAGTGTCATTGCATGTGTGTTCTTTTTAGTAACAACAACCAGAGTCATTTTGCATGTGTGATCTCTTCACATACCACCTATGGATCCGCCGGTGTCATTGCATGTGTGTTCCTTTTAGTAACAACAACTAGAGTCATTCAAATGTGTGTTCTTCTCGCAAAGCACCTATGGATCCACCCGTGTCATTGCATGTGTGTTCATTTCACTAACAACAACCAGAGTCATTGCATTTGTGTTCTTTTCACATACCACATATGGATCCACCAGTGTGATTGAAATGTGTGTTCTCCATAGAGACCACACATGGATCCACCAGTGTCATTGCAGGTGTGTTCTTTTTAGTAACAACCAGAGTCATTTTGCATATGTGTTCTTTTCACATAACACATATGGATCCACCAGTGTCATTCCATGTGTGTTCTTTTCACAATCCACCCATGGATCCACCAGTGTCATTGCATGTGTGTTCTTTTTAGTAACAACTAGAGTCATTTTGCATGTGTGTTCTTTTCACATACCACCTATGGATCCACCAGTGTCATTGCATGTGTGTTCTTTTCACAATCCACCCATGGATCCACCGTTGTCATTGCAGGTGTGTTATTTTTAGTAACAACAACCAGAGTCATTTTGCATGTGTGTTCTCTTCACATACCACCTATGGATCCACCAGTGTCATTGCATGTGTGTTCTTTTTAGTAACAACAGCCAGAGTCATTTTGCATGTGTGTTCTTTTCACATACCACCTATGGATCCACCAGTGTCATTGCATGTGTATTCTTTTCACAATCCACCCATGGATCCACTAGTGTCATTGCATGTGTGTTCTTTTTAGTAACAACAACCAGAGTCATTTTGCATGTGTGTTTTTCTCACATACCACCTATGGATCCACCAGTGTCATTGCATGTGTGTTCTTTTCACTAACAACAACCAGAGTCATTGCATGTGTGTTCTTTTCACTAACAACAACCAGAGTCATTGCATGTGTGTTCTTTTCACATACCACATATGGATCCACCAGTGTCATTGAAATGCGTGTTCTCTACAGAGACCACACATGGATCCACCAGTGTCATTGCATGTGTGTTCTTTTTAGTAACAACAACCAGTCATTTTGCATATGTGTTCTTTTCACATACCACCTATGGATCCACCAGTGTCATTGCATGTGTGTTCTCTTCACAATCCACCTATGGATCCACCAGTGTCATTGCATGGGTGTTCTTTTTAGTAACAACCAGTGTCATTGCATGTGTGCTCTCTTCAGAGACCACAGATGGATCCAGTAGTGTCATTGCATGTGTGTTCTTTTTACTAACAACAACAAGAGTCATTGAAATGTGTGCTCTCTTCAGAGACCAGACATGGATCCACCAGTGTCATTGCATGTGTGTTCTTTTCACTAACAACCACCAGAGTCATTGCATGTGTGTTCTTTTCACATACCACATATGGATCCACCAGTTTCATTGAAATGCGTGTTCTCTACAGAGACCACACATGGATCCACCAGTGTCATTGCATGTGTGTTCTTTTTAGTAACAACAGCCAGAGTTATTTTGCATGTGTGTTCTTTTCACATACCACCTATGGATCCACCAGTGTCATTGCATGTGTATTCTTTTCACAATCCACCCATGGATCCACCAGTGTCATTGCATGTGTGTTCTTTTTAGTAACAACAACCAGAGTCATTTTGCATGTGTGTTTTTCTCACATACCACCTATGGATCCACTAGTGTCATTGCATGTGTGTTCTTTTCACTAACAACAACCAGAGTCATTGCATGTGTGTTCTTTTCACATACCACATATGGATCACCAGTGTCATTGCATGTGTGTTCTCTTCACAATCCACCTATGGATCCACCAGTGTCATTGCATGTGTGTTCTTTTTAGTAACAACAACCAGAGTCATTTTGCATGTGTGTTCTTTTCACATACCACCTATGGATCCACTAGTGTCATTGTATGTCTGTTCTTTTCACAATCCACCCATGGATCCACCAGTGTCATTGCATGTGTGTTCTTTTTAGTAACAACAACCAGAGTCATTTTGCATGTGTGATCTCTTCACATACCACCTATGGATCCGCCGTTGTCATTGCATGTGTGTTCCTTTTAGTAACAACAACTAGAGTCATTCAAATGTGTGTTCTTCTCGCAAAGCACCTATGGATCCACCCGTGTCATTGCATGTGTGTTCATTTCACTAACAACAACCAGAGTCATTGCATTTGTGTTCTTTTCACATACCACATATGGATCCACCAGTGTGATTGAAATGTGTGTTCTCCATAGAGACCACACATGGATCCACCAGTGTCATTGCAGGTCTGTTCTTTTTAGTAACAACCAGAGTCATTTTGCATATGTGTTCTTTTCACATAACACATATGGATCCACCAGTGTCATTCCATGTGTGTTCTTTTCACAATCCACCCATGGATCCACCAGTGTCATTGCATGTGTGTTCTTTTTAGTAACAACTAGAGTCATTTTGCATGTGTGTTCTTTTCACATACCACCTATGGATCCACCAGTGTCATTGCATGTGTGTTCTTTTCACAATCCACCCATGGATCCACCGTTGTCATTGCAGGTGTGTTATTTTTAGTAACAATAACCAGAGTCATTTTGCATGTGTGTTCTCTTCACATACCACCTATGGATCCACCAGTGTCATTGCATGTGTGTTCTTTTTAGTAACAACAGCCAGAGTCATTTTGCATGTGTGTTCTTTTCACATACCACCTATGGATCCACCAGTGTCATTGCATGTGTATTCTTTTCACAATCCACCCATGGATCCACTAGTGTCATTGCATGTGTGTTCTTTTTAGTAACAACAACCAGAGTCATTTTGCATGTGTGTTTTTCTCACATACCACCTATGGATCCACCAGTGTCATTGCATGTGTGTTCTTTTCACTAACAACAACCAGAGTCATTGCATGTGTGTTCTTTTCACTAACAACAACTAGAGTCATTGCATGTGTGTTCTTTTCACATACCACATATGGATCCACCAGTGTCATTGAAATGCGTGTTCTCTACAGAGACCACACATGGATCCACCAGTGTCATTGCATGTGTGTTCTTTTTAGTAACAACAACCAGTCATTTTGCATATGTGTTCTTTTCACATACCACCTATGGATCCACCAGTGTCATTGCATGTGTGTTCTCTTCACAATCCACCTATGGATCCACCAGTGTCATTGCATGGGTGTTCTTTTTAGTAACAACCAGTGTCATTGCATGTGTGCTCTCTTCAGAGACCACAGATGGATCCAGTAGTGTCATTGCATGTGTGTTCTTTTTACTAACAACAACAAGAGTCATTGAAATGTGTGCTCTCTTCAGAGACCAGACATGGATCCACCAGTGTCATTGCATGTGTGTTCTTTTCACTAACAACCACCAGAGTCATTGCATGTGTGTTCTTTTCACATACCACATATGGATCCACCAGTTTCATTGAAATGCGTGTTCTCTCCAGAGACCACACATGGATCCACCAGTGTCATTGCATGTGTGTTCTTTTTAGTAACAACAACCAGTCATTTTGCATGTGTGTTCTTTTCACATACCACCTATGGATCCACCAGTGTCATTGCATGTGTGTTCTCTTTACAATCCACCTATGGATCCACCAGTGTCATTGCATGTGTGTTCTTTTTAGTAACAACAACCAGTGTGATTGCATGTGTGCTCTCTTCAGAGACCACACATGGATCCACCAGTGTCATTGCATGTGTGTTCTTTTTACTAACAACAACAAGAGTCATTGAAATGTGTGCTCTCTTTAGAGACCACACATGGATCCACCAGTGTCATTGCATGTGTGTTCTTTTCACTAACAACAACCAGAGTCATTGCATGTGTGTTCTTTTCACATACCACATATGGATCACCAGTGTCATTGCATGTGTGTTCTCTTCACAATCCACCTATGGATCCACCAGTGTCATTGCATGTGTGTTCTTTTTAGTAACAACAACCAGAGTCATTTTGCATGTGTGTTCTTTTCACATACCACCTATGGATCCACTAGTGTCATTGCATGTCTGTTCTTTTCACAATCCACCCATGGATCCACCAGTGTCATTGCATGTGTGTTCTTTTTAGTAACAACAACCAGAGTCATTTTGCATGTGTGATCTCTTCACATACCACCTATGGATCCACCGGTGTCATTGCATGTGTGTTCCTTTTAGTAACAACAACTAGAGTCATTCAAATGTGTGTTCTTCTCGCATACCACCTATGGATCCACCCGTGTCATTGCATGTGTGTTCATTTCACTAACAACAACCAGAGTCATTGCATGTGTGTTCTTTTCACATACCACATATGGATCCACCAGTGTGATTGAAATGTGTGTTCTCTATAGAGACCACACATGGATCCACCAGTGTCATTGCATGTGTGTTCTTTTTAGTAACAACCAGAGTCATTTTGCATATGTGTTGTTTTCACATACCACATATGGATCCACCAGTGTCATTCCATGTGTGTTCTTTTCACAATCCACCCATGGATCCACCAGTGTCATTTCATGTGTGTTCTTTTTAGTAACAACTAGAGTCATTTTGCATGTGTTTTCTTTTCACATACCACCTATGGATCCACCAGTGTCATTGCATGTGTGTTCTTTTCACAATCCACCCATGGATCCACTAGTGTCATTGCATGTGTGTTATTTTTAGTAACAACAACCAGAGTCATTTTGCATGTGTGTTCTCTTCACATACCACCTATGGATCCATCAGTGTCATTGCATGTGTGTTCTTTTTAGTAACAACAACCAGAGCATTTTGCATGTGTGTTCTTTTCACATACCACCTATGGATCCACCAGTGTCATTGCATGTGTGTTCTTTTCACAATCCACCCATGGATCCACCAGTGTCATTGCATGTGTGTTCTTTTTAGTAACAACAACCAGAGTCATTTTGGATGTGTGTTTTTCTCACATACCACCTATGGATCCACCAGTGTCATTGCATGTGTGTTGTTTTCACTAACAACAACCAGAGTCATTGCATGTGTGTTCTTTTCACATACCACATATGGATCCACCAGTGTCATTGAAATGCGTGTTCTCTGCAGAGACCACAAACGGATCCACCAGTGTCATTGCATGTGTGTTCTTTTTAGTAACAACAACCGGTCATTTTACATGTGTGTTCTTTTCACATACCACCTATGGATCCACCAGTGTCATTGCATGTGTGTTCTCTTCACAATCCACCTATGGATCCACCAGTGTCATTGCATGTGTGTTCTTTTTAGTAACAACAACCAGTGTCATTGCATGTGTGCTCTCTTCAGAGACCACAGATGGATCCAGCAGTGTCATTGCAAGTGTGTTCTTTTTACTAACAACAACAAGAGTCATTGAAATGTGTGCTCTCTTCAGAGACCACACATGGATCCACCAGTGTCATTGCATGTGTGTTCTTTTCACTAACAACAACCAGAGTCATTGCATGTGTGTTCTTTTCACATACCACATATGGATCACCAGTGTCATTGCATGTGTGTTCTCTTCACAATCCACCTATGGATCCACCAGTGTCATTGCATGTGTGTTCTTTTTAGAAACAACAACCAGAGTCATTTTGCATGTGTGTTCTTTTCACATACCACCTATGGATCCACCAGTGTCATTGCATGTGTGTTCTTTTCACAATCCACCCATGGATCCACCGTTGTCATTGCATGTGTGTTATTTTTAGTAACAACAACCAGAGTCATTTTGCATGTGTGTTCTCTTCACATACCACCTATGGATCCACCAGTGTCATTGCATGTGTGTTCTTTTTAGTAACAACAGCCAGAGTTATTTTGCATGTGTGTTCTTTTCACATACCACCTATGGATCCACCAGTGTCATTGCATGTGTATTCTTTTCACAATCCATCCATGGATCCACCAGTGTCATTGCATGTGTGTTCTTTTTAGTAACAACAACCAAAGTCATTTTGCATGTGTGTTTTTCTCACATACCACCTATGGATCCACTAGTGTCATTGCATGTGTGTTCTTTTCACTAAAAACAACCAGAGTCATTGCATGTGTGTTCTTTTCACATACCACATATGGATCCACCAGTGTCATTGAAATGCGTGTTCTCTACAGAGACCACACATGGATCCACCAGTGTCATTGCATATGTGTTCTTTTTAGTAACAACAACCAGTCATTTTGCATGTGTGTTCTTTTCACATACCACCTATGGATCCACCAGTGTCATTGCATGTGTGTTCTCTTCACAATCCACCTATGGATCCACCAGTGTCATTGCATGTGTGTTCTTTTTAGTAACAACAGCAGAGTCATTTTGCATGTGTGTTCTTTTCACATACCACCTATGGATCCACTAGTGTCATTGCATGTCTGTTCTTTTCACAATCCACCCATGGATCCACCAGTGTCATTGCATGTGTGTTCTTTTTAGTAACAACAACCAGAGTCATTTTGCATGTGTGATCTCTTCACATACCACCTATGGATCCACCGGTGTCATTGCATGTGTGTTCCCTTTAGTAACAACAACTAGAGTCATTCAAATGTGTGTTCTTCTCGCATACCACCTATGGATCCACCCGTGTCATTGCATGTGTGTTCATTTCACTAACAACAACCAGAGTCATTGCATGTGTGTTCCTTTCACATACCACATATGGATCCACCAGTGTGATTGAAATGTGTGTTCTCTATTGAGACCACACATGGATCCACCAGTGTCATCGCATGTGTGTTCTTTTTAGTAACAACCAGAGTCATTTTGCATATGTGTTGTTTTCACATACCACTTATGGATCCACCAGTGTCATTCCATGTGTGTTCTTTTCACAATCCACCCATGGATCCACCAGTGTCATTGGATGTGTGTTCTTTTTAGTAACAACTAGAGTCATTTTGCATGTGTTTTCTTTTCACATACCACCTATGGATCCACCAGTGTCATTGCATGTGTGTTCTTTTCACAATCCACCCATGGATCCACTAGTGTCATTGCATGTGTGTTATTTTCAGTAACAACAACCAGAGTCATTTTGCATGTGTGTTCTCTTCACATACCACCTATGGATCCACCAGTGTCATTGCATGTGTGTTCTTTTTAGTAACAACAACCAGAGCATTTTGCATGTGTGTTCTTTTCACATACCACCTATGGACCCACCAGTGTCATTGCATGTGTGTTCTTTTCACAATCCACCCATGGATCCACCAGTGTCATTGCATGTGTGTTCTTTTTAGTAACAACAACCAGAGTCATTTTGGATGTGTGTTTTTCTCACATACCACCTATGGATCCACCAGTGTCATTTCATGTGTGTTCTTTTCACTAACAACAACCAGAGTCATTGCATGTGTGTTCTTTTCACATACCACATATGGATCCACCAGTGTCATTGAAATGCGTGTTCTCTACAGAGACCACACACGGATCCACCAGTGTCATTGCATGTGTGTTCTTTTTAGTAACAACAACCGGTCATTTTGCATGTGTGTTCTTTTCACATACCACCTATGGATCCACCAGTGTCATTGCATGTGTGTTCTCTTCACAATCCACCCATGGATCCACCAGTGTCATTGCATGGGTGTTCTTTTTAGTAACAACCAGTGTCATTGCATGTGTGCTCTCTTCAGAGACCACAGATGGATCCAGCAGTGTCATTGCAAGTGTGTTCTTTTTACTAACAACAACAAGAGTCATTGAAATGTGTGCTCTCTTCAGAGACCACACATGGATCCACCAGTGTCATTGCATGTGTGTTCTTTTCACTAACAACAACCAGAGTCATTGCATGTGTGTTCTTTTCAATACCACATATGGATCCACCAGTTTCCTTGAAATGCGTGTTCTCTACAGAGACCACACATGGATCCACCAGTGTCATTGCATGTGTGTTCTTTTTAGTAACAACAACCAGTCATTTTGCATGTGTGTTCTTTTCACATACCACCTATGGATCCACCAGTGTCATTGCATGTGTGTTCTCTTCACAATCCACCTATGGATCCACCAGTGTCATTGCATGTGTGTTCTTTTTTGTAACAACAACCAGTGTCATTGCATGTGTGCTCTCTTCAGAGACCACACATGGATCCACCAGTGTCATTGCATGTGTGTTCTTTTTACTAACAACAACAAGAGTCATTGAAATGTGTGCTCTCTTTAGAGACCACACATGGATCCACCAGTGTCATTGCATGTGTGTTCTTTTTAGTAACAACAACCAGAGTCATTTTGCATGTGTGATCTCTTCACATACCACCTATGGATCCACCGGTGTCATTGCATGTGTGTTCCCTTTAGTAACAACAACTAGAGTCATTCAAATGTGTGTTCTTCTCGCATACCACCTATGGATCCACCCGTGTCATTGCATGTGTGTTCATTTCACTAACAACAACCAGAGTCATTGCATGTGTGTTCCTTTCACATACCACATATGGATCCACCAGTGTGATTGAAATGTGTGTTCTCTATTGAGACCACACATGGATCCACCAGTGTCATCGCATGTGTGTTCTTTTTAGTAACAACCAGAGTCATTTTGCATATGTGTTGTTTTCACATACCACTTATGGATCCACCAGTGTCATTCCATGTGTGTTCTTTTCACAATCCACCCATGGATCCACCAGTGTCATTGGATGTGTGTTCTTTTTAGTAACAACTAGAGTCATTTTGCATGTGTTTTCTTTTCACATACCACCTATGGATCCACCAGTGTCATTGCATGTGTGTTCTTTTCACAATCCACCCATGGATCCACTAGTGTCATTGCATGTGTGTTATTTTCAGTAACAACAACCAGAGTCATTTTGCATGTGTGTTCTCTTCACATACCACCTATGGATCCACCAGTGTCATTGCATGTGTGTTCTTTTTAGTAACAACAACCAGAGCATTTTGCATGTGTGTTCTTTTCACATACCACCTATGGACCCACCAGTGTCATTGCATGTGTGTTCTTTTCACAATCCACCCATGGATCCACCAGTGTCATTGCATGTGTGTTCTTTTTAGTAACAACAACCAGAGTCATTTTGGATGTGTGTTTTTCTCACATACCACCTATGGATCCACCAGTGTCATTTCATGTGTGTTCTTTTCACTAACAACAACCAGAGTCATTGCATGTGTGTTCTTTTCACATACCACATATGGATCCACCAGTGTCATTGAAATGCGTGTTCTCTACAGAGACCACACACGGATCCACCAGTGTCATTGCATGTGTGTTCTTTTTAGTAACAACAACCGGTCATTTTGCATGTGTGTTCTTTTCACATACCACCTATGGATCCACCAGTGTCATTGCATGTGTGTTCTCTTCACAATCCACCCATGGATCCACCAGTGTCATTGCATGGGTGTTCTTTTTAGTAACAACCAGTGTCATTGCATGTGTGCTCTCTTCAGAGACCACAGATGGATCCAGCAGTGTCATTGCAAGTGTGTTCTTTTTACTAACAACAACAAGAGTCATTGAAATGTGTGCTCTCTTCAGAGACCACACATGGATCCACCAGTGTCATTGCATGTGTGTTCTTTTCACATACCACATATGGATCACCAGTGTCATTGCATGTGTGTTCTCTTCACAGTCCACCTATGGATCCACCAGTGTCATTGCATGTGTGTTCTTTTTAGTAACAACAACCAGAGTCATTTTGCATGTGTGTTTTTCTCACATACCACCAATGGATCCACCAGTGTCATTGCATGTGTGTTCTTTTCACAATCCACCCATGGATCCACCGTTGTCATTGCATGTGTGTTATTTTTAGTAACAACAACCAGAGTCATTTTGCATGTGTGTTCTCTTCACATACCACCTATGGATCCACCAGTGTCATTGCATGTGTGTTCTTTTTAGTAACAACAGCCAGAGTTATTTTGCATGTGTGTTCTTTTCACATACCACCTATGGATCCATCAGTGTCATTGCATGTGTATTCTTTTCACAATCCACCCATGGATCCACCAGTGTCATTGCATGTGTGTTCTTTTTAGTAACAACCAGAGTCATTTTGCATGTGTGTTTTTCTCACATACCACCTATGGATCCACTAGTGTCATTGCATGTGTGTTCTTTTAACTAACAACAACCAGAGTCATTGCATGTGTGTTCTTTTCACATACCACATATGGATCCACCAGTGTCATTGAAATGCGTGTTCTCTATAGAGACCACACATGGATCCACCAGTGTCATTGCATGTGTGTTCTTTTTAGTAACAACCAGTCATTTTGCATGTGTGTTCTTTTCACATACCACCTATGGATCCACCAGTGTCATTGCATGTGTGTTCTCTTCACAATCCACCTATGGATCCACCAGTCTCATTGCATGTGTGTTCTTTTTAGTAACAACAACCAGTGTCATTGCATGTGTGCTCTCTTCAGAGACCACAGATGGATCCAGCAGTGACATTGCATGTGTGTTCTTTTTACTAACAACAACAAAAGTCACTGAAATGTGTGCTCTCTTCAGAGACCACACATGGATCCACCAGTGTCATTGCATGTGTGTTCTTTTCACTAACAACAACCAGAGTCATTGCATGTGTGTTCTTTTCACATACCACATATGGATCCACCAGTTTCATTGAAATGCGTGTTCTCTACAGAGACCACACATGGATCCACCAGTGTCATTGCATGTGTGTTCTTTTTAGTAACAACAACCAGTCATTTTGCATGTGTGTTCTTTTCACATACCACCTATGGATCCACCAGTGTCATTGCATGTGTGTTCTCTTCACAATCCACCTATGGATCCACCAGTGTCATTGCATGTGTGTTCTTTTTTGTAACAACAACCAGTGTCATTGCATGTGTGCTCTCTTCAGAGACCACACATGGATCCACCAGTGTCATTGCATGTGTGTTCTTTTTACTAACAACAACAAGAGTCATTGAAATGTGTGCTCTCTTTAGAGACCACACATGGATCCACCAGTGTCATTGCATGTGTGTTCTTTTCACTAACAACAACCAGAGTCATGGCATGTGTGTTCTTTTCACATACCACATATGGATCACCAGTGTCATTGCATGTGTGTTCTCTTCACAATCCACCTATGGATCCACCAGTGTCATTGCATGTGTGTTCTTTTTAGTAACAACAACCAGATTCATTTTGCATGTGTGTTCTTTTCACATACCACCTATGGATCCACTAGTGTCATTGCATGTCTGTTCTTTTCACAATCCACCCATGGATCCACCAGTGTCATTGCATGTGTGTTCTTTTTAGTAACAACAACCAGAGTCATTTTGCATGTGTGATCTCTTCACATATCACCTATGGATCCACCAGTGTGATTGAAATGTTAGTTATGTATAGAGACCACACATGGATCCACCAGTGTCATTGCATGTGTGTTCTTTTTAGTAACAACCAGAGTCATTTTGCATATGTGTTGGTTTCACATACCACATATGGATCCACCAGTGTCATTCCATGTGTGTTCTTTTCACAATCCACCCATGGATCCACCAGTGTCATTGCATGTGTGTTCTTTTTAGTAACAACTAGAGTCATTTTGCATGTGTTTTCTTTTCACATACCACCTATGGATCCACCAGTGTCATTGCATGTGTGTTCTTTTCACAATCCACCCATGGATCCACCAGTGTCATTGCATGTGTGTTATTTTTAGTAACAACAACCAGAGTCATTTTGCATGTGTGTTCTCTTCACATACCACCTATGGATCCACCAGTGTCATTGCATGTGTGTTCTTTTTAGTAACAACAACCAGAGCATTTTGCATGTGTGTTCTTTTCACATACCACCTATGGACCCACCAGTGTCATTGCATGTGTGTTCTTTTCACAATCCACCCATGGATCCACCAGTGTCATTGCATGTGTGCTCTTTTTAGTAACAACAACCAGAGTCATTTTGGATGTGTGTTTTTCTCACATACCACCTATGGATCCACCAGTGTCATTGCATGTGTGTTCTTTTCACTAACAACAACCAGAGTCATTGCATGTGTGTTCTTTTCACATACCACATATGGATCCACCAGTGTCATTGAACTGCGTGTTCTCTACAGAGACCACACATGGATCCACCGGTGTCATTGCATGTGTGTTCTTTTTAGTAACAACAACCGATCATTTTGCATGTGTGTTCTTCTCGCATACCACCTATGGATCCACCCGTGTCATTGCATGTGTGTTCATTTCACTAACAACAACCAGAGTCATTGCATGTGTGTTCTTTTCACATACCACATATGGATCCACCAGTGTGATTGAAATGTTAGTTATGTATAGAGACCACACATGGATCCACCAGTGTCATTGCATGTGTGTTCTTTTTAGTAACAACCAGAGTCATTTTGCATATGTGTTGGTTTCACATACCACATATGGATCCACCAGTGTCATTCCATGTGTGTTCTTTTCACAATCCACCCATGGATCCACCAGTGTCATTGCATGTGTGTTCTTTTTAGTAACAACTAGAGTCATTTTGCATGTGTTTTCTTTTCACATACCACCTATGGATCCACCAGTGTCATTGCATGTGTGTTCTTTTCACAATCCACCCATGGATCCACCAGTGTCATTGCATGTGTGTTATTTTTAGTAACAACAACCAGAGTCATTTTGCATGTGTGTTCTCTTCACATACCACCTATGGATCCACCAGTGTCATTGCATGTGTGTTCTTTTTAGTAACAACAACCAGAGCATTTTGCATGTGTGTTCTTTTCACATACCACCTATGGACCCACCAGTGTCATTGCATGTGTGTTCTTTTCACAATCCACCCATGGATCCACCAGTGTCATTGCATGTGTGCTCTTTTTAGTAACAACAACCAGAGTCATTTTGGATGTGTGTTTTTCTCACATACCACCTATGGATCCACCAGTGTCATTGCATGTGTGTTCTTTTCACTAACAACAACCAGAGTCATTGCATGTGTGTTCTTTTCACATACCACATATGGATCCACCAGTGTCATTGAACTGCGTGTTCTCTACAGAGACCACACATGGATCCACCGGTGTCATTGCATGTGTGTTCTTTTTAGTAACAACAACCGATCATTTTGCATGTGTGTTCTTTTCACATACCACCTATGGATCCACCAGTGTCATTGCATGTGTGTTCTCTTCACAATCCACCTATGGATCCACCAGTATCATTGCATGTGTGTTCTTTTTAGTAACAACCAGTGTCATTGCATGTGTGCTCTCTTCAGAGACCACAGATGGATCCAGCAGTGTCATTGCATGTATGTTCTTTTTACTAACAACATAAAGAGTCATTGAAATGTGTGCTCTCTTCAGAGACCACACATGGATCCACCAGTGTCATTGCATGTGTGTTCTTTTCACTAACAACAACCAGAGTCATTGCATGTGTGTTCTTTTCACATACCACATATGGATCACCAGTGTCATTGCATGTGTGTTCTCTTCACAATCCACCTATGGATCCACCAGTGTCATTTCATGTGTGTTCTTTTTAGTAACAACAACCAGAGTTAGTTTGCATGTGTGTTCTTTTCACATACAACCTATGGATCCACCAGTGTCATTGCATGTCTGTTCTTTTCACAATCCACCCATGGATCCACCAGTGCCATTGCATGGGTGTTCTTTTTAGTAACAACAACCAGAGTCATTCAAATGTGTTTTCTTCTCGCATACCACCTATGTATCCACCCGTATCATTGCATGTGTGTTCATTTCACTAACAACAACCCGAGTCATTGCATGTGTGTTCTTTTCACATACCACATATGGATCCACCAGTGTGATTGAAATGTGTGTTCTCTATAGAGACCACACATGGATCCACCAGTGTCATTGCACGTGTGTTCTTTTTAGTAACAACCAGAGTCATTTTGCATATGTGTTCTTTTCACAAACCACATATGGATCCACCAGTGTCATTCCATGTGTGTTCTTTTCACAATCCACCCATGGATCCACCAGTGTCATTGCATGTGTGTTCTTTTTAGTACCAACTAGAGTCATTTTGCACGTGTGTTCTTTTCACATACCACCTATGGATCCACCAGTGTCATTGCATGTGTGTTCTTTTCACAATCCACCCATGGATCCACCAGTGTCATTGCATGTGTGTTATTTTTAGTAACAAAAACCAGAGTCATTTTGCATGTGTGTTCTCTTCACATACCACCTATGGATCCACCAGTGTCATTGCATGTGTGTTCTTTTCACAATCCACCCATGGATCCACCAGTGTCATTACATGTGTGTTATTTTTAGTAACAACAACCAGAGTCATTTTGCATGTGTGTTCTCTTCACATACCACCTATGGATCCACCAGTGTCATTGCATGTGTGTTCTTTTTAATAACAACAACCAGAGTCATTTTGCATGTGTGTTCTTTTCACATACCACCTATGGACCCACCAGTGTCATTGCATGTGTGTTCTTTTCACAATCCACCCATGGATCCACTAGTGTCATTGCATGTGTGTTCTTTTTAGTAACAATAACCAGAGTCATTTTGGATGTGTGTTTTTCTCACATACCACCTATGGATCCACCAGTGTCATTGCATGTGTGTTCTTTTCACTAACAACAACCAGAGTCATTGCATGTGTGTTCTTTTCACATACCACATATGGATCCACCAGTGTCATTGAAATGCGTGTTCTCTACAGAGACCACACATGGATCCACCAGTGTCATTGCATGTGTGTTCTTTTTAGTAACAACAACCGGTCATTTTGCATGTGTGTTCTTTTCACATACCACCTATGGATCCACCAGTGTCATTGCATGTGTGTTCTCTTCACAATCCACCTATGGATCCACCAGTGTCATTGCATGTGTGTTCTTTTTAGTAACAACCAGTGTCATTGCATGTGTGCTCTCTTCAGAGACCACAGATGGATCCAGCAGTGTCATTGCATGTGTGTTCTTTTTACTAACAACAACAAGAGTCATTGAAATGTGTGCTCTCTTCAGAGACCACACATGGATCCACCAGTGTCATTGCATGTGTGTTCTTTTCACTAACAACAACCAGAGTCATTGCATGTGTGTTCTTTTCACATACCACATATGGATCACCAGTGTCATTGCATGTGTGTTCTCTTCACAATCCACCTATGGATCCACCAGTGTCATTGCATGTGTGTTCTTTTTAGTAACAACAACCAGAGTCATTTTGCATGTGTGTTCTTTTCACATACCACCTATGGATCCACCAGTGTCATTGCATGTCTGTTCTTTTCACAATCCACCCATGGATCCACCAGTGTCATTGCATGGGTGTTCTTTTTAGTAACAACAACCAGTCATTTTGCATGTGTGATCTCTTCACAAACCACCTATGGATCCACCGGTGTCATTGCATGTGTGTTCCTTTTAGTAACAACAACTAGAGTCATTCAAATGTGTGTTCTTCTCGCATACCACCTATGGATCCACCTGTGTCATTGCATGTGTGTTCATTTCACTAACAACAACCAGAGTCATTGCATGTGTGTTCTTTTCACATACCACATATGGATCCACCAGTGTGATTGAAATGTGTGTTCACTATAGAGAGCACACATGGATCCACCAGTGTCATTGCACGTGTGTTCTTTTTAGTAACAACCAGAGTCATTTTGCATATGTGTTCTTTTCACATACCACATATGGATCCACCAGTGTCATTCCATGTGTGTTCTTTTCACAATCCACCCATGGATCCACCAGTGTCATTGCATGTGTGTTCTTTTTAGTAACAACTAGAGTCATTTTGCATGTGTGTTCTTTTCACATACCACCTATGGATCCACCAGTGTCATTGCATTGTGTTCTTTTCACAATCCACCCATGGATCCACCAGTGTCATTGCATGTGTGTTATTTTTAGTAGCAACAACCAGAGTCATTTTGCATGTGTGTTCTCTTCACATACCACCTATGGATCCACCAGTGTCATTGCTTGTGTGTTCTTTTTAGTAACAACAACTAGAGTCATTTTGCATGTGTGTTCTTTTCACATACCACCTATGGATCCACCAGTGTCATTGCATGTGTGTTCTTTTCACAATCCACCCATGGATCCACCAGTGTCATTGCATGTGTGTTCTTTTTAGTAACAACAACCAGAGTCATTTTGCATGTGTGTTTTTCTCACATACCACCTATGGATCCACCAGTGTCATTGCATGTGTGTTCTTTTCACTAACAACAACCAGAGTCATTGCATGTGTGTTCTTTTCACATACCACATATGGATCCACCAGTGTCATTGAAATGCGTGTTCTCTACAGAGACCACACATGGATCCACCAGTGTCATTGCATGTGTGTTCTTTTTAGTAACAAAAACCAGTCATTTTGCATGTGTGTTCTTTTCACATACCACCTATGGATCCACCAGTGTCATTGCATGTGTGTTCTCTTCACAATCCACCTATGGATCCACCAGTGTCATTGCATGTGTGTTCTTTTTAGTAACAACAACCAGTGTCATTGCATGTGTGCTCTCTTCAGAGACCACAGATGGATCCAGCAGTGTCATTGCACGTGTGTTCTTCTTACTAAAAACAACAAGAGTCATTGAAATGTGTGCTCTCTTCAGAGACCACACATGGATCCACCAGTGTCATTGCATGTGTGTTCTTTTCACTAACAACAACCAGAGTCATTGCATGTGTGTTCTTTTCACATACCACATATGGATCCACCAGTTTCATTGAAATGCGTGTTCTCTACAAAGACCACACATGGATCCACCAGTGTCATTGCATGTGTGTTCTTTTTAGTAACAACAACCAGTCATTTTGCATGTGTGTTCTTTTCACATACCACCTATGGATCCACCAGTGTCATTGCATGTGTGTTCTCTTCACAATCCACCTATGGATCCACCAGTGTCATTGCATGTGTGTTCTTTTTAGTAACAACCAGTGTCATTGCATGTGTGCTCTCTTCAGAGACCACAGATGGATCCAGCAGTGTCATTGCATGTGTGTTCTTTTTACTAACAACAACAAGAGTCATTGAAATGTGTGCTCTCTTCAGAGACCACACATGGATCCACCAGTGTCATTGCATGTGTGTTCTTTTCACTAACAACAACCAGAGTCATTGCATGTGTGTTCTTTTCACATACCACATATGGATCACCAGTGTCATTGCATGTGTGTTCTCTTCACAATCCACCTATGGATCCACCAGTGTCATTGCATGTGTGTTCTTTTTAGTAACAACAACCAGAGTCATTTTGCATGTGTGTTCTTTTCACATACCACCTATGGATCCACCAGTGTCATTGCATGTCTGTTCTTTTCACAATCCACCCATGGATCCACCAGTGTCATTGCATGGGTGTTCTTTTTAGTAACAACAACCAGTCATTTTGCATGTGTGATCTCTTCACAAACCACCTATGGATCCACCGGTGTCATTGCATGTGTGTTCCTTTTAGTAACAACAACTAGAGTCATTCAAATGTGTGTTCTTCTCGCATACCACCTATGGATCCACCTGTGTCATTGCATGTGTGTTCATTTCACTAACAACAACCAGAGTCATTGCATGTGTGTTCTTTTCACATACCACATATGGATCCACCAGTGTGATTGAAATGTGTGTTGACTATAGAGAGCACACATGGATCCACCAGTGTCATTGCACGTGTGTTCTTTTTAGTAACAACCAGAGTCATTTTGCATATGTGTTCTTTTCACATACCACATATGGATCCACCAGTGTCATTCCATGTGTGTTCTTTTCACAATCCACCCATGGATCCACCAGTGTCATTGCATGTGTGTTCTTTTTAGTAACAACTAGAGTCATTTTGCATGTGTGTTCTTTTCACATACCACCTATGGATCCACCAGTGTCATTGCATTGTGTTCTTTTCACAATCCACCCATGGATCCACCAGTGTCATTGCATGTGTGTTATTTTTAGTAGCAACAACCAGAGTCATTTTGCATGTGTGTTCTCTTCACATACCACCTATGGATCCACCAGTGTCATTGCTTGTGTGTTCTTTTTAGTAACAACAACTAGAGTCATTTTGCATGTGTGTTCTTTTCACATACCACCTATGGATCCACCAGTGTCATTGCATGTGTGTTCTTTTCACAATCCACCCATGGATCCACCAGTGTCATTGCATGTGTGTTCTTTTTAGTAACAACAACCAGAGTCATTTTGCATGTGTGTTTTTCTCACATACCACCTATGGATCCACCAGTGTCATTGCATGTGTGTTCTTTTTACTAACAACAACCAGAGTCATTGCATGTGTGTTCTTTTCACATACCACATATGGATCCACCAGTGTCATTGAAATGCGTGTTCTCTACAGAGACCACACATGGATCCACCAGTGTCATTGCATGTGTGTTCTTTTTAGTAACAAAAACCAGTCATTTTGCATGTGTGTTCTTTTCACATACCACCTATGGATCCACCAGTGTCATTGCATGTGTGTTCTCTTCACAATCCACCTATGGATCCACCAGTGTCATTGCATGTGTGTTCTTTTTAGTAACAACAACCAGTGTCATTGCATGTGTGCTCTCTTCAGAGACCACAGATGGATCCAGCAGTGTCATTGCACGTGTGTTCTTCTTACTAAAAACAACAAGAGTCATTGAAATGTGTGCTCTCTTCAGAGACCACACATGGATCCACCAGTGTCATTGCATGTGTGTTCTTTTCACTAACAACAACCAGAGTCATTGCATGTGTGTTCTTTTCACATACCACATATGGATCCACCAGTTTCATTGAAATGCGTGTTCTCTACAAAGACCACACATGGATCCACCAGTGTCATTGCATGTGTGTTCTTTTTAGTAACAACAACCAGTCATTTTGCATGTGTGTTCTTTTCACATACCACCTATGGATCCACCAGTGTCATTGCATGTGTGTTCTCTTCACAATCCACCTATGGATCCACCAGTGTCATTGCATGTGTGTTCTTTTTAGTAACAACCAGTGTCATTGCATGTGTGCTCTCTTCAGAGACCACAGATGGATCCAGCAGTGTCATTGCATGTGTGTTCTTTTTACTAACAACAACAAGAGTCATTGAAATGTGTGCTCTCTTCAGAGACCACACATGGATCCACCAGTGTCATTGCATGTGTGTTCTTTTCACTAACAACAACCAGAGTCATTGCATGTGTGTTCTTTTCACATACCACATATGGATCACCAGTGTCATTGCATGTGTGTTCTCTTCACAATCCACCTATGGATCCACCAGTGTCATTGCATGTGTGTTCTTTTTAGTAACAACAACCAGAGTCATTTTGCATGTGTGTTCTTTTCACATACCACCTATGGATCCACCAGTGTCATTGCATGTCTGTTCTTTTCACAATCCACCCATGGATCCACCAGTGTCATTGCATGGGTGTTCTTTTTAGTAACAACAACCAGTCATTTTGCATGTGTGATCTCTTCACAAACCACCTATGGATCCACCGGTGTCATTGCATGTGTGTTCCTTTTAGTAACAACAACTAGAGTCATTCAAATGTGTGTTCTTCTCGCATACCACCTATGGATCCACCTGTGTCATTGCATGTGTGTTCATTTCACTAACAACAACCAGAGTCATTGCATGTGTGTTCTTTTCACATACCACATATGGATCCACCAGTGTGATTGAAATGTGTGTTGACTATAGAGAGCACACATGGATCCACCAGTGTCATTGCACGTGTGTTCTTTTTAGTAACAACCAGAGTCATTTTGCATATGTGTTCTTTTCACATACCACATATGGATCCACCAGTGTCATTCCATGTGTGTTCTTTTCACAATCCACCCATGGATCCACCAGTGTCATTGCATGTGTGTTCTTTTTAGTAACAACTAGAGTCATTTTGCATGTGTGTTCTTTTCACATACCACCTATGGATCCACCAGTGTCATTGCATTGTGTTCTTTTCACAATCCACCCATGGATCCACCAGTGTCATTGCATGTGTGTTATTTTTAGTAGCAACAACCAGAGTCATTTTGCATGTGTGTTCTCTTCACATACCACCTATGGATCCACCAGTGTCATTGCTTGTGTGTTCTTTTTAGTAACAACAACTAGAGTCATTTTGCATGTGTGTTCTTTTCACATACCACCTATGGATCCACCAGTGTCATTGCATGTGTGTTCTTTTCACAATCCACCCATGGATCCACCAGTGTCATTGCATGTGTGTTCTTTTTAGTAACAACAACCAGAGTCATTTTGCATGTGTGTTTTTCTCACATACCACCTATGGATCCACCAGTGTCATTGCATGTGTGTTCTTTTTACTAACAACAACCAGAGTCATTGCATGTGTGTTCTTTTCACATACCACATATGGATCCACCAGTGTCATTGAAATGCGTGTTCTCTACAGAGACCACACATGGATCCACCAGTGTCATTGCATGTGTGTTCTTTTTAGTAACAAAAACCAGTCATTTTGCATGTGTGTTCTTTTCACATACCACCTATGGATCCACCAGTGTCATTGCATGTGTGTTCTCTTCACAATCCACCTATGGATCCACCAGTGTCATTGCATGTGTGTTCTTTTTAGTAACAACAACCAGTGTCATTGCATGTGTGCTCTCTTCAGAGACCACAGATGGATCCAGCAGTGTCATTGCACGTGTGTTCTTCTTACTAACAACAACAAGAGTCATTGAAATGTGTGCTCTCTTCAGAGACCACACATGGATCCACCAGTGTCATTGCATGTGTGTTCTTTTCACTAACAACAACCAGAGTCATTGCATGTGTGTTCTTTTCACATACCACATATGGATCCACCAGTTTCATTGAAATGCGTGTTCTCTACAGAGACCACACATGGATCCACCAGTGTCATTGCATGTGTGTTCTTTTTAGTAACAACAACCAGTCATTTTGCATGTGTGTTCTTTTCACATACCACCTATGGATCCACCAGTGTCATTGCATGTGTGTTCTCTTCACAATCCACCTATGGATCCACCAGTGTCATTGCATGTGTGTTCTTTTTAGTAACAACAACCGGTGTTATTGCATGTGTGCTCTCTTCAGAGACCACACATGGATCCACCAGTGTCATTGCATGTGTGTTCTTTTTAGTAACAACAACAAGAGTCATTGAAATGTGTGCTCTCTTCATTGACCACACATGGATCCACCAGTGTCATTGCATGTGTGTTCTTTTCACTAACAACAACCAGAGTCATTACATGTGTGTTTTTTTCACATACCACATATGGATCACCAGTGTCATTGCATGTGTGTTCTCTTCACAATCCACCTATGGATCCACCAGTGTCATTGCATGTGTGTTCTTTTTAGTAACAACAACCAGAGTCATTTTGCATGTGTGTTCTTTTCAGATACCACCTATGGATCCACCAGTGTCATTGCATGTGTGTTCTTTTCACAATCCACCCATGGATCCACCAGTGTTATTGCATGTGTGTTCTTTTTAGTAACAACAACCAGAGTCATTTTGCATGTGTGATCTCTTCACATACCACCTATGGATCCACCAGTGTCATTACATGTGTGTTCTTTTTAGTAACAACAACTAGAGTCATTCAAATGTGCGTTCTTCTCACATACCACCTATGGATCCACCAGTGTCGTTGCATGTGTTTTCATTTCACTAACAACAACCAGAGTCATTGCATGTGTGTTCTTTTCACATACCACATATGGATCCACCAGTGTGATTGAAATGTGTGTTCTCTATAGAGACCACACATGGATCCACCAGTGTCATTGCATGTGTGTTCTTTTTAGTAACAACCAGAGTCATTTTGCATATGTGTTCTTTTCACATACCACATATGGATCCACCAGTGTCATTCCATGTGTGTTCTTTTCACAATCCACCCATGGATCCACTAGTGTCATTGCATGTGTGTTCTTTTTAGTAACAACTAGAGTCATTTTGCATGTGTTTTCTTTTCACATACCACCTATGGATCCACCAGTGTCATTGCATGTGTGTTCTTTTCACAATCCACCCATGGATCCACCAGTGTCATTGCATGTGTGTTATTTTTAGTAACAACAACCAGAGTCATTTTGCATCTGTGTTCTCTTCACATACCACCTATGGATCCACCAGTGTCATTGCATGTGTGTTCTTTTTAGTAACAACAACCAGAGTCATTTTGCATGTGTGTTCTTTTCACATACCACCTATGGACCCATCAGTGTCATTGCATGTGTGTTCTTTTCACAATCCACCCATGGATCCACCAGTGTCATTACATGTGTGTTCTTTTTAGTAACAACAACCAGAGTCATTTTGGATCTGTGTTTTTCTCACATACCACCTATGGATCCACCAGTGTCATTGCATGTGTGTTCTTTTCACTAACAATAACCAGAGTCATTGCATGTGTGTTCTTTTCACATACCACATATGGATCCACCAGTGTCAATGAAATGCATGTTCTCTGCAGAGACCACACATGGCTCCACCAGTGTCATTCCATGTGTGTTCTTTTTAGTAACAACAACCAGTCATTTTGCATGTGTGTTCTTTTCACATACCACCTATGGATCCACCAGTGTCATTGCATGTGTGTTCTCTTCACAATCCACCTATGGATCCACCAGTGTCATTGCATGTGTGTTCTTTTTAGTAACAACAACCAGTGTCATTGCATGTGTGCTCTCTTCAGAGACCACAGATGGATCCAGCAGTGTCATTGCATGTGTGTTCTTTTTACTAACAACAACAAGAGTCATTGAAATGTGTGCTCTCTTTAGAGACCACACATGGATCTACCAGTGTCATTGCATGTGTGTTGTTTTCACTAACAACAACCAGAGTCATTGCATGTGTGTTCTTTTCACATACCACATATGGATCACCAGTGTCATTGCATGTGTGTTCTCTTCACAATCCACCTATGGATCCACCAGTGTCATTGCATGTGTGTTCTTTTTAGTAACAACAACCAGAGTCGTTTTGCATGTGTGTTCTTTTCACATACCACCTATGGATCCACCAGTGTCATTGCATGTCTGTTCTTTTCACAATCCACCCATGGATCCACCAGTGTCATTGCATGGGTGTTCTTTTTAGTAACAACAACCAGAGTCATTTTGCATGTGTGATCTCTTCACATACCACCTATGGATCCACCGGTGTCATTGCATGTGTGTTCCTTTTAGTAACAACTAGAGTCATTTTGCATGTGTGTTCTTTTCACATACCACCTATGGATCCACTAGTGCAATTGCATGTGTGTTCTTTTCACAATCCACCCATGGATCCACCAGTGTCATTGCATGTGTGTTATTTTTAGTAACAACAACCAGAGTCATTTTGCATGTGTGTTCTCTTCACATACCACCTATGGATCCACCAGTGTCATTGCATGTGTTTTCTTTTCACAATCCACCCATGGATCCACCAGTGTCATTGCATGTGTGTTATTTTTAGTAACAACAACCAGAGTCATTTTGCATGTGTGTTCTCTTCACATACCACCTATGGATCCACCAGTGTCATTGCATGTGTGTTCTTTTTAGTAACAACAACCAGAGTCATTTTGCATGTGTGTTCTTTTCACATACCACCTATGGACCCACCAGTGTCATTGCATGTGTGTTCTTTTCACAATCCACCCATGGATCCACCAGTGTCATTGCATTGGTGTTCTTTTTAGTAACAACAACCAGAGTCATTTTGCATGTGTGATCTCTTCACATACCACCTATGGATCCACCGGTGTCATTGCATGTGTGTTCCTTTTAGTAACAACAACCAGAGTCATTCAAATGTGTGTTCTTCTTGCATACCACCTATGGATCCACCCGTGTCATTGCATGTGTGTTCATTTCACTAACAACAACCAGAGTCATTGCATGTGTGTTCTTTTCACACACCACATATGGATCCACCAGTGTGATTGAAATGTGTGTTCTCTATAGAGACCACACATGGATCCACCAGTGTCATTGCACGTGTGTTCTTTTTAGTAACAACCAGAGTCATTTTGCATATGTGTTCTTTTCACATACCACATATGGATCCACCAGTGTCATTCCATGTGTGTTCTTTTCACAATCCACCCATAGATCCACCAGTGTCATTGCATGTGTGTTCTTTTTAGTAACAACTAGAGTCATTTTGCATGTGTGTTCTTTTCACATACCACCTATGGATCCACCAGTGTCATTGCATGTGTGTTCTTTTCACAATCCACCCATGGATCCACCAGTGTCATTGCATGTGTGTTATTTTTAGTAACAACAACCAGAGTCATTTTGCATGTGTGTTCTCTTCACATACCACCTATGGATCCACCAGTGTCATTGCATGTGTGTTCTTTTCACAATCCACCCATGGATCCACCAGTGTCATTGCATGTGTGTTATTTTTAGTAACAACAACCAGAGTCATTTTGCATGTGTGTTCTCTTCACATACCACCTATGGATCCACCAGTGTCATTGCATGTGTGTTCTTTTTAGTAACAACATCCAGAGTCATTTTGCACGTGTGTTCTTTTCACATACCACCTATGGACCCACCAGTGTCATTGCATGTGTGTTCTTTTCACAATCCACCCATGGATCCACCAGTGTCATTGCATGTGTGTTCTTTTTAGTAACAACAACCAGAGTCATTTTGGATGTGTGTTTTTCTCACATACCACCTATGGATCCACCAGTGTCATTGCATGTGTGTTCTTTTCACTAACAACAACCAGAGTCATTGCATGTGTGTTCTTTTCACATAGCACATATGGATCCACCAGTGTCATTAAAATGCGTGTTCTCTACAGAGACCACACATGGATCCACTAGTGTCATTGCATGTGTGTTCTTTTTAGTAACAACAACCGGTCATTTTGCATGTGTGTTCTTTTCACATACCACCGATGGATCCACCAGTGTCATTGCATGTGTGTTCTCTTCACAATCCACCTATGGATCCACCAGTGTCATTGCATGTGTGTTCTTTTTGGTAACAACCAGAGTCATTTTGCATGTGTGTTCTTTTCACATACCACCTATGGATCCACCAGTGTCATTGCATGTCTGTTCTTTTCACAATCCACCCATGGATCCACCAGTGTAATTGCATGGGTGTTCTTTTTAGTAACAATAACCCGAGTCATTTTGCATGTGTGATCCCTTCACATACCACCCATGGATCCACCAGTGTCATTGCATGTGTGTTCTTTTTAGTAACAACTAGAGTCATTTTGCATGTGTGTTCTTTTCACATACCACCTATGGATCCACCAGTGTCATTGCATGTGTGTTCTTTTCACAATCCACCCATGGATCCACCAGTGTCATTGCATGTGTGTTATTTTTAGTAGCAACAACCAGAGTCATTTTGCATGTGTGTTCTCTTCACATACCACCTATGGATCCACCAGTGTCATTGCATGTTTGTTCTTTTCACAATCCACCCATGGATCCACCAGTGTCATTGCATGTGTGTTATTTTTAGTAACAACAACCAGAGTCATTTTGCATGTGTGTTCTCTTCACATACCACCTATGGATCCACCAGTGTCATTGCATGTGTGTTCTTTTTAGTAACAACAACCAGAGTCATTTTGCATGTGTGTTCTTTTCACATACCACCTATGGACCCACCAGTGTCATTGCATGTGTGTTCTTTTCACAATCCACCCATGGATCCACCAGTGTCATTGCATGGGTGTTCTTTTTAGTAACAACAACCAGAGTCATTTTGCATGTGTGATCTCTTCACATACCACCTATGGATCCACCGGTGTCATTGCATGTGTGTTCCTTTTAGTAACAACAACCAGAGTCATTCAAATGTGTGTTCTTCTCGCATACCACCTATGGATCCACCCGTGTCATTGCATGTGTGTTCATTTCACTAACAACAACCAGAGTCATTGCATGTGTGTTCTTTTCACATACCACATATGGATCCACCAGTGTGATTGAAATGTGTGTTCTCTATAGAGACCACACATGGATCCACCAGTGTCCTTGCACGTGTGTTCTTTTTAGTAACAACCAGAGTCATTTTGCATATGTGTTCTTTTCACATACCACATATGGATCCACCAGTGTCATTCCATGTGTGTTCTTTTCATAATCCACCCATGGATCCACCAGTGTCATTGCATGTGTGTTCTTTTTACTAACAACTAGAGTCATTTTGCATGTGTGTTCTTTTCACATACCACCTATGGATCCACCAGTGTCATTGCATGTGTGTTCTTTTCACAATCCACCCATGGATCCACCAGTGTCATTGCATGTGTGTTATTTTTAGTAACAACAACCAGAGTCATTTTGCATGTGTGTTCTCTTCACATACCACCTATGGATCCACCAGTGTCATTGCATGTGTGTTCTTTTCACAATCCACCCATGGATCCACCAGTGTCATTGCATGTGTGTTATTTTTAGTAACAACAACCAGAGTCATTTTGCATGTGTGTTCTCTTCACATACCACCTATGGATCCACCAGTGTCATTGCATGTGTGTTCTTTTTAGTAACAACAACCAGAGTCATTTTGCACGTGTGTTCTTTTCACATACCACCTATGGACCCACCAGTGTCATTGCATGTGTGTTCTTTTCACAATCCACCCATGGATGAACCAGTGTCATTGCATGTGTGTTCTTTTTAGTAACAACAACCAGAGTCATTTTGGATGTGTGTTTTTCTCACATACCACCTATGGATCCACCAGTGTCATTGCATGTGTGTTCTTTTCACTAACAACAACCAGAGTCATTGCATGTGTGTTCTTTTCACATACCACATATGGATCCACCAGTGTCATTGAAATGCGTGTTCTCTACAGAGACCACACATGGATCCACCAGTGTCATTGCATGTTTGTTCTTTTTAGTAACAACAACCGGTCATTTTGCATGTGTGTTCTTTTCACATACCACCTATAGATCCACCAGTGTCATTGCATGTGTGTTCTCTTCACAATCCACCTATGGATCCACCAGTGTCATTGCATGTGTGTTCTTTTTAGTAACAACAACCAGTGTCATTGCATGTGTGCTCTCTTCAGAGACCACAGATGGATCCAACAGTGTCATTGCATGTGTGTTCTTTTTACTAACAACAACAAGAGTCATTGAAATGTGTGCTATCTTCAGAGACCACACATGGATCCACCAGTGTCATTGCATGTGTGTTCTTTTCACTAACAACAACCAGAGTCATTGCATGTGTGTTCTTTTCAGATACCACATATGGATCACCAGTGTCATTGCATGTGTGTTCTCTTCACAATCCACCTATGGATCCACCAGTGTCATTGCATGTGTGTTCCTTTTAGTAACAACAACCAGAGTCATTTTGCATGTGTGTTCTTTTCACATACCACCTATGGATCCACCAGTGTCATTGCATGTCTGTTCTTTTCACAATCCACCCATGGATCCACCAGTGTCATTGCATGGGTGTTCTTTTTAGTAACAACAACCAGAGTCATTTTGCATGTGTGATCTCTTCACAAACCACCTATGGATCCACCGGTGTCATTGCATGTGTGTTCCTTTTAGTAACAACAACTAGAGTCATTCAAATGTGTGTTCTTCTCGCATACCACCTATGGATCCACCTGTGTCATTGCATGTGTGTTCATTTCACTAACAACAACCAGAGTCATTGCATGTGTGTTCTTTTCACATACCACATATGGATCCACCAGTATGATTGAAATGTGTGTTCTCTATAGAGACCACACATGGATCCACCAGTGTCATTGCACGTGTGTTCTTTTTAGTAACAACCAGAGTCATTTTGCATATGTGTTCTTTTCACATACCACATATGGATCCACCAGTGTCATTCCATGTGTGTTCTTTTCACAATCCACCCATGGATCCACCAGTGTCATTGCATGTGTGTTCTTTTTAGTAACAACTAGAGTCATTTTGCATGTGTGTTCTTTTCACATACCACCTATGGATCCACCAGTGTCATTGCATGTGTGTTCTTTTCACAATCCACCCATGGATCCACCAGTGTAATTGCATGTGTGTTATTTTTAGTAACAACAACCAGAGTCATTTTGCATGTGTGTTATCTTCACATACCAACTATGGATCCACCAGTGTCATTGCATGTGTGTTCTTTTTAGTAACAACAACCAGAGTCATTTTGCATGTGTGTTCTTTTCACATACCACCTATGGATCCACCAGTGTCATTGCATGTGTGTTCTTTTCACAATCCACCCATGGATCCACCAGTGTCATTG
Source organism: Avena sativa (assembly GCA_916181665.1). NCBI lineage: Eukaryota > Viridiplantae > Streptophyta > Magnoliopsida > Poales > Poaceae > Avena > Avena sativa. Next base: position 426,745,436 of record OV702287.1, on the reverse strand, counting down.
CATGTGTGTTCTTTTTAGTAACAACAACCAGAGTCATTTTGCATGTGTGTTTTTCTCACATACCACCTATGGATCCACCAGTGTCATTGCATGTGTGTTCTTTTTACTAACAACAACCAGAGTCATTGCATGTGTGTTCTTTTCACATACCACATATGGATCCACCAGTGTCATTGAAATGCGTGTTCTCTACAGAGACCACACATGGATCCACCAGTGTCATTGCATGTGTGTTCTTTTTAGTAACAAAAACCAGTCATTTTGCATGTGTGTTCTTTTCACATACCACCTATGGATCCACCAGTGTCATTGCATGTGTGTTCTCTTCACAATCCACCTATGGATCCACCAGTGTCATTGCATGTGTGTTCTTTTTAGTAACAACAACCAGTGTCATTGCATGTGTGCTCTCTTCAGAGACCACAGATGGATCCAGCAGTGTCATTGCATGTGTGTTCTTCTTACTAACAACAACAAGAGTCATTGAAATGTCTGCTCTCTTCAGAGACCACACATGGATCCACCAGTGTCATTGCATGTGTGTTCTTTTCACTAACAACAACCAGAGTCATTGCATGTGTGTTCTTTTCACATACCACATATGGATCCACCAGTTTCATTGAAATGCGACCACACATGGATCCACCAGTGTCATTGCATGTGTGTTCTTTTTAGTAACAACAACCAGTCATTTTGCATGTGTGTTCTTTTCACATACCACCTATGGATCCACCAGTGTCATTGCATGTGTGTTCTCTTCACAATCCACCTATGGATCCACCAGTGTCATTGCATGTGTGTTCTTTTTAGTAACAACCAGTGTCATTGCATGTGTGCTCTCTTCAGAGACCACACATGGATCCACCAGTGTCATTGCATGTGTGTTCTTTTTAGTAACAACAACAAGAGTCATTGAAATGTGTGCTCTCTTCAGAGACCACACATGGATCCACCAGTGTCATTGCATGTGTGTTCTTTTCACTAACAACAACCAGAGTCATTGCATGTGTGTTCTTTTCACATACCACATATGGATCACCAGTGTCATTGCATGTGTGTTCTTTTCACAATCCACCTATGGATCCACCAGTGTCATTGCATGTGTGTTCTTTTTAGTAACAACAACCAGAATCATTTTGCATGTGTGTTCTTTTCACATAGCACCTATGGATCCACTAGTGTCATTGCATGTCTGTTCTTTTCACAATCCACCCATGGATCCACCAGTGTCATTGCATGGGTGTTCTTTTTAGTAACAACAACAAGAGTCATTTTGCATGTGTGATCTCTTCACATACCACCTATGGATCCGCCGGTGTCATTGCATGTGTGTTCCTTTTAGTAACAACAACTAGAGTCATTCAAATGTGTGTTCTTCTCACATACCACCTATGGATCCACCTGTGTCATTGCATGTGTGTTCATTTCACTAACAACAACCAGAGTCATTGCATGTGTGTTCTTTTCACATACCACATATGGATCCACCAGTATGATTGAAATGTGTGTTCTCTATAGAGACCACACATGGATCCACCAGTGTCATTGCACGTGTGTTCTTTTTAGTAACAACCAGAGTCATTTTGCATATGTGTTCTTTTCACATACCACATATGGATCCACCAGTGTCATTCCATGTGTGTTCTTTTCACAATCCACCCATGGATCCACCAGTGTCATTGCATGTGTGTTCTTTTTAGTAACAACTAGAGTCATTTTGCATGTGTGTTCTTTTCACATACCACCTATGGATCCACCAGTGTCATTGCATGTGTGTTCTTTTCACAATCCACCCATGGATCCACCAGTGTCATTGCATGTGTGTTATTTTTAGTAACAACAACCAGAGTCATTTTGCATGTGTGTTATCTTCACATACCACCTATGGATCCACCAGTGTCATTGCATGTGTGTTCTTTTTAGTAACAACAACCAGAGTCATTTTGCATGTGTGTTCTTTTCACATACCACCTATGGATCCACCAGTGTCATTGCATGTGTGTTCTTTTCACAATCCACCCATGGATCCACCAGTGTCATTGGATGTGTGTTCTTTTAGTAACAACAACCAGAGTCATTTTGCATGTGTGTTTTTCTCACATACCACCTATGGATCCACCAGTGTCATTGCATGTGTGTTCTTTTCACTAACAACAACCAGAGTCATTGCATGTGTGTTCTTTTCACATACCACATATGGATCCACCAGTGTCATTGAAATGCGTGTTCTCTACAGAGACCACACATGGATCCACCAGTGTCATTGCATGTGTGTTCTTTTTAGTAACAAAAACCAGTCATTTTGCATGTGTGTTCTTTTCACATACCACCTATGGATCCACCAGTGTCATTGCATGTGTGTTCTCTTCACAATCCACCTATGGATCCACCAGTGTCATTGCATGTGTATTCTTTTTAGTAACAACAACCAGTGTCATTGCATGTGTGCTCTCTTCAGAGACCACAGATGGATCCAGCAGTGTCATTGCATGTGTGTTCTTCTTACTAACAACAACAAGAGTCATTGAAACGTGTGCTCTCTTCAGAGACCACACATGGATCCACCAGTGTCATTGGATGTGTGTTCTTTTCACTAACAACAACCAGAGTCATTGCATGTGTGTTCTTTTCACATACCACATATGGATCCACCAGTTTCATTGAAATGCGTGTTCTCTACAGAGACCACACATGGATCCACCAGTGTCATTGCATGTGTGTTCTTTTTAGTAACAACAACCAGTCATTTTGCATGTGTGTTCTTTTCACATAGCACCTATGGATCCACTCGTATCATTGCATGTGTGTTCTCTTCACAATCCACCTATGGATCCACCAGTGTCATTGCATGTGTGTTCTTTTTAGTAACAACCAGTGTCATTGCATGTGTGCTCTCTTCAGAGACAGACATGGATCCACCAGTGTCATTGCATGTGTGTTCTTTTTAGTAACAACAACAAGAGTCATTGAAATGTGTGCTCTCTTCAGAGACCACACATGGATCCACCAGTGTCATTGCATGTGTGTTCTTTTCACTAACAACAACCAGAGTCATTACATGTGTGTTCTTTTCACATACCACATATGGATCACCAGTGTCATTGCATGTGTGTTCTCTTCACAATCCACCTATGGATCCACCAGTGTCATTGCATGTGTGTTCTTTTTAGTAACAACAACCAGAGTCATTTTGCATGTGTGTTCTTTTCACATACCACCTATGGATCCACCAGTGTCATTGCATGTCTGTTCTTTTCACAATCCACCCATGGATCCACCAGTGTCATTGCATGGGTGTTCTTTTTAGTAACAACAACCAGAGTCATTTTGCATGTGTGATCTCTTCACAAACCACCTATGGATCCACCGGTGTCATTGCATGTGTGTTCCTTTTAGTAACAACAACTAGAGTCATTCAAATGTGTGTTCTTCTCGCATACCACCTATGGATCCACCTGTGTCATTGCATGTGTGTTCATTTCACTAACAACAACCAGAGTCATTGCATGTGTGTTCTTTTCACATACCACATATGGATCCACCAGTGTGATTGAAATGTGTGTTCTCTATAGAGACCACACATGGATCCACCAGTGTCATTGCACGTGTGTTCTTTTTAGTAACAACCAGAGTCATTTTGCATATGTGTTCTTTTCACATACCACATATGGATCCACCAGTGTCATTCCATGTGTGTTCTTTTCACAATCCACCCATGGATCCACCAGTGTCATTGCATGTGTGTTCTTTTTAGTAACAACTAGAGTCATTTTGCATGTGTGTTCTTTTCACATACCACCTATGGATCCCCCAGTGTCATTGCATGTGTGTTCTTTTCACAATCCACCCATGGATCCACCAGTGTCATTGCATGTGTGTTATTTGTAGTAACAACAACCAGAGTCATTTTGCATGTGTGTTCTCTTCACATACCACCTATGGATCCACCAGTGTCATTGCATGTGTGTTCTTTTTAGTAACAACAACCAGAGTCATTTTGCATGTGTGTTCTTTTCACATACCACCTATGGATGCACCAGTGTCATGGCATGTGTCTTCTTTTCACAATCCACCCATGGATCCACCAGTGTCATTGCATGTGTGTTCTTTTTAGTAACAACAACCAGAGTCATTTTGCATGTGTGTTCTTTTTACTAACAACAACCAGAGTCATTGCATGTGTGTTCTTTTCACATACCACATATGGATCCACCAGTGTCATTGAAATGCGTGTTCTCTACAGAGACCACACATGGATCCACCAGTGTCATTGCATGTGTGTTCTTTTTAGTAACAACAACCAGTCATTTTGCATGTGTGTTCTTTTCACATGCCACCTATGGATCCACCAGTGTCATTGCATGTGTGTTCTCTTCACAATCCACCTATGGATCCACCAGTGTCATTGCATGTGTGTTATTTTTAGTAACAACAACCAGTGTCATTGCATGTGTGCTCTCTTCAGAGACCATAGATGGATCCAGCAGTGTCATTGCATGTGTGTTCTTTTTACTAACAACAACAAGAGTCATTGAAATGTGTGCTCTCTTCAGAGACCACACATGGATCCACCAGTGTCATTGCATGTGTGTTCTTTTCACTAACAACAACCAGAGTCATTGCATGTGTGTTCTTTTCACATACCACATATGGATCACCAGTGTCATTGCATGTGTGTTCTCTTCACAATCCACCTATGGATCCACCAGTGTCATTGCATGTGTGTGCTTTTTAGTAACAACAACCAGAGTCATTTTGCATGTGTGTTCTTTTCACATACCACCTATGGATCCACTAGTGTCATTGCATGTCTGTTCTTTTCACAATCCACCCATGGATCCACCAGTGTCATTGCATGGGTGTTCTTTTTAGTAACAACAACCAGAGTCATTTTGCATGTGTGATCTCTTCACATACCACCTATGGATCCACCGGTGTCATTGCATGTGTGTTCCTTTTAGTAACAACAACTAGAGTCATTCAAATGTGTGTTCTTCTCGCATACCACCTATGGATCCACCCGTGTCATTGCATGTGTGTTCATTTCACTAACAACAACCAGAGTCATTGCATGTGTGTTCTTTTCACATACCACATATGGATCCACCAGTGTGATTGAAATGTGTGTTCTCTATAGAGACCACACATGGATCCACCAGTGTCATTGCATGTGTGTTCTTTTAAGTAACAACCAGAGTCATTTTGCATATGTGTTCTTTTCACATACCACATATGGATCCACCAGTGTCATTCCATGTGTGTTCTTTTCACAATCCACCCATGGATCCACTAGTGTCATTGCATGTGTGTTCTTTTTAGTAACAACTTGAGTCATTTTGCATGTGTGTTCTTTTCACATACAACCTATGGATCAACCAGTGTCATTGCATGTGTGTTCTTTTCACAATCCACCCATGGATCCACCAGTGTCATTGCATGTGTGTTATTTTTAGTAACAACAACCAGAGTCATTTTGCATGTGTGTTCTCTTCACATACCACCTATGGATCCACCAGTGTCATTGCATGTGTGTTCTTTTTAGTAACAACAACCAGAGTAATTTTGCATGTGTGTTCTTTTCACATACCACCTATGGATCCACCAGTGTCATTACATGTGTGTTCTTTTCACAATCCACCCATGGATCCACCAGTGTCATTGCATCTGTGTTCTTTTTAGTAACAACAACCAGAGTCATTTTGCATGTGTGTTCTTCTCAGATACCACCTATGGATCCACCAGTGTCATTGCATGTTTGTTCTTTTCAGTAACAACAACTAGAGTCATTGCATGTGTGTTCTTTTCACATACCACATATGGATCCACCAGTGTTAATGAAATGCATGTTCTCTGCAGAGACCACACATGGCTCCACCAGTGTCATTCCTCGTGTGTTCTTTTTAGTAACAACAACCAGTCATTTTGCATGTGTGTTCTTTTCAAATACCACCTATGGATCCACCAGTGTCATTGCATGTGTGTTCTCTTCACAATCCACCTATGGATCCACCAGTGTCATTGCATGTGTGTTCTTTTTAGTAACAACAACCAGTGTCATTGCATGTGTGCTCTCTTCATAGACCACAGATGGATCCAGCAGTGTCATTGCAAGTGTGTTCTTTTCACTAACAACAACCAGAGTCATTGCATGTGTGTTCTTTTCACGTACCACATATGGATCACCAGTGTCATTGCATGTGTGTTCTCTTCACATACCACCTATGGATCCACCAGTGTCATTGCATGTGTGTTCTTTTTACTAACAACAACCAGAGTCATTTTGCATGTGTGTTCTTTTCACATACCACCTATGGATCCACCAGTGTCATTGCATGTGTGTTCCTTTCACAATGCACCCATGGATCCACCAGTGTCATTTTGCATGTGTGTTCTTTTTAGTAACAACAACCAGAGTCATTTTGCATGTGTGATCTCTTCACATACCGCCTATGGATCCACCGCTGTCATTGCATGTGTGTTCTTTTTAGTAACAACAACCAGAGTCATTGAAATGTGTGTTCTTCTCACATACCACCTATGGATCCACCAGTGTCATTGCATGTATGTTCATTTCACTAACAACAACCAGAGTCATTGCATGTGTGTTCTTTTCACTAACAACAACCAGAGTCATTGCATGTGTGTTCTTTTCACATACCACATATGGATCCACCAGTTTCATTGAAATGCGTGTTCTCTACAGAGACCACGCATGGATCCACCAGTGTGATTGCATGTGTGTTCTTTTTAGTAACAACCAGAGTCATATTGCATATGTGTTCTTTTCACATACCACATATGGATCCACCAGTGTCATTGCATGTCTGTTCTTTTCACAATCCACCCATGGATCCACCAGTGTCATTGCATGTGTGTTCTCTTCACAATCCACCTATGGATCCACCAGTGTCATTGCATGTGTGTTCTTTTTAGTAACAACAACCAGTGTTATTGCATGTGTGCTCTCTTCAGAGACCACAGATGGATCCAGCAGTGTCATTGCATGTGTGTTCTTTTTACTAACAACAACAAGAGTCATTGAAATGTGTGCTCTCTTTAGAGACCACACATGGATCCACCAGTGTCATTGCATGTGTGTTCTTTTCACTAACAACAACCAGAGTCATTGCATGTGTGTTCTTTTCACATACCACATATGGATCACCAGTGTCATTGCATGTGTGTTCTCTTCACAATCCACCTATGGATCCACCAGTGTCATTGCATGTGTGTTCTTTTTAGTAACAACAACCAGAGTCATTTTGCATGTGTGTTCTTTTCACATACCACCTATGGATCCACCAGTGTCATTGCATGTCTGTTCTTTTCACAATCCACCCATGGATCCACCAGTGTCATTGCATGGGTGTTCTTTTTAGTAACAACAACCAGAGTCATTTTGCATGTGTGATCTCTTCACAAACCACCTATGGATCCACCGGTGTCAATGCATGTGTGTTCCTTTTAGTAACAACAACTAGAGTCATTCAAATGTGTGTTCTTCTCGCATACCACCTATGGATCCACCTGTGTCATTGCATGTGTGTTCATTTCACTAACAACAACCAGAGTCATTGCATGTGTGTTCTTTTCACATACCACATATGGATCCACCAGTATGATTGAAATGTGTGTTCTCTATAGAGACCACACATGGATCCACCAGTGTCATTGCACGTGTGTTCTTTTTAGTAACAACCAGAGTCATTTTGCATATGTGTTCTTTTCACATACCACATATGGATCCACCAGTGTCATTCCATGTGTGTTCTTTTCACAATCCACCCATGGATCCACCAGTGTCATTGCATGTGTGTTCTTTTTAGTAACAACTAGAGTCATTTTGCATGTGTGTTCTTTTCACATACCACCTATGGATCCACCAGTGTCATTGCATGTGTGTTATTTTTAGTAACAACAACCAGAGTCATTTTGCATGTGTGTTCTCTTCACATACCACCTATGGATCCACCAGTGTCATTGCATGTGTGTTCTTTTTAGTAACAACAACCAGAGTCATTTTGCATGTGTGTTCTTTTCACATACCACCTATGGATCCACCAGTGTCATTGCATGTGTGTTCTTTTCACAATCCACCCATGGATCCACCAGTGTCATTGCATGTGTGTTCTTTTTAGTAACAACAACCAGAGTCATTTTGCATGTGTGTTTTTCTCACATACCACCTATGGATCCACCAGTGTCATTGCATGTGTGTTCTTTTTACTAACAACAACCAGAGTCATTGCATGTGTGTTCTTTTCACATACCACATATGGATCCACCAGTGTCATTGAAATGCGTGTTCTCTACAGAGACCACACATGGATCCACCAGTGTCATTGCATGTGTGTTCTTTTTAGTAACAAAAACCAGTCATTTTGCATGTGTGTTCCTTTTAGTAACAACAACTAGAGTCATTCAAATGTGTGTTCTTCTCACATACCACCTATGGATCCACCTGTGTCATTGCATGTGTGTTCATTTCACTAACAACAACCAGAGTCATTGCATGTGTGTTCTTTTCACATACCACATATGGATCCACCAGTATGATTGAAATGTGTGTTCTCTATAGAGACCACACATGGATCCACCAGTGTCATTGCACGTGTGTTCTTTTTAGTAACAACCAGAGTCATTTTGCATATGTGTTCTTTTCACATACCACCTATGGATCCACCAGTGTCATTGCATGTGTGTTCTCTTCACAATCCACCTATGGATCCACCAGTGTCATTGCATGTGTATTCTTTTTAGTAACAACAACAAGTGTCATTGCATGTGTGTTCTCTTCACAATCCACCTATGGATCCACCAGTGTCATTGCATGTGTGTTCTTTTTAGTAACAACAACCAGTGTTATTGCATGTGTGCTCTCTTCAGAGACCACAGATGGATCCAGCAGTGTCATTGCATGTGTGTTCTTTTTAGTAACAACAACAAGAGTCATTGAAATGTGTGCTCTCTTCAGAGACCACACATGGATCCACCAGTGTCATTGCATGTGTGTTCTTTTCACTAACAACAACCAGAGTCATTGCATGTGTGTTCTTTTCACATACCACATATGGATCACCAGTGTCATTGCATGTGTGTTCTCTTCACAATCCACCTATGGATCCACCAGTGTCATTGCATGTGTGTTCTTTTTAGTAACAACAACCAGAGTCATTTTGCATGTGTGTTCTCTTCACATAGCACCTATGGATCCACCAGTGTCATTGCATGTCTGTTCTTTTCACAATCCACCCATGGATACACCAGTGTCATTGCATGGGTGTTCTTTTTAGTAACAACAACCAGAGTCATTTTGCATGTGTGATCTCTTCACAAACCACCTATGGATCCGCCGGTGTCATTGCATGTGTGTTCCTTTTAGTAACAACAACTAGAGTCATTCAAATGTGTGTTCTTCTCGCATACCACCTATGGATCCACCTGTGTCATTGCATGTGTGTTCATTTCACTAACAACAACCAGAGTCATTGCATGTGTGTTCTTTTCACATACCACATATGGATCCACCAGTATGATTGAAATGTGTGTTCTCTATAGAGACCACACATGGATCCACCAGTGTCATTGCACGTGTGTTCTTTTTAGTAACAACCAGAGTCATTTTGCATATGTGTTCTTTTCACATACCACATATGGATCCACCAGTGTCATTCCATGTGTGTTCTTTTCACAATCCACCCATGGATCCACCAGTGTCATTGCATGTGTGTTCTTTTTAGTAACAACTAGAGTCATTTTGCATGTGTGTTCTTTTCACATACCACCTATGGATCCACCAGTGTCATTGCATGTGTGTTCTTTTCACAATCCACCCATGGATCCACCAGTGTCATTGCATGTGTGTTATTTTTAGTAACAACAACCAGAGTCATTTTGCATGTGTGTTCTCTTCACATACCACCTATGGATCCACCAGTGTCATTGCATGTGTGTTCTTTTTAGTAACAACAACCAGAGTCATTTCGCATGTGTGTTCTTTTCACATACCACCTATGGATCCACCAGTGTCATTGCATGTGTGTTCTTTTCACAATCCACCCATGGATCCACCAGTGTCATTGCATGTGTGTTCTTTTTAGTAACAACAACCAGAGTCATTTTGCATGTGTGTTTTTCTCACATACCACCTATGGATCCACCAGTGTCATTGCATGTGTGTTCTTTTTACTAACAACAACCAGAGTCATTGCATGTGTGTTCTTTTCAAATACCACATATGGATCCACGAGTGTCATTGAAATGCGTGTTCTCTACAGAGACCACACATGGGTCCACCAGTGTCATTGCATGTGTGTTCTATTTAGTAACAAAAACCAGTCATTTTGCATGTGTGTTCTTTTCACATACCACCTATGGATCCACCAGTGTCATTGCATGTGTGTTCTCTTCACAATCCACCTATGGATCCACCAGTGTCATTGCATGTGTGTTCTTTTTAGTAACAACAACCAGTGTCATTGCATGTGTGCTCTCTTCAGAGACCACAGATGGATCCAGCAGTGTCATTGCATGTGTGTTCTTCTTACTAACAACAACAAGAGTCATTGAAATGTGTGCTCTCTTCAGAGACCACACATGGATCCACCAGTGTCATTGCATGTGTGTTCTTTTCACTAACAACAACCAGAGTCATTGCATGTGTGTTCTTTTCACATACCACATATGGATCCACCAGTTTTATTGAAATGCGTGTTCTCTACAGAGACCACACATGGATCCACCAGTGTCATTGCATGTGTGTTCTTTTTAGTAACAACAACCAGTCATTTTGCATGTGTGTTCTTTTCACATACCACCTATGGATCCACCAGTGTCATTGCATGTGTGTTCTCTTCACAATCCACCTATGGATCCACCAGTGTCATTGCATGTGTGTTCTTTTTAGTAACAACCAGTGGCATTGCATGTGTGCTCTCTTCAGAGACCACACATGGATCCACCAGTGTCATTGCATGTGTGTTCTTTTTAGTAACAACAACAAGAGTCATTGAAATGTGTGCTCTCTTCAGAGACCACACATGGATCCACCAGTGTCATTGCATGTGTGTTCTTTTCACTAACAACAACCAGAGTCATTACATGTGTGTTCTTTTCACATACCACATATGGATCACCAGTGTCATTGCATGTGTGTTCTCTTCACAATCCACCTATGGATCCACCAGTGTCATTGCATGTGTGTTCTTTTTAGTAACAACAACCAGAGTCATTTGGCATGTGTTTTCTTTTCACATACCACCTATGGATCCACCAGTGTCATTGCATGTCTGTTCTTTTCACAATCCACCCATGGATCCACCAGTGTCATTGCATGGGTGTTCTTTTTAGTAACAACAACCAGAGTCATTTTGCATGTGTGATCTCTTCACAAACCACCTATGGATCCACCGGTGTCATTGCATGTGTGTTCCTTTTAGTAACAACAACTAGAGTCATTCAAATGTGTGTTCTTCTCGCATACCACCTATGGATCCACCTGTGTCATTGCATGTGTGTTCATTTCACTAACAACAACCAGAGTCATTGCTTGTGTGTTCTTTTCACATACCACATATGGATCCACCAGTGTGATTGAAATGTGTGTTCTCTATAGAGACCACACATGGATCCACCAGTGTCATTGCACGTGTGTTCTTTTTAGTAACAACCAGAGTCATTTTGCATATGTGTTCTTTACACATACCACATATGGATCCACCAGTGTCATTCCATGTGTGTTCTTTTCACAATCCACCCATGGATCCACCAGTGTCATTGCATGTGTGTTCTTTTTAGTAACAACTAGAGTCATTTTGCATGTGTGTTCTTTTCACATACCACCTATGGATCCACCAGTGTCATTGCATGTGTGTTCTTTTCACAATCCACCCATGGATCCACCAGTGTCATTGCATGTGTGTTATTTGTAGTAACAACAACCAGAGTCATTTTGCATGTGTGTTCTCTTCACATACCACCTATGGATCCACCAGTGTCATTGCACGTGTGTTCTTTTTAGTAACAACCAGAGTCATTTTGCATATGTGTTCTTTTCACATACCACATATGGATCCACCAGTGTCATTCCATGTGTGTTCTTTTCACAATCCACCCATGGATCCACCAGTGTCATTGCATGTGTGTTCTTTTTAGTAACAACTAGAGTCATTTTGCATGTGTGTTCTTTTCATATACCACCTATGGATCCACCAGTGTCATTGCATGTGTGTTCTTTTCACAATCCACCCATGGATCCACCAGTGTCATTGCATGTGTGTTATTTTTAGTAACAACAACCAGAGTCATTTTGCATGTGTGTTCTCTTCACATACCACCTATGGATCCACCAGTGTCATTGCATGTGTGTTCTTTTTAGTAACAACAACCAGAGTCATTTCGCATGTGTGTTCTTTTCACATACCACCTATGGATCCACCAGTGTCATTGCATGTGTGTTCTTTTCACAATCCACCCATGGATCCACCAGTGTCATTGCATGTGTGTTCTTTTTAGTAACAACAACCAGAGTCATTTTGCATGTGTGTTTTTCTCACATACCACCTATGGATCCACCAGTGTCATTGCATGTGTGTTCTTTTTACTAACAACAACCAGAGTCATTGCATGTGTGTTCTTTTCAAATACCACATATGGATCCACGAGTGTCATTGAAATGCGTGTTCTCTACAGAGACCACACATGGATCCACCAGTGTCATTGCATGTGTGTTCTATTTAGTAACAACTAGAGTCATTTTGCATGTGTGTTCTTTTCACATACCACCTATGGATCCACCAGTGTCATTGCATGTGTGTTCTCTTCACAATCCACCTATGGATCCACCAGTGTCATTGCATGTGTGTTCTTTTTAGTAACAACAACCAGTGTCATTGCATGTGTGCTCTCTTCAGAGACCACAGATGGATCCAGCAGTGTCATTGCATGTGTGTTCTTCTTACTAACAACAACAAGAGTCATTGAAATGTGTGCTCTCTTCAGAGACCACACATGGATCCACTAGTGTCATTGCATGTGTGTTCTTTTCACTAACAACAACCAGAGTCATTGCATGTGTGTTCTTTTCACATACCACATATGGATCCACCAGTTTTATTGAAATGCGTGTTCTCTACAGAGACCACACATGGATCCACCAGTGTCATTGCATGTGTGTTCTTTTTAGTAACAACAACCAGTCATTTTGCATGTGTGTTCTTTTCACATACCACCTATGGATCCACCAGTGTCATTGCATGTGTGTTCTCTTCACAATCCACCTATGGATCCACCAGTGTCATTGCATGTGTGTTCTTTTTAGTAACAACAACCAGTGTCATTGCATGTGTGCTCTCTTCAGAGACCACAGATGGATCCAGCAGTGTCATTGCATGTGTGTTCTTCTTACTAACAACAACAAGAGTCATTGAAATGTGTGCTCTCTTCAGAGACCACACATGGATCCACCAGTGTCATTGCATGTGTGTTCTTTTCACTAACAACAACCAGAGTCATTGCATGTGTGTTCTTTTCACATACCACATATGGATCCACCAGTTTTATTGAAATGCGTGTTCTCTACAGAGACCACACATGGATCCACCAGTGTCATTGCATGTGTGTTCTTTTTAGTAACAACAACCAGTCATTTTGCATGTGTGTTCTTTTCACATACCACCTATGGATCCACCAATGTCATTGCATGTGTGTTCTCTTCACAATCCACCTATGGATCCACCGGTGTCATTGCATGTGTGTTCTTTTTAGTAACAACCAGTGGCATTGCATGTGTGCTCTCTTCAGAGACCACACATGGATCCACCAGTGTCATTGCATGTGTGTTCTTTTTAGTAACAACAACAAGAGTCATTGAAATGTGTGCTCTCTTCAGAGACCACACATGGATCCACCAGTGTCATTGCATGTGTGTTCTTTTCACTAACAACAACCAGAGTCATTACATGTGTGTTCTTTTCACATACCACATATGGATCACCAGTGTCATTGCATGTGTGTTCTCTTCACAATCCACCTATGGATCCACCAGTGTCATTGCATGTGTGTTCTTTTTAGTAACAACAACCAGAGTCATTTGGCATGTGTGTTCTTTTCACATACCACCTATGGATCCACCAGTGTCATTGCATGTCTGTTCTTTTCACAATCCACCCATGGATCCACCAGTGTCATTGCATGGGTGTTCTTTTTAGTAACAACAACCAGAGTCATTTTGCATGTGTGATCTCTTCACAAACCACCTATGGATCCACCGGTGTCATTGCATGTGTGTTCCTTTTAGTAACAACAACTAGAGTCATTCAAATGTGTGTTCTTCTCGCATACCACCTATGGATCCACCTGTGTCATTGCATGTGTGTTCATTTCACTAACAACAACCAGAGTCATTGCTTGTGTGTTCTTTTCACATACCACATATGGATCCACCAGTGTGATTGAAATGTGTGTTCTCTATAGAGACCACACATGGATCCACCAGTGTCATTGCACGTGTGTTCTTTTTAGTAACAACCAGAGTCATTTTGCATATGTGTTCTTTACACATACCACATATGGATCCACCAGTGTCATTCCATGTGTGTTCTTTTCACAATCCACCCATGGATCCACCAGTGTCATTGCATGTGTGTTCTTTTTAGTAACAACTAGAGTCATTTTGCATGTGTGTTCTTTTCACATACCACCTATGGATCCACCAGTGTCATTGCATGTGTGTTCTTTTCACAATCCACCCATGGATCCACCAGTGTCATTGCATGTGTGTTATTTGTAGTAACAACAACCAGAGTCATTTTGCATGTGTGTTCTCTTCACATACCACCTATGGATCCACCAGTGTCATTGCACGTGTGTTCTTTTTAGTAACAACCAGAGTCATTTTGCATATGTGTTCTTTTCACATACCACATATGGATCCACCAGTGTCATTCCATGTGTGTTCTTTTCACAATCCACCCATGGATCCACCAGTGTCATTGCATGTGTGTTCTTTTTAGTAACAACTAGAGTCATTTTGCATGTGTGTTCTTTTCACATACCACCTATGGATCCACCAGTGTCATTGCATGTGTGTTCTTTTCACAATCCACCCATGGATCCACCAGTGTCATTGCATATGTGTTATTTTTAGTAACAACAACCAGAGTCATTTTGCATGTGTGTTCTCTTCACATACCACCTATGGATCCACCAGTGTCATTGCATGTGTGTTCTTTTTAGTAACAACAACCAGAGTCATTTTGCATGTGTGTTCTTTTCACATACCACCTATGGATCCACCAGTGTCATTGCATGTGTGTTCTTTTCACAATCCACCCATGGATCCACCAGTGTCATTGCATGTGTGTTCTTTTTAGTAACAACAACCAGAGTCATTTTGCATGTGTGTTTTTCTCACATACCACCTATGGATCCACCAGTGTCATTGCATGTGTGTTCTTTTTACTAACAACAACCAGAGTCATTGCATGTGTGTTCTTTTCACATACCACATATGGATCCACCAGTGTCATTGAAATGCGTGTTCTCTACAGAGACCACACATGGATCCACCAGTGTCATTGCATGTGTGTTCTTTTTAGTAACAAAAACCAGTCATTTTGCATGTGTGTTCTTTTCACATACCACCTATGGATCCACCAGTGTCATTGCATGTGTGTTCTCTTCACAATCCACCTATGGATCCACCAGTGTCATTGCATGTGTGTTCTTTTTAGTAACAACAACCAGTGTCATTGCATGTGTGCTCTCTTCAGAGACCACAGATGGATCCACCAGTGTCATTGCATGTGTGTTCTTTTTAGTAACAACAACAAGAGTCATTGAAATGTGTGCTCTCTTCAGAGACCACACATGGATCCACCAGTGTCATTGCATGTGTGTTCTTTTCACTAACAACAACCAGAGTCATTACATGTGTGTTCTTTTCACATACCACATATGGATCACCAGTGTCATTGCATGTGTGTTCTCTTCACAATCCACCTATGGATCCACGAGTGTCATTGCATGTGTGTTCTTTTTAGTAACAACAACCAGAGTCATTTTGCATGTGTTTTCTTTTCACATACCACCTATGGATCCACCAGTGTCATTGCATGTCTGTTCTTTTCACAATCCACCCATGGATCCACCAGTGTCATTGCATGGGTGTTCTTTTTAGTAACAACAACCAGAGTCATTTTGCATGTGTGATCTCTTCACAAACCACCTATGGATCCACCGGTGTCATTGCATGTGTGTTCCTTTTAGTAACAACAACTAGAGTCATTCAAATGTGTGTTCTTCTCGCATACCACCTATGGATCCACCTGTGTCATTGCATGTGTGTTCATTTCACTAACAACAACCAGAGTCATTGCTTGTGTGTTCTTTTCACATACCACATATGGATCCACCAGTGTGATTGAAATGTGTGTTCTCTATAGAGACCACACATGGATCCACCAGTGTCATTGCACGTGTGTTCTTTTTAGTAACAACCAGAGTCATTTTGCATATGTGTTCTTTACACATACCACATATGGATCCACCAGTGTCATTCCATGTGTGTTCTTTTCACAATCCACCCATGGATCCACCAGTGTCATTGCATGTGTGTTCTTTTTAGTAACAACTAGAGTCATTTTGCATGTGTGTTCTTTTCACATACCACCTATGGATCCACCAGTGTCATTGCATGTGTGTTCTTTTCACAATCCACCCATGGATCCACCAGTGTCATTGCATGTGTGTTATTTGTAGTAACAACAACCAGAGTCATTTTGCATGTGTGTTCTCTTCACATACCACCTATGGATCCACCAGTGTCATTGCACGTGTGTTCTTTTTAGTAACAACCAGAGTCATTTTGCATATGTGTTCTTTTCACATACCACATATGGATCCACCAGTGTCATTCCATGTGTGTTCTTTTCACAATCCACCCATGGATCCACCAGTGTCATTGCATGTGTGTTCTTTTTAGTAACAACTAGAGTCATTTTGCATGTGTGTTCTTTTCACATACCACCTATGGATCCACCAGTGTCATTGCATGTGTGTTCTTTTCACAATCCACCCATGGATCCACCAGTGTCATTGCATGTGTGTTATTTTTAGTAACAACAACCAGAGTCATTTTGCATGTGTGTTCTCTTCACATACCACCTATGGATCCACCAGTGTCATTGCATGTGTGTTCTTTTTAGTAACAACAACCAGAGTCATTTTGCATGTGTGTTCTTTTCACATACCACCTATGGATCCACCAGTGTCATTGCATGTGTGTTCTTTTCACAATCCACCCATGGATCCACCAGTGTCATTGCATGTGTGTTCTTTTTAGTAACAACAACCAGAGTCATTTTGCATGTGTGTTTTTCTCACATACCACCTATGGATCCACCACTGTCATTGCATGTGTGTTCTTTTTACTAACAACAACCAGAGTCATTGCATGTGTGTTCTTTTCACATACCACATATGGATCCACCAGTGTCATTGAAATGCGTGTTCTCTACAGAGACCACACATGGATCCACCAGTGTCATTGCATGTGTGTTCTTTTTAGTAACAACAACCAGTCATTTTGCATGTGTGTTCTTTTCACATGCCACCTATGGATCCACCAGTGTCATTTCATGTGTGTTCTCTTCACAATCCACCTATGGATCCACCAGTGTCATTGCATGTGTGTTCTCTTTAGTAACAACAACCAGTGTCATTGCATGTGTGCTCTCTTCAGAGACCACAGATGGATCCAGCAGTGTCATTGCATGTGTGTTCTTTTTACTAACAACAACAAGAGTCATTGAAATGTGTGCTCTCTTCAGAGACCACACATGGATCCACCAGTGTCATTGCATGTGTGTTCTTTTCACTAACAACAACCAGAGTCATTGCATGTGTGTTCTTTTCACATACCACATATGGATCACGAGTGTCATTGCATGTGTGTTCTCTTCACAATCCACCTATGGATCCACCAGTGTCATTGCATGTGTGTGCTTTTTAGTAACAACAACCAGAGTCTTTTTGCATGTGTGTTCTTTTCACATACCACCTATGGATCCACCAGTGTCATTGCATGTCTGTTCTTTTCACAATCCACCCATGGATCCACCAGTGTCATTGCATGGGTGTTCTTTTTAGTAACAACAACCAGAGTCATTTTGCATGTGTGATCTCTTCACATACCACCTATGGATCCACCGGTGTCATTGCATGTGTGTTCCTTTTAGTAACAACAACTAGAGTCATTCAAATGTGTGTTCTTCTCGCATACCACCTATGGATCCACCCGTGTCATTGCATGTGTGTTCATTTCACTAACAACAACCAGAGTCATTGCATGTGTGTTCTTTTCACATACCACATATGGATCCACCAGTGTGATTGAAATGTTTGTTCTCTATAGAGACCACACATGGATCCACCAGTGTCATTGCATGTGTGTTCTTTTTAGTAACAACCAGAGTCATTTTGCATATGTGTTCTTTTCACATACCACATATGGATCCACCAGTGTCATTCCATGTGTGTTCTTTTCACAATCCACCCATGGATCCACTAGTGTCATTGCATGTGTGTTCTTTTTAGTAACAACTTGAGTCATTTTGCATGTGTGTTATTTTCACATACCACCTATGGATCCACCAGTGTCATTGCATGTGTGTGTTCTTTTCACAATCCACCCACGGATCCACCAGTGTCATTGCATGTGTGTTATTTTTAGTAACAACAACCAGAGTCATTTTGCATGTGTGTTCTCTTCACATACCACCTATGGATCCACCAGTGTCATTGCATGTGTGTTCTTTTTAGTAACAACAACCAGAGTCATTTCGCATGTGTGTTCTTTTCACATACCACCTATGGATCCACCAGTGTCATTGCATGTGTGTTTTTCACAATCCACCCATGGATCCACCAGTGTCATTGCATGTGTGTTCTTTTTAGTAACAACAACCAGAGTCATTTTGCATGTGTGTTTTTCTCACATACCACCTATGGATCCACCAGTGTCATTGCATGTGTGTTCTTTTTACTAACAACAACCAGAGTCATTGCATGTGTGTTCTTTTCAAATACCACATATGGATCCACCAGTGTCATTGAAATGCGTGTTCTCTACAGAGACCACACATGGATCCACCAGTGTCATTGCATGTGTGTTCTTTTTAGTAACAAAAACCAGTCATTTTGCATGTGTGTTCTTTTCACATACCACCTATGGATCCACCAGAGTCATTGCATGTGTGTTCTTTTCACAATCCACCTATGGATCCACCAGTGTCATTGCATGTGTGTTCTTTTTAGTAACAACAACCAGTGTCATTGCATGTGTGCTCTCTTCAGAGACCACAGATGGATCCAGCAGTGTCATTGCATGTGTGTTCTTCTTACTAACAACAACAAGAGTCATTGAAATGTGTGCTCTCTTCAGAGACCACACATGGATCCACCAGTGTCATTGCATGTGTGTTCTTTTCACTAACAACAACCAGAGTCATTGCATGTGTGTTCTTTTCACATACCACATATGGATCCACCAGTTTTATTGAAATGCGTGTTCTCTACAGAGACCACACATGGATCCACCAGTGTCATTGCATGTGTGTTCTTTTTAGTAACAACAACCAGTCATTTTGCATGTGTGTTCTTTTCACATACCACATATGGATCACCAGTGTCATTGCATGTGTGTTCTCTTCACAATCCACCTATGGATCCACCAGTGTAATTGCATGTGTGTTCTTTTTAGTAACAACAACCAGAGTCATTTTGCATGTGTGTTCTTTTCACATACCACCTATGGATCCACCAGTGTCATTGCATGTCTGTTCTTTTCACAATCCACCCATGGATCCACCAGTGTCATTGCATGGGTGTTCTTTTTAGTAACAACAACCAGAGTCATTTTGCATGTGTGATCTCTTCACAAACCACCTATGGATCTACCGGTGTCATTGCATGTGTGTTCCTTTTAGTAACAACAACTAGAGTCATTCAAATGTGTGTTCTTCTCGCATACCACCTATGGATCCACCTGTGTCATTGCATGTGTGTTCATTTCACTAACAACAACCAGAGTCATTGCTTGTGTGTTCTTTTCACATACCACATATGGATCCACCAGTGTGATTGAAATGTGTGTTCTCTATAGAGACCACACATGGATCCACCAGTGTCATTGCACGTGTGTTCTTTTTAGTAACAACCAGAGTCATTTTGCATATGTGTTCTTTACACATACCACATATGGATCCACCAGTGTCATTCCATGTGTGTTCTTTTCACAATCCACCCATGGATCCACCAGTGTCATTGCATGTGTGTTCTTTTTAGTAACAACTAGAGTCATTTTGCATGTGTGTTCTTTTCACATACCACCTATGGATCCACCAGTGTCATTGCATGTGTGTTCTTTTCACAATTCACCCATGGATCCACCAGTGTCATTGCATGTGTGTTATTTGTAGTAACAACAACCAGAGTCATTTTGCATGTGTGTTCTCTTCACATACCACCTATGGATCCACCAGTGTCATTGCACGTGTGTTCTTTTTAGTAACAACCAGAGTCATTTTGCATATGTGTTCTTTTCACATACCACATATGGATCCACCAGTGTCATTCCATGTGTGTTCTTTTCACAATCCACCCATGGATCCACCAGTGTCATTGCATGTGTGTTCTTTTTAGTAACAACTAGAGTCATTTTGCATGTGTGTTCTTTTCACATACCACCTATGGATCCACCAGTGTCATTGCTTGTGTGTTCTTTTCACAATCCACCCATGGATCCACCAGTGTCATTGCATGTGTATTATTTTTAGTAACAACAACCAGAGTCATTTTGCATGTGTGTTCTCTTCACATACCACCTATGGATCCACCAGTGTCATTGCATGTGTGTTCTTTTCAGTAACAACAACCAGAGTCATTTTGCATGTGTGTTCTTTTCACATACCACCTATGGATCCACCAGTGTCATTGCATGTCTGTTCTTTTCACAATCCACCCATGGATCCACCAGTGTCATTGCATGGGTGTTCTTTTTAGTAACAACAACCAGAGTCATTTTGCATGTGTGATCTCTTCACAAACCACCTATGGATCCACCGGTGTCATTGCATGTGTGTTCCTTTTAGTAACAACAACTAGAGTCATTCAAATGTGTGTTCTTCTCGCATACCACCTATGGATCCACCTGTGTCATTGCATGTGTGTTCATTTCACTAACAACAACCAGAGTCATTGCTTGTGTGTTCTTTTCACATACCACATATGGATCCACCAGTGTGATTGAAATGTGTGTTCTCTATAGAGACCACACATGGATCCACCAGTGTCATTGCACGTGTGTTCTTTTTAGTAACAACCAGAGTCATTTTGCATATGTGTTCTTTACACATACCACATATGGATCCACCAGTGTCATTCCATGTGTGTTCTTTTCACAATCCACCCATGGATCCACCAGTGTCATTGCATGTGCGTTCTTTTTAGTAACAACTAGAGTCATTTTGCATGTGTGTTCTTTTCACATACCACCTATGGATCCACCAGTGTCATTGCATGTGTGTTCTTTTCACAATCCACCCATGGATCCACCAGTGTCATTGCATGTGCGTTATTTGTAGTAACAACAACCAGAGTCATTTTGCATGTGTGTTCTCTTCACATACCACCTATGGATCCACTAGTGTCATTGCACGTGTGTTCTTTTTAGTAACAACCAGAGTCATTTTGCATATGTGTTCTTTTCACATACCACATATGGATCCACCAGTGTCATTCCATGTGTGTTCTTTTCACAATCCACCCATGGATCCACCAGTGTCATTGCATGTGTGTTCTTTTTAGTAACAACTAGAGTCATTTTGCATGTGTGTTCTTTTCACATACCACCTATGGATCCACCAGTGTCATTGCATGTGTGTTCTTTTCACAATCCACCCATGGATCCACCAGTGTCATTGCATGTGTGTTATTTTTAGTAACAACAACCAGAGTCATTTTGCATGTGTGTTCTCTTCACATACCACCTATGGATCCACCAGTGTCATTGCATGTGTGTTCTTTTTAGTAACAACAACCAGAGTCATTTTGCATGTGTGTTCTTTTCACATAACACCTATGGATCCACCAGTGTCATTGCATGTGTGTTCTTTTCACAATCCACCCATGGATCCACCAGTGTCATTGCATGTGTGTTTTTTTAGTAACAACAACCAGAGTCATTTTGCATGTGTGTTTTTCTCACATACCACCTATGGATCCACCAGTGTCATTGCATGTGTGTTCTTTTTACTAACAACAACCAGAGTCATTGCATGTGTGTTCTTTTCACATACCACATATGGATCCACCAGTGTCATTGAAATGCGTGTTCTCTACAGAGACCACACATGGATCCACCAGTGTCATTGCATGTGTGTTCTTTTTAGTAACAACAACCAGTCATTTTGCATGTGTGTTCTTTTCACATGCCACCTATGGATCCACCAGTGTCATTTCATGTGTGTTCTCTTCACAATCCACCTATCGATCCACCAGTGTCATTGCATGTGTGTTCTTTTTAGTAACAACAACCAGTGTCATTGCATGTGTGCTCTCTTCAGAGACCACAGATGGATCCAGCAGTGTCATTGCATGTGTGTTCTTTTTACTAACAACAACAAGAGTCATTGAAATGTGTGCTCTCTTCAGAGACCACACATGGATCCACCAGTGTCATTGCATGTGTGTTCTTTTCACTAACAACAACCAGAGTCATTGCATGTGTGTTCTTTTCACTAACAACAACCAGAGTCATTGCATGTGTGTTCTTTTCACATACCACATATGGATCACGAGTGTCATTGCATGTGTGTTCTCTTCACAATCCACCTATGGATCCACCAGTGTCATTGCATGTGTGTGCTTTTTAGTAACAACAACCAGAGTCATTTTGCATGTGTGTTCTTTTCACATACCACCTATGGATCCACCAGTGTCATTGCATGTCTGTTCTTTTCACAATCCACCCATGGATCCACCAGTGTCATTGCATGGGTGTTCTTTTTAGTAACAACAACCAGAGTCATTTTGCATGTGTGATCTCTTCACATACCACCTATGGATCCACCGGTGTCATTGCATGTGTGTTCCTTTTAGTAACAACAACTAGAGTCATTCAAATGTGTGTTCTTATCGCATACCACCTATGGATCCACCCGTGTCATTGCATGTGTGTTCATTTCACTAACAACAACCAGAGTCATTGCATGTGTGTTCTTTTCACATACCACATATGGATCCACCAGTGTGATTGAAATGTGTGTTCTCTATAGAGACCACACATGGATCCACCAGTGTCATTGCATGTGTGTTCTTTTTAGTAACAACCAGAGTCATTTTGCATATGTGTTCTTTTCACATACCACATATGGATCCACCAGTGTCATTCCATGTGTGTTCTTTTCACAATCCACCCATGGATCCACTAGTGTCATTGCATGTGTGTTCTTTTTAGTAACAACTTGAGTCATTTTGCATGTGTGTTCTTTTCACATACCACCTATGGATCCACCAGTGTCATTGCATGTGTGTGTTCTTTTCACAATCCACCCATGGATCCACTAGTGTCATTGCATGTGTGTTATTTTTAGTAACAACAACCAGAGTCATTTTGCATGTGTGTTCTCTTCACATACCACCTATGGATCCACCAGTGTCATTGCATGTGTGTTCTTTTTAGTAACAACAACCAGAGTAATTTTGCATGTGTGTTCTTTTCACATACCACCTATGGATCCACCAGTGTCATTACATGTGTGTTCTTTTCACAATCCACCCATGGATCCACCAGTGTCATTGCATCTGTGTTCTTTTTAGTAACAACAACCAGAGTCATTGAAATGTGTGTTCTTCTCAGATACCACCTATGGATCCACCAGTGTCATTGCATGTTTGTTCTTTTCACTAACAACAACTAGAGTCATTGCATGTGTGTTCTTTTCACATACCACATATGGATCCACCAGTGTTAATGAAATGCATGTTCTCTGCAGAGACCACACATGGCTCCACCAGTGTCATTCCACGTGTGTTCTTTTTAGTAACAACAACCAGTCATTTTGCATGTGTGTTCTTTTCACATACCACCTATGGATCCACCAGTGTCATTGCATGTGTGTTCTCTTCACAATCCACCTATGGATCCACCAGTGTCATTGCATGTGTGTTCTTTTTAGTAACAACAACCAGTGTCATTGCATGTGTGCTCTCTTCAGAGACCACACATGGATCCACCAGTGTCATTGCATGTGTGTTCTTTTTACTAACAACAACAAGAGTCATTGAAATGTGTGCTCTCTTCAGAGACCACACATGGATCCACCAGTGTCATTGCATGTGTGTTCTTTTCACTAACAACAACCAGAGTCATTGCATGTGTGTTCTTTTCACATACCACAGATGGATCCACCAGTTTCATTGAAATGCGTGTTCTCTACAGAGACCACACATGGATCCACTAGTGTCATTGCATGTGTGTTCTTTTTAGTAACAACAACCAGTCATTTTGCATGTGTGTTCTTTTCACATACCACCTATGGATCCACCAGTGTCATTGCATGTGTGTTCTCTTCACAATCCACCTATGTATCTACCAGTGTCATTGCATGTGTGTTCTTTTTAGTAACAACAACCAGTGTCATTGCATGTGTTCTCTCTTTAGAGACCACACATGGATCCACCAGTGTCATTGCTTGTGTGTTCTTTTTACTAACAACAACAAGAGTCATTGAAATGTGTGCCCTCTTCAGAGACCACAAATGGATCCACCAGTGTCATTGCATGTGTGTTCTTTTCACTAACAACTACTAGAGTCATTGCATGTGTGTTCTTTTCACATAGCACATATGGATCCACCAGTGTCATTGCATGTGTGCTCTTTTCAAAATCCACCCATGGATCCACCAGTGTCATTGCATGTGTGTTCTTTTTAGTAATAACAACCAGAGTCATTTTGCATGTGTGTTCTTTTCACATACCACCTATGGATCCACCAGTGTCATTGAAATGTGTATTATTTTCAACTACCACCGTTGGCCACAAACAATCGGGACACAGAACTAACCAGCAACCGCTCTAGGCTTCTAGAAGACCCGATCCCCGATTGTTAGGTGACGTTGGATCGGGGTGCATGGACGATAGTGATGTCCTTCGCGAGGGCGATCCGCGAGAAGTCTATTCTGCGAACTGATTGGCCGTGGCAACTACGCTAGGCCTACGTCCTTGCCTTTATCCCCTTAACCTCGGGGCCGAAAATCAGATCGTGTTCCTTCATCGCCATGGAGAGGGAGAGGCCCAAACTCAACTTGCACGAGGCTCAGATGTTCGCCCACTATGGCATACTTGCGCCACCGTTAGCGAGGCTTCCGGCCGGCTTCGAGCTCAGCTACGCCGGGGTTCTTGTCGCGCCGCTCTTGCGCGACAATGTGTTGGCGAGGCAGATCGAGGAGCGCCGCCGCGAGCTGTCGGAGCGGAAGAGGGCAATGGCGCGGTACTCGCGTACGAGCGCGTACTGGCGAAAGTAGTTCAAGAAGGAGCGGGCTGCGTTGATTGAGCTATGCAGAACCCACCGGCGGGAGAGCCACCGGATCTGCACAACCCCGAAGGGAGGCAGCGCTTCTGGGAAGTTCCTGGGCGTATGACCTCCACCATTATCGATGCAGCACGCCGTGAAGAATCCATGAGGAGGAGGAACGCTGCCGGGAACGTCGGCATCGATTCCGACGCGGAGGAGGCTGGCAGCGACGCGGACAACGTCATCAATGATGGAGACTGCGGGAGCGTCATAGTCGATTAGGGCCACTTAAGCATAAATTAAATCTATGTATGGTATCTTAATGCGCTCTTTAGATCTAGGTCACCTGAGTCATGGTCGATTATCGTCATAATCTATATGTTGGCCATGTTTTAGTTGTCTTTGTCTTTGAAACTAGTCGATCGAAACTCGTCCAATCCTGAATATAAAGTTCGCGCGTTCCCTGGCATATCTGATGGGACAATACGCTGACTCTGCTCCCAGCACTTGATGGCACAGCCGTAATTTGGAGTGCGCCTGAGGAGAAAGGATCGAGCATGTTGTAATAGTGTACTACTCCTGTCCAAATATAACTGACTTAGTTTTTTTAGATATTTAATAAATGTGTCTATACCCAAAACATGTCTAGATACATGTTTTAGGTTTCTCTGTCTTTCAAACTAATCAAAAGTCGTCAAATTCTGAATAAACAAAGTCATTGCGTTCACACCTAATGGGACAATACGCTGACTCTGCTACTTGATGGCACAGCCATAATTCTGGAGTGCGCCAGAGGAGATGGGAATGCAAGGGAGATGGAAACTAGTACCCGCGTCCAAACGCAGGTAAAAAATTAATGTAATAATATTTTAAAAAAATGTAATCTGGTCCACATGACCCTATCACAGACACGTTGCACGCGCCAGATATAAATAAACACGACACGGATAGTTTAGTTTCAATGATATAATTCAACATAGGACGTTACTGTGCCCGCATCTTTCTGCTCCTCTTATTAGTCTGCTAGCCCACGCTGCATTAAGCATCAGTTGATGAGGATAAAAAAATGATAAAATGGCAAATAAAAAAAAATTTAAGCTTACCTTTCATCCGGAGAATCGTACAAAGATGAAATTGGCAGGGATTTATTATTTCTCCTACAGTTAGCCAAAAGATCCTCAAAAACATCCTCAATCACCCCTGCAACTTCTTCATATTCTAATACACCTCCATTATTTGCCCTTTCCTCCCCGTTCCTCTTACCCTTTTGTTTCTTTTCACACCCTTTTCTCGCTGGCACCTCCACTTCTTCACAAATTGGCTGCTTACGTACGTTTTCCTCCGAGTGTTCATTACCGTCTTCGCGCTGCTCTTCCACCAGTTCTGGCTGAGAAGCCTCATTTTCTGCCACCGGGGTGTGAACAGGGACAATAGCATGTGTAACTGGGTTTTTGCACAACCTCTTGATATGGCTGAATCTGCCACAACGTCCGCATTTCCTTTTCCTAGCACCAAGCCTTGGACCTTTATCGGTGGAGGCTACGATCCTTAGCTTTCTAGGCCTCCCAGGTGGCCTCCTAAGAACTGGTGGTTGAAGTTTGAACCCTGGATCGACAATCTCCCAATCATTTTCATCGGCCATAGGTGGTACGTTTTCTGCATAAGTTGCAGCAAAATTGTCCACGGAGAAATAGTTGTCGACATAGTTCTCTATTTCAGCTCTGTTACCTCTAAGCTTTAAGATGAAGTAAATTGCATGGTGACATGGCAGACCAGTAATCTGCCACTGCCTGCATGAACAAGTCTTGTTTCCAATGTCTATAGTGTACCTCCGTTCACTTCCACACTTGTATTCTGCATAAACCTCAGCCAATGTTCTGGAACTTCTGACCACCCTCATCTTTATCGTTCTCATTGCCCTGGTTCTGGCATTCAGTAACATAACCACCTTTGGAACTATTTTATGGCCTAAAAGTTTTCTTGCACAAATTCTTTGCCTTAAATCTATCTTCACCATTATGCACTGTCTTATTGCATCCAATAAAATAACAATTCCAAGTGTCTTCATGCCCGAAATCTTATCAATGAAACTCTCTGCCAAATTATTGCATACAAAATCCACCTTGCTTAACTCACCAAACTTGCTTCTAGCCCATAGCTTGGTGTGATGTTCCTCAAGGTATTTTTTCACCTTTGGAACTACATACATGTTCTGCAAGTAAGTAACATGTGTGCTTGGGATGTATGTGTATGCTGATCGCCACAAGTCCTCTTCAAAGATCTTTCCTTCGAACTTCTTCATGAAGTTAGTAGCGAGGTGCCGCATGCATTCCCTCTGCTCAACCCCAGGAAACACAGCATCAACAACATTCTCAAGACCCTCGGATGCACCGGTGTGTATCACCAAGCCTTCAGGGTGACCAATTACTTCCCGTAGTCTCTGCATGAACCATGTCCAGCTTTCATTTGATTCACCCTCAAGAACAGCATAAGCTACGGGTAGAAGCCAATTATGCGCGTCCAAAGCACAAGCAGAAGCAACATGTCCCCTGAACTTCCCTGTTAAAGAAGTTGTGCCTATTGCTAAGTATGGCCTGCAGCCATCTAGGAACCCCTTCCAGCATGCCTTCAGGCAGACAAAACATCTCCTGAAGCATATCTTATCTGCCTTCTTATACCTGACCCCCCTCGAGACCTTTTCTCTCCCTTTCACAACCTCGTAATCAATGTCAACAACACTACCAGGTGATGTTTTCTCTACCTAAGCTTTGAAACTATACAACATATGAAAACTGTCATTCCACTTGCCTTGAATGAAGTCTAGAGCCATCTCCTTCCCATCAAAGACTCTGTGATAAGGAATCAGAATGTTAAACTTTTTGCTAATCTTTGCTCTGAGTTCAGCTGGTCCAATGTTATGATCCTGCCTCACCCAGTCAAGTACAGTAGCAGCAATCCACTTGGTAGTCGTCGGTCTAATTTTACCACTTAAAGAAGTATTAGGGCAGTTGTGTTCCTTCGTGTTTACTTTGATCTGCATTCGATAAGAATCCAAATAATTCAGAGCTAGTTATCAGCAGAATAAATATGAGAAAGACTGAAACTAAATGTAGCTATTGCAACCTGAAATGGGTGTCCACCCTGCATTGGAGATGCATGTAATATCCATTTACACACATTACTTTCCCTACAATGCACCCTAAATCTCTTCTGGTCGCTCTTTTCAATGATAAATTCGAACCCAACTCTGATTGCATAGGTTGCAACTGCATATCTGCAGTCCTCCACATTATCAAAGATAGTCCCCTCATCAATTGTAGGATTGTCCCTGTCAAAGTGTATCACTGGCCTGTCTACGTCTTCGTCATCATATCTACATCCCATTTCCACATCTTCACATTCCTCTTCCTCATCAGTCCCATAGTCAGGCTCAAAGTTCGAATGAACCAAATATTCCCTACTCTCCATCCTATCAGGGTCAGCAACCACGTCTGGATATGCTTTCTCATCATCATCCGCACCGCCACACGTTTCAGTGCCTTCATGCTCGCTTGACACAGCATCATGCTCAAGGACAAGCTGTACAGACGTCCTGCGGTTACCAACCCATATCCTTGGCATCACCACGGGACTATAAACGCTAATTGGGGTATGCAGATAAGGAATCACAGTTCTTACCTTTCAATGTGGACACACAGCACCTTCTCCGGGCTCCATACCTCCAAAGCTCTGCACCCCGCTACCTCTCCCTCCCGTTTCGTTGTCTTCTGTGCTCTCTAGACTTGAAGGAGATTCCGTGCTCTCCAGCCGTGCAGGACCCATATCCGTGCTCTCAAACCTCGCAGGATCCATCTCCGAGCGGGATCCTGATCACCGGCGTTGTTGGGCCCCTAACCTAACGGCCGACTCTCGGTTTTCGTTTCCAGACGCGCCTGGGCGGTGGGCGGCGGCAAGGAGACAGGGCAGGGAGGGGAGTGGACGTGAGGGGATGGCAGGGAGGGGAGGGCGAGAGGAAAACAGCCCAAGGGGACGACGAGAGTGGTGCACGACTGAGCGGAGTGGAGACGATAGGAGCAGAGGAGAGGTGCGGAGCGTTGCTGGTTGTGACAAAGCATGGAAAATTGCACAATAATGTGTTGGTGGGCGGCACCAGCCCTCGAACCTGGGACGCACGCTGTCGCAGGTGGAGGAGGCAGGCCCGCCTGTCAGAAAACATGCCACCTGTCAGCGCACTATGCACGTGGAGCGCTTCACGGAATTTTTAGCAGGTCCCACATGTCAGTCTGTTTGATCAAAACTTGCATGTAGAATTCAAAGTATTTATTTTTAGTAGCTTCTTTCAGAATTCTCTGTGTTCGACACGGGCATCAGCTTAGCACCGGAATTCAGGTCCCACATGGAAAATTGCACAATAATGTGTTGGTGGGCGACACCACCCCTCGAACCTGGGATGCACGCCGTCGAAGGAGGAGGGGGCAGGCCCGCCAGTCAAAAAACATGCCACGTCGGCATCCCCTGTTTCTGATGCCCTTTAAAAAAATAAAACACGCCACGTCGTTATCCCCTGTTTCTGATGGTGTTGCTACACTCGACGGTACATGGTGGCATATAAATAATATCGTATAAACATAAGGGCACAGTCGTCAACATTTCTAAAATGAAACCCGGTCCCGTCTCCTACCTGTCCTGGTACATTGCCCGATGAGGTGGATAGCCACGACCGATCTTTTTAATATGTTCGCACTCTTATGCTGAGAAGGGAAATAAAGATTGAGCTGTTAATACAACGAGTGTCAAATTATTACCCTCTAAGGAAATGGGAAATGGTTATTTTCACGCGTGCCCGTAGTCCAAATCTACTGTCAGTCTTTCACTCCCCTTCTCCGACTAACCACAGTTCACCTTACGCAGCTCCTCCGTGCCGCACCAACTAGGGTAACATGGCCCCGCCTAAGCCGCCGCCGTGACAGCCGCCGAAACTGGGGTATTTAGCCCCTCTAAGGCAGGCCATGAAGCTCTACATCAAGGCCAGTATCCCATTGCCCTGCCAGGCGGATGATTTTCCCGAATGTGCCGAATCGGCCGCGGCGGCGACTGCGCCGTCGTCGGCGCGAGATGCGGCAAGCAGGGCCAAGAGAGCGATGTGGAGAAATCGTGCGGCGGCATTACAACATGCTCTAGGCAATGGGAACAAGGTACGTATCAAATCGTTCATGAGAGCATGCCGCCGCCGAGGGTACACACCCTCGAACAGGACAACGCCAAGGTCTAGGAACTCTCGCGTCCACGCTTCGGCGCGGACTACCTTACCTCAGTGGGGTAGGCTGGGAGCACGCCGTCTGCGGCAAAGACGCTCCCTCCTATGCACCGTCGAAGGCCGTACCGTGGCGGTGACCAAGCGTCTACACTCAGCATGCTGGATTGTTCAACAGTCGGAGCCGGCGGCGGGCATCAGCTCAGCCCCGGAATTCAGGTTCAAGTTCACACGGACCTATGATCCCGAGAAGGAGATGTCGAATTTCAGTTTCGAAGAAATCGTTGCGGCGACGCGGATGGTCCAACTGAACCGGGACTGGCGCACACAAATCGCTCGTGCATGAACGATGCAGATTTCTTGTAGTTTGGCGGGAAGACAATAGATCAGTTTGGGTTAAATGATGAAAGAACTTATGTCCTCTCAAGGCAATTGGCCAGCCAACTTTTCTGGTGGAGATCTGTAGTTTCTTCAGTGCAGAATAGTTAAGTTCAGACCGAAGAATGGCTTTTGTAGATGAAATGCTGACGAATTGTTCTATAAACTAGTAGGAAGTTTAGCCCACTTTTGTGCAGGTATAAGACCCTTTTGTATGGAAGTACTACTATTGTAAGCAAATACTATCAAGTACCTATTTCCTTGAATTACTAGTCATGGTTCAATCCAGTTAACTGGCATCTTTTTATCCCAGACTACAGATTTTGCGTCTGCTGTCTGTGCTGTAAACCATTTTTTCCTTTGTCTTGTGTTGCCTGCAAAATGGTCCTGCAGTTCAACGTGTTACAAATGTAGCTACCTTGTACTCCCTCCGTTTCAAAATATAAGATGTTTTAGCTTTGTGAATGAAGTGTATCTAGTCCCCTTTTAGTATGTAGGTTCATCTAGTTTTAGAAAGCACCATCACTAAAAGATGTCTAGATACGCTCCATTCACAAAGCTAAAACATCTTATATTTTGAAATGGAGGGAGTACTTGAAGAGGAGATGGACTACATTTTCCTGGCATCCACAGAATTGACATTGCTCATTGCCAGACCATCCTCTTTTCATGAGGTTGTCCTTGGTTATTCATAGAAATTATAAGGCACGATGTTCAACTACATCGATTCAAACTATTACACGCACACAAACTACATCAAATTCATTACCCACACATACTACATCGATTCAAACTATTACACACACATACTACTTCAAACTATTACACACACGTTGTCGTGGTGGTGTCACGGCAGATGCCATGGATAGGCTAAAGGTGGGGACTAAATGCACTAGGGGAATCCAGGGAGGGATAGTGTGGTGGTTCCACACACAGAAGCTTTATATTTGATTCACCTTCACCGATTACAAGTGCTCCTCGAGCTGTATTGGAGAAAGGAGGAAGAAATAACTCTCTTACTCTCACCACTAGCTAGCTCTCAGTCACTTGCTAGAAGAACATAACCTCTAAAGACCAATCCAGTAAAACTCCACCCTTTCTATAGAGGCCCTAGCCCTCCTTATATAGGGGTGGCTAGGTCTCCAATTAGGGAATATGTGGAGGCATATTCCAGGGAATATGCCTCTTCCCAAAATAGTAAGCCGACCGGGTCACTTTTCCCCCGCGTCATCCATGCAGAGGCTACGTGAGCCTCTGCGGCGCCCGCGTCAGCCGACATTAGCATCGTCACCTTTGTCGGCCATGCCTCGGTGGTCCTGCCTCTGTCCGCTTCGCTCATGCTCTACGTATAGGGGTCACCTTTGACCAGCGAGATACCTTCCTTCTCCTGCAAGCTTGATATGACCCGGATCATACATAGTTGATCCGGCCACACCTGTTCCTGCATACAAGTTAGATTCATCTGTCCGACTTACGGCTTAAGTCGGTTGAGACCCAGTTAGGTGGAAATCCCCTGGTCCGGGTTACCCCATGATTCGGCCTGCCTTGAGGTGACTCGGTCAGCATCCACTTTGACCTTGCTGTACCTCGGCTAACTCGGAATTTATACGCCAGCGTGACCCTACCCGGGGGTATGCCCCCAACATTAGTCCCCGAAGATGGTGCGGTCTTAGCCGCCTTGGCCGCTAAGGCCACAGCAGGTTCAATTTCACTGAGCTTTGAGTTCCTTTTCCGAGTTACCTCCTTATCTCGAATTTCATGGGTTTACTTTCCCTTGGTACATTCCAAGTTTTCACTTGCTGGCCGGGTTACCACATTCTCATCCAGGTCATTCTTCCTTCTCTCGTACGCTTCCCCACGTGGAGGCTAATCATTAGTTTGCCTCATTTTAAGGGCCAGCAACAGTAAGCGCCGCAGTTATTGTCAGGAGGTATTGTGCGCACGTTACGTCATGCCTGCCTCCTCGTTAACTATATCACTGCGTCGCGTCATGGGATCCGCTACGCCCTGTGGTCCTTCGTGTGGCTCATCGCTGATTGGTCAATCCAGGTTATACACGGCCATACGATGTGGCGCGCCCGCGAAATGCGATCCCACTACCCCTGACGGGAGTGGTTAAATAGGGGAGGGGTGCACCCTTTGGGTCATTTCCCGCTCCTGCGCCCCTCTGCCTTTGCCTTTTCCTCTCCTTCTCCATCGACAGCGCCGCCACCGCCACACCTGAGCAGCTGCGCCGCCTCCACATGCACCAGCATCGCCGCCGCCTCCGCGCATCTCTTCCGCCATGGGTCGCTGCCAGTCTAGGCCACTGCCACCCACCGCCGCTAGCGCCAGTGAGGGAAGTAACCTCGAGATGACAGAAGAAGAGCTCACCGTCGCCGGGCAGGAGATGGAAGAAGACGCAGCGACCGCCGCCGCGGCGCGTGGGCTGGATCTTGGGTCTGCCAGGACGACCTGGATTGGCTCTATCGCACCAGGCGCATCCCGAAGGGCGTTACTGCATGCCTCGCTTCCGCCGAGATTGCCCCCTCACCCAATCCGGGTGAGTAAGTGGTGTTCCTTTCTCATTTCTAACGCGGATTTGGTCTCCCAGTCAGTGATTTTTTCCACGACTGGCTAAACACATACGAGCTCTAGCCGCACCATCTTCTGGCTAACGCCATCACTTCTCTCTCCGCCTTTGACTCCACCATCGAAGGTTATGCCGGACTGTGGCCCACAAAGGAGCTCTGGATCCGGTTCTTTGGCCTCCGCCGGAACGTGATTCCGAACATCCAGCTTGACCTGGAGGACAAGCAGCTCACGCAGTTCGGTGCTACGTCAATTTCTCCTCGGAGGCTGTCCGTCTTCCCCCGAGTCACTGGGCTAGACTCTTGCAAGGGATGGGCCCAGACTTTCTTCTATGTCCGGAATGACACTACTGAGGATCTGATCCGGCTGCGCCCTTACGCTC
Source organism: Avena sativa (assembly GCA_916181665.1). Classification (NCBI taxonomy): domain Eukaryota; kingdom Viridiplantae; phylum Streptophyta; class Magnoliopsida; order Poales; family Poaceae; genus Avena; species Avena sativa. The sequence continues at coordinate 426,711,278 of OV702287.1, read as the reverse complement.
TGGGTCCTCCCAATCCAGAGTTGTGGGACATTATCCCCAAGAAGCCCACAGTCTTAGCGAACCAAGTTAACAAGAGGTTCAAGGAGCTAAAGGACCTCGTATTGCGCAATGAGGACGCCATGATCACATTTGTCCGTAACCGGATCTCCCCCCTTCAGAAATGCTCACATAAAGTCTGTCACATGAGCTGGGGTCGCGACCCCAACCGGATCTTGTGTTTCGAGTTGAGCAACATAGAGATCTACTGCCGGGTCAAGGCCCTCTTCACCACCCACAAGGACTTCTCCTCTGAGTGGACGTGGGGAATTGAACACTATTGCCGAGATAGGCTTCCTCCCGTGGTAAGCTTCGTGCCACAAACTTTCCGAATTAAATCATATGTCGGTCGCTGTTGTATATTTAACCCTGTTGTCTTTTCTTTCCCTTAGCAATTCCTTCAGCAAACTATCGAGGATGGCATCGAGCCCTCCCTCAAATGGGCGCCTAACCAGGATACCTCTGACGAGGAGGAACCAGATCAGGAGATTTTCCTTCCAATGGCCGACGCGACCAAGCGACCCACCGGTAAACTCTCTTGCATTAGAGATTGGCCCGACGATGAAGATGACTTGATGTTGAGGTGATGGAAGCATTTGACGCTGTCCCCCTTTCTTATGCTTTTCCGGCATCAACTAACCCCGGTGGGCAGATCCATGAGGACCCTCCCCTTGCCGTGGGTGATCCTATTCCGGTCGCGCCGAAGAAGAAAAGGGGAGCCGCATCAACTTCTTCCTCCGGACCTTCTTAGCCAGCCAAAAGGCGAAAGAAGTCCGGGAACAAAACTGCCACCAAGCCTGCAACCAAGGCCACAACACGAAGGGCTCGGAAGCCCAAGGAGCCCCTGACCTCGGATGAGTAAGCCTCGTTTCCCTTTTCCATTTACTTGTTCTTCTATTGTTATAGTTTCTCATCCGACAATGTTTGATTCGGTAGGGCCGTGGTGGAGGTCCCACAGTTTCCCTTTGGCATTGCCTCCCCGCTTCGACACAGCCCTTCTCCCCTCGTGGTGACGATTCACGCCCGCTGAGCCCAATCCCGGAGGGTTCAGTGGCTGCTTCGGGTTCCAGCCCACCTCGTCAAGAAGAGGGCAACCCTGGAGCGGGGGAGACTGGCTCTGTCGAGGCAGCGGCCACCACTACTTCGGCTCCGCCGTAACCAGCTACCACTGAGGTTACCTCAGCACCTCCACCAAAGAAGAAACCAGCACCAGCACCAGCACCAACTCCAGCACCAGCAGCAAAAGCAACAGCAGCAGCACCAAGCCCCTCTGCCTCGTCCGAGTCTTCCCAGTCTCGGCGAGAAAGCACCAAGGCAGCTCCCAAGGGTAAATCTGCTGCAACGACTTCCACTTCTCAGCAGCAACCTAAGGGCAAGAAGGCCCCTAACACCACCAGGGCAATGTCCATCGAGGCTGGATAGCGCACACTCGCGTCCATGCTTTCGAAGAAAACTCCACCACCGAAGGACACCTCTGCCGAGCCAGCTGACGCGCAACTCGTTTTGCACACCAGCCCTGCTCTTGCCCAGGTTGAGAGGAGGGAAGCACATGCCAAGGGCCTAGTGGCACCCCACATGCTCAGCAGGGAACGATACCCTCCGACCTTGATCGAGTTTGTGAACAACTGGAACAAGGCGGAGTTCGTCCACAACGACGATCTCCCGGAGTAGTTCGGTCCCGCCGAATTTGCTGCTCAAATGAACACAGCCGCTAAGGCAATTAACCTTGCAGGTCGGATGATGGAGGTATGTTACTTCACCTTTTCCTTAGCATGTTGTAGATATTAGTGATATAACCATTAGTCCCCGAGCCTCCGGGGGAGTAACTTGTTACTCGGCCGGATGCTCCTTAGAGAACTAACGTAGCTCCTTGATAACTTCGAATATGCACACACCTAGAGCTGGGTTAAGTTCCACTTGGCCCAGATTTTGTACACTTCGAATATGCACACACCTAGAGCCGGGTTAAGTTCCACTTGGCCCGGATTTTGTACACTTCGAATATGCACACACCTAGAGCCGGGTTAAGTTCCACTTGGCCCGGATTTTGTACACTTCGAATATGCACACACCTAGAGCCGGGTTAAGTTCCACTTGGCCCGGATTTTGTCCACTTCGAATATGCACACACCTAGAGCCGGGTTAAGTTCCACTTGGCCCGGATTTTGTACACTTCGAATATGCACAAGACTAAGCTATATTTTTGTACTCTTTTCAGGTGACCACCAACCGCCGGAGCGCTGAGTTTCAGCGTCTCCTGGACACTCACAAGATGCTGCGCGCAAAGCATAATGCACTTCTCGCTGAACACGGGAAAAGGGGTAAGTTCTCTTCTTGACATTTTTCTGTGTTTTCTTCCTCTTTTTCTGCCGAACTAACCCATAATTCGGTTTTCGCAGCTAGGGTGGAAGCTGAGAATATCCTCATGAGGAAGAATCTTGACCAGATCAAGGGTAAGTTACTTTTGTGCGACCTTGCTATGCTTTCTATCTCCTTTTCTCCTTAGCTCGATGAACATTCATACCTCGGCTTTGCCGGGTCAACAAACTATTTCAGCATCGCTGGAAGATAGTGTGCCCGTGCCTGATATGATGCTGCATTTTCTCAAACAAGCAGGGCAACATCAGTCTGAGCTCAAAAAGAAAGATGATGAGCTTGCCCTCCTCCAAACCAAGGATGATGAAATTGCCAAGCTCAAGGCAGATATGAAGAAGTTGAAAGCGCAGCACCAATCTGGACTGCAAAAAGCTGGCCAGGACTATATTGAAGAGCGCGAGCGCCTCAATCTCCAGATTGCCAAGGACCGAGAACTTCTCCAGGAGGCCGACGTCAAACTTGAGTCGGCGAACACTGAACTTGTGCAGCTGCGCAAAAGGCGTGATGACTGTACCAAGGAGTTGACTCGGATCCATAGCCATATTTCACGTAAGCTCCTTTCCCTCATCCGGCATATTTCTCCGGGTTACTTCACATGTCTTTTCTTTACCTACTTCTCTTGTCTTGTTTTCAGGCAAATTTCCAGAGGGCAATGCCATTGCGAGCACCGCTGTTGCTAAGTTCCACCGAGAGAGGGGTACCCCCATTGCTCCCGACGCTGAAGAGATTCCCTATGACATGGAGGACCTGTTGGTCAGCTTGTCTTCTCGCGTGGATATCGTGAAGAACTATGGCAAGGATATCCTTGATGTTGCAATCCGAATCTTCAACACTTTTTGGCCTGCAGAAGATACTCCGGAGGGGACCGCAGTTCTTGTTGATAAGTTGATGGAATGCGAGACCCAGCTCGACCTTTGGAGGGAATCCACTGGACGTGCCGGAGCTGAGACCGTTCTCCACTACGTACTTACGTGGTACGAGAAGATCGACCTTAACCTCCTAGCGCGCATGCGCACTGGATCCAGATGGACCAGTGACCCGGAGTGGATAGCTTGGTGCAAGGCTTGCGCCCATAGCCTCATCGAATATGCTCCCATTCATGAATGGAATAAGGGTCCAAGCTTCTTTGGTGGCACGGATGATGAAAATGCTGAGAACGTTGAAGATGGCTCGGATGAGGACGAAGAGGACGATGCCTCAGACATCAAAGACAGCGAAGATGATGCCGAACTTCCTCCTCCTGCTGCTCCTTGAGTGAAAAAACTTTAAAGTTTATCAGATCCCCGGTATGCCGGGTGGAACTATATCAAGCACACCAGTGATATTTTGCTACTAAGTTTTTATGCCGGATTAACTTGGGCGTAGTCCCCGAGTCTCATTTTCTTGTTCATCCAACCTTTTGGCTCGGCTCGTGTCTACCTTGATTCGGTTTTATGACTCATGAGTCCGAGTTTCAAAAATTGTCTTAACAATACTTGGAAACCTTAGGATTAGCTCAAAATAACTCAGCATAATAAATCGAAAGTAAACATAAGGTTAGTCCGAAAAACAAATGTTGGCTCGATTAAGTTCTTTTCCTTAGTCGTTTTTCATGTGCTACGCAATTCCAAACTTGTTCTCTTGCTTGCCATGAAGCCAATTCTTGTTGGACAGCAGCAAGTCGAAGAGTTGGGTTCTTGGTGCTCACACATTACTAATCTGGCCTAAGTAGAACAACTTACGCCAGCCGACGTATAAACAATAAATACAGAAGATAATAATCATTATTAAGGCAGTCCCCCAGTTACTGCTCGAGGTGCCAACATTTGATTGATAAGCTCATTGCCGGCATACATACCGACATATGAGAGACTCGGATACATACACTTCTATGCTAAGTGTAGAAAGGACGAAGTAGAGCTACATTCCATGGATGCTTAGATTCCTCGCCCGACCTGTCCGCCTTGTTCTTTTCCTGTGGTTTTGCATCGATAAGATAGTAAGAATCATTGTGCAATGCTTTGCTCACAATGAATGGCCCTTCCCATGGGGGGGATAACTTATGCATGCCAGCAGTACGTTGTACCAACCGGAGTACTAGATCACCTTCCCGGAAGACTCGGGGGTTTACTTTCCGGCTATGATAGCGTCGGAGATTTTGCTGATATATGGCGGATCTGGACAATGCCAATTCTCTCGCTTCTTCCAGCAGATCAACATCGTTTTGCCGGGCTTCTTGCACTTCGGCTTCTGTGTATTGGGTGACCCTAGGAGAGTCATGCTCTACGTCGGCTGGTAATACAGCTTCTGCCCCATATACCAGAAAGAATGGCGTATAGCCTGTTGATCGATTCGGAGTTGTTCTTAAACTCCACAATACCGCTGGTAGTTCTTCTATCCAGCACCCCGCTGATCTTTGCAGCGGCTCAACGAGCCGGGGTTTTATCCCGGATAATACTAATCCGTTGGATCTCTCCACTTATCTGTTCGATGCAGGGTGGGCTACCGAGGCAACGTCCAGTCGGATCTTCTTATCTCGGCAGAATCGTGCAAATGCTCCTTCAGCAAAATTTGTGCCATTATCAGTTATGATACTGTGAGGATAACCGTATCTCAGAATAATGTCTTTGAGAAATGTCACTGTCGTAGCTCCATCACATTTTCTTATTGGCTTTACTTCAATCCACTTTGTAAATTTGTCAACCATGACTAGGATGTGGGTCATGTTTCCCCTTGCTGGTTTGAACGGGCCAACCATGTCCAAACACCATACAGTAAATGGCCATGTGATTGGTATGGTCTTGATCTCCGACATTGGCATATGTGTCTTGGTAGCATACCTCTGGCAACCATTGCATTTTCTTACCAAATCTTCTGCTTGTTCTAAGGCACTTGGCCAGTAGAATCCATGCCGGAAAGCTTTTGCTACCAAGGCTCTGGACGAGGCATGATGCCCACATTCCCCTTGATGTATATCTCAGAGGATGTCAAGCCCTTCTTCCGGGTCAACACATCGCTGGAGGACATTAGTCACACTCCTTTTGTATAGATCGGAATTGATGATCGTGTATGCCTTTGCTCTCCTTTGAGTTTGCCTAGATAGCACCTCCTCAACGGGTAAAGTTCCATCTTTCAGGAATTGAAATATAGGTAGTGCCCAAGTTGGTATTGCTCGTATAGGGAACACATCCTCATCAATTTCCATCTGATCCACCGGCATAACCTCAACCGGATCACGCTGAGCAGTCCCCGGGTTTGCCGAGGCAGTCCCCGGGTCGGCCGAGGCAGTCCCCGGGTTTCGCGCACCACCTCCCATGTCAATGTCCATGGGAACAGCTCCGGATTCCGGATCTTCCGGGACGTAAATTGAGTCGGTTTCTGGGGACGGTCTGATGGATGGTTTTCTGAGGTGTTCTAATGCTACACCCGGTGGAATTGCTTGTCGGGTTGTTCCGAGCTTCGACAATACGTCAGCAGCCTCATTTTCCACCCGGGGTACATGGCGAAATTCACATCCCTCAAAATAACCAGATATCTTCTGCACATGGAATCTGTATAGTGCCATGTTTGGATCAAGAGCGTCCCACAGCCCCGACACTTGCTGAACTACCAAATTCGAGTCGCCAAAGCATTGGATCCGACGTATCCCAATTTCTTTTGCCACTTTTAGCCCATGCACAAGCGCTTCATATTCGGCGACATTGTTTGATGCTGCGAAATGGATCTGTCGCACATATTTCAGCTGGTCATTCTTTGGCGAGGTAAGCACAACTCCGGCGCCTAACCCGGTTTTCGTTTTTGACCCGTCAAAGTGCATTCTCCAGTAGTTCGGATCTGGTAATGGCGGTTCGTATTGCACCTCGGCCCAGTCCACAAAAAAGTCAGCCACAGCCTGAGACTTGACCGCTTCTCTTCTGTCATATTGTGGCACATAGGGAGCTAGTTCAAGTGCCCATTTTGCAATTCTGCCACTTGCATCCTTGTTACTCATTATCTCGGATATGGGAGCTTCACATATTACCTTGATAGGGTGCTCCTCAAAATAATGCTTTAGCTTCTTTGCCGACATGTACACACCATACGCCACTTTCTGATAGTGCGGATAATTTTGCTTTGAGGCTGATAATACCTCGCTCAGATAATACACTGGCCTTTGCACTGACTTACCCTCTTCGTCGCGCTCTACCACAATTACTGCACTTACAACTCGGTTGGTTGCGGCTATCTAGAGCAACATTGGCTCCTTTGATAGTGGAGAGGCTAACACTGGTGCAGTGGCTAACATTTTCTTTAATTGGATAAAGGCTTCATTGGCCTGCGGCGTCCAAATGAACTTGTCCGACTTTTTCATGAGTTGATAGAGAGGCAATGCCTTTTCTCCCAACCGACATACAAACCGACTTAACGATGCCAAGCAACCAGTGAACTTCTGGACATCGTTAAGACACTTCAGTAGTTCCATTCGCTCAATGGCCCGAATTTTAGTTGGATTGACTTCAATACCTCGGCTAGAGACAAGAAATCCGAGTAATTTTCTAGCCGGGACACCGAAGGTACATTTTTCTGGGTTAAGCTTCATCCGGAACCTCCTTAGGTTCGCGAACGTCTGCCTGATATCGTCAAGGAGCGTTTTGCTTTCCTTGGTCTTGATAACCACATCATCCACATACACCTGTACATTTTGACCTATTTGGTCATGCAAACATTTCTGCATACATCTTTGGTACGTTGCCCCTGCATTACGTAAACCAAACGGCATGGTGCGATAGCAATAAGCCCCGTACGGGGTGATAAACGCAGTCTTTATTTGATCATCCGAATTCAAGGGTATCTGGTGGAAACCAGAATACGCATCTATGAATGACAACAGTTCACATCCAACAGTTGAATCTATGACCTGATCTATCCTTGGCAGCGGAAATGGATCTTTTGGACACGCCTTATTCAGGTTCGTGTAATCGATACACATACGCCAAACCACTGCCACATTCGGATCATCCTTCTTCTTCTCCACCAACACCGGATTAGATAGCCAATCCGGGTAAAGAACTTCCATGATAAATCCTGCTGCTAGTAACCGAGATGTCTCATCTCCAATGACTTTTCTCCTATCCTCGGCGAAGCGGCGGAGAGGTTGCTTCACCGGTCTTGCTCCGGGTCTCATATTGAAAGAGTGCTCGGCCAACTCCCTCGGAACTCCTTGCAAGTCCTGTGTGGACCAAGCAAAAATATCCCGATTCTCATGGAGGAAGTTGACGAGCTCGCTTTCCTATTTATCATTTAACCCGGCACCAATTGTTACGGTGCGCTCTGGGAACATGTCATCAACAGGCACTTTCTTGGTATCCTTTGTGGCTTGGAATGAGACACTACCATGCGGATTACTCAACGCCGGCATATATTGCTGCGCGGACTGAGCTAACGCCGCCACCTCCTGTATCTTCCTTTTTTCTTGCGCAATCACGAGTGACTCGGCTAGGTTAGACCCGGCTGACGCACACTCAATGGAACATCAGAAATCTCCAGCAATAGTAATCACTCCATTTGGCCCGGGCAGCTTCATCTTTAGATAACTGATGTGGCAGCTTGCCATGAATTTGTTCAGCGCTGGCCTTCCGAGTAACGCGTGATACGCACTTTCTAAGTTCACCACTTCAAACTCCAAATTCTCAGTTCGACAGTTATCTCTTGTGCCGAACAATACGTCAACCCGGACCTTGCCTATGGGCTCACAAGAAATGCCTAGCACAATTCCATGGAAAGTTGTCCTTGTAGCCTGGAGCATGTTCTCCGAGATACCCAACTTGCGCATTGTATCCGCATACATGATGTTAATGCTACTGCCATTGTCAATCGGTACCTTTGAGAACCTCACATTGATGTTAGGCCCAATGAATGTCGGATCCAGCACTAGCGCATATGAACCGGGACTTGGCATAAGCTTGGGATGATCTTTGATGCTCCAGGTAATTTCCTGGTCCGACCAAGGCATATACCTCGTCACTGCTGGCATTACCGCATTGACCTCCATATGTCGGCGCTGCAAGCTCTTTCTGTCTGTTTCCTCTGTGGTGAACACACAGTAACTCTGATGATGCTCCCTGTACTCATTCCTCCCCTTGTTTCCGGGGTACCTCTGATCCGGTTGATTTTGGTTCTCCACCTGATGCACTACATCCCTTCTCTCATGGTTGTCATACCTCGGCGGAGGGGGTGTCAACATTAACTGTTGCATGTTCGCTCCGGAGAGCAATTGCTGCCGTGGTAACTCCTGCCGAGGTTGATCATTCCGAGGTGCCTGAGCATTCCCCAAACCACCTTGTTTTATTTACGCATCCACTCACATTGCCTTGTTGTATGACCCCCTGGGTTACTCGGATTTGGCGTGTGAAATTTACACGGCTGATCCAACATTGACTCATAAGTATACCTCGGACGGTCTTTCTTTTCTTGCCACTGTTTCTTTTTCCCTGGCGTCCAAGTTTTCTTGCCATCATTTCTCGGCGTCCATTGTTGCCTTCTAGTTTTCTGACGTTGATTGCCCCCTGCTCCGGGCTGATCTTGATTCATAGTAGCAACTTGTTGCGAATTGTACCGGTAATCCGGTCTATCATCTCTTCTCTTACCTCGGTAGTCATTCCTCCGGGATGATCCGGCTCCATCTCTCTGGTAGCACTCCTCATTTGACTCGTTTGACACGAGCCTAGGTTGAGTCAGATCACCCAAAGCATACGAATCAGCAATCCAGATTGTCTCTGCCAACGTAGTTGGCATATCCCTTTGCAATCTTTGCCACAACATGCTTGCATATCTGCATCCTTGCGCAAACCATGCTATGGCCCGTGACTCTCTCACACCCTCACACGAGTTTCTCATGGTACACCACCGGGTTAAAAACTCCCGGTCCGTCTCGTTCGGTCTCTGCTTACACATATCTAGGGTCTATGGCCTATTTGGCCTCTGATACGTATTTGAGAAATTGCTGATAAACATTTCCTCAAAATCGATCCAGCAGTTAATACTTCCGGGTGGCAAATTGTTTAGCCATACCCTCGCTGCCCCCTCCAACATCTGGGGTACGTATCTCACAGCCCATCTCAAGTTGCCTGTAGCAATTTTCACAGCTGTAGCATAGTTTATCAACCAATCTTCCAGCTTTGTACTGCTGTCATACGTCTTTGTGCCTCTAGGTAACTCGAAGTTAGGTACCGGAGGCTCCTTCATGATCCGGGGCCCAAAACATGCAGGACCCGGGGGACCTTGACATTCAATCTGTTTCGACCTATACAGCCGATCCAGTTTTAATCTGGCATCATCAGGCATCAAATCCCTGCTTCCCAATCTTGACCCTATCACATGATAGTCCGGCCTTGGGTATCCTGCATTCACCATTTCAGAATCTCCATCGTTATACCGGCCTTGCTCTCGTGGAGCACCTCTCTGTTGCATACCTCGGCCGGCACTTTGCTCTTGCCTTGGTATATTCCGCTGCTGCGGTTGTCCTGCTTCTGCCGAGTTTCGCTGTCCAGCATTGCCATTTACAACATTTCCTTGACCGGCATTGCCTTGGTCACGGTTACCTCGGCCAGCTTCACCTCGGCTCACACTTCGTCGATCGTCATTTCTCTGTACTTCTTTTCCTTTCCCTGCCCTTGTCGAGTCATATGGGATGATCTGTTTGTTCCTCCTGGCCGGGGTTACTACCTCTTCTCTCCTAGGACCACCATGAGGAGACGATGCAGCTCCGGTGGATTTCTCCAGGTTACCCATCGCTGAATGAACAATCTTGGAGGCCCCAGCTCTCTCCGGGTTAGCCCTGAGCAATTCCTCATTTTGCCTGTTCGCGATCTGAACCAACTCATTGACCCTATCTTGCTGTCTCTAACGGGCTTCACCCGTTAGACCCTCTAACTCGGACGCAGCTGCATCCGCTGCTCTGAGGTTTTTTGCCGGGGTACTATACTTTGGCAGCCCCACGGACAAACAGTTTTCTGACTCCTCAATCCTAGTATCACCCTCTTTGTTCATTTCACTCATGAGGTTTCTCCCTTTTACTTTTACAACATCTACTTTATTTGCCTTTACGTACTCACGTATTGTCATGTTCAACGACTGCTAAGCCGCGGCTATCTTTTTCGCACCCTCTAGAATTTTTTGCCTAGTTTCCTCTAGCTCGGCCTGTGCCTGAGCCGGATCTACCACTGCTGCTACAGGGTTTGCCAAGCTATCCATCGCTTCCCGCAGCATGTTCTCTGGCCTCTCTAGTGGATGACCTCTACCTTTCCTCGGTGCCTTAGGCATTACCTCCGGACCCGGTGCCAGATCCTTGCTTGCGCCAGCGCCAGGCGCAGTCATCATCACCTCAGCACGGTCCGGGGAGCGAGTGATACGCGCCCCGTGAACCACACTAAGGGGTGGCTTGCCTCCTTCAGCGACGTGTCGCGGATGAACGCACGACACATCGATAGCAACGTAGACCTTGTGCGCCCCGAGCTTGACGAAGAGGCTATTGCGCGGAAAAGGACGCTTGCCAAAGCAGCCAGCGTTGTCGCTGACAAAGTCCAGTGCTCCAAAACGCTGAATGAGCCCGGAGATGATGCGTTCGCCGGTGCCGATGAGGTTTCCTATCCGGATCTTGACCCCTGCTAGCGCCGCTAGCCCCACGGTGGGCGCCAACTATCGTGGTGGTGTCACGGCAGATGCCATGGATAGGCTAAAGGTGGGGACTAAATGCACTAGGGGAATCTAGGGAGGGATAGTGTGGTGGTTCCACACACAGAAGCTTTATATTTGATTCACCTTCACCGATTACAAGTGCTCCTCGAGCTGTATTGGAGAAAGGAGGAAGAAAGAACTCTCTTACTCTCACCACTAGCTAGCTCTCAGTCACTTGCTAGAAGAACATAACCTCTAAAGACCAATCCAGTAAAACTCCACCCTTTCTACAGAGGCCCTAGCCCTCCTTATATAGGGGTGGCTAGGTCTCCAATTAGGGAATATGTGGAGGCATATTCCAGGGAATATGCCTCTTCCCAAAATAGTAAGCCGACCGGGTCACTTTCCCCCCGCGTCATCCATGCAGAGGCTACGTGAGCCTCTGTGGCGCCCGCGTCAGCCGACATTGGCATCGTCACCTTTGTCGGCCACGCCTCGGTGGTCCTGCCTCTGTCCACTTCGCTCATGCTCTGCGTACAGGGGTCACCTTTGACCAGCGAGATACCTTCCTTCTCCTACAAGCTTGATATGACCCGGATCGTACATAGTTGATCCGGCCACACCTGTTCCTGCATACAAGTTAGATTCATCTGTCCGACTTACGGCTTAAGTCGGTTGAGACCCAGGTAGGTGGACATCCCCTGGTCTGGGTTACCCCGTGATTCGGCCTGCCTTGAGGTGACTCGGTCAGCATCCGCTTTGACCTTGCCGTACCTCGGCTAACTCGACATTTATACCCCGGCGTGACCCTACCCAGGGGTACCCCCCCAACACACATACTACATCGATTCAAACTATTACACATTTTTAGTCGATGCTAACTTCCTGCTACGCTCTCCATACTACAAATTCATTAGCCACACATACCACGACAATTCACTAGAGCTCTGTCTTCACTCGAGGGAAATCAGAACCACCAGCTCGTCCAAGCCTGGCCCCCCCACCGAAACTGTGCGCCCTGTCGCGAAACGGTGGCGGTCCTGTGCCATCGATCCTTCCAGGCCAACACTGCAGGCGACGAGGGTGCTTTATGGCAGCCTCTTCGGGGCCCTGAATGCCATGTACCGAGTCCAGAACCTCCTCCAGGTGGATGATGACCGGGTGCTTCCAGTAAAGCTGTCGCCCTGCCCTGCTTGGAATCTGCACCTCGTACATCTTAGGAACGACGTCAGGATCTTTCAGCCACGCCTTTACCTCGATGACCCATCTGTCGCTTGGTGGCACGATTTCCACCAACTCGCCGCCAAGGCTACTGACAACCTGCTTGAGGGCCTCCGGCTCCCAAGCATCCAATGGGAGGCCGTCAAAGCCGAGTTTGGAGAAGAAACGAAGCTGCCCCAAGCGATCGTCCCACCCACAGGCGCGATGCCAACGCATGAAGCTCATTTTCTCCCCGCAGCACTCGAAAGAACGGGAAGAATGCAGAACACGCTCGATGTCTGAGCTGTGCTCGAACCGGATGAAAAAATTGAATGGCGGTGCGCATACCTCAATGTTGACCTCATTTCGTTTGATCCCAAAACGAGACCTGAAAGCCGACAGCAACTCTGCTGGCGACACGGCGGGACGGACGCCTAGCACGGTGGCCATGAGAGCATGGTTGTTGAACTGCTGTGCCAGGGCTACCATGCTTGGGGTGCGTGGCAGCACGCAACTTCTCGAGGCCGGTCGCCGGCCTGGATCGCCCGACGGGACGCGCTCCGCCGTGCGAGAAGGACTAGCCAGAGGCGAGATATTAGTCCAGGGACATGAAGCTCCGATACGGCGGACGATGCAACAGCGACGGCTGCGAGCTTTGATTAGAGGCGTGGGAGGTTCACCGGACATGGCGGAGACACAAATTAGAGCAAGTGCGAGCTCCGATCTGAGACGAGCAGCCGGAGCTGAGCAAATGTTATGGGGAGGGGAGCAGGGGAGAAGACCAGAGCAGAGCAAAGAAATAGATCTCGTCCACTCAGGGATCTGGTCCACGCAGGGGTAAGCTAGTCCACGACCGCAAAAGATAACGGGGAATACTGACATGGCGAGCCAAGAAGAGTTGACCTAACGGCGGTATTTGAGTTCAACCATTTTTCGTCTGGTTCAAACGACCGTTTGGCCGTTAGATTTGTATTCACCCCCATTTGGCCCTTCTAGACAATTGGCGAATCTACTATGGCCCCTCCGCGCGATTGATGACAACTTGGGTACCGCGGTGCGCTCACCGACCAAGTTTGGTACCGCAAACGAACATTCTCGCGCTGTAGGGCGTCTGCCCATACTAGCTGGTCGTTACGACCACAGTTTCCTTCTTTTCCACTTATTTGTTTCTATACTTGTTGGGATTCTTTTCTTGGGCGACCCTTTTTTCTTCCAATACGAGTTTCTCCCTGCTCCTAACCCTTAATAAGCCTTATAGAGGGGATATATCCTTGTATTGACAATACATATCTTCTCCACATCGCTTCTTCCTCATAAGAACCTTGAAACCATGTCCTTCACATGGGGTATCCTTCAAGGGAAGGAAGATCCCTATGGATCATCCTCGAGGGTGACGGAGGAAGACAAAGCTGCTATGCCAGAAGAGAAAGAGTTAGAAGACGAGGATGCATTCAAGCTGATGGAAACAATAGCGGATGGGCATAAGGTGTTCAGCCTTGGTATTGGAAAAGAAGGTGACTACGATGAGGTTCAACTTGATCTAGAAGGAGATGGAGAACTCTTCTTGAGAAAGTGAAGAAACAAGGGGAGGAGATCAAGCCTCTCTGGACAAACTTGACCGCCACATTAGGAAGATCAAGATAAAATCTCCGGGATCTTCTAAACATATTGAACTATTGCGTCGTTACCTAGACCAGATGGATCTGATGATAATGAAAGGACTAGAAGCGAATCTCAACATCAACCTTCGATCCATCAACACATAGAAGCAAACAATATAGATGTACAAGGCTCTTGTTGAGCAGTTGGAGAAAGTTAGCGAGCAACACCGGATCTGTATCTTGATCTTGGAGACATCAAACAAGATGCTTCGTGCAAGTCTTCATGATTCTAGAGTTTCTCCCCCTGTAAACTAGAAGAGCACGCCACTGTATCAGATAATCGCAAGGGATTATTTGATCCACCCAGCTTGATTCCAAGCTTGGGGGGATCTATGAGAACCTTTTAATCTATCTTACAGTTTTAGCATGTTTACCTTTCTACATGCATGATAGACTTTAATTCCTGATTTTGCATTAGTTGCATCAACTTCGAGCTTCCTTTGTTCAAGAGAAGATTTATATCCATTGAGTTGCGGGACTTCATGATAATTGAAGTTGTGTTTGATTCATGATTATTATATTAGATGATTGAACTAGGTTGAGTGTTATAATACTTGTATAACTGTCATGATTTTAAGGACTTCCACACCAATGAAAGTATTGATTAAGTTATGAGAAGAAGAATTCTGGTTGCATATTATAATCAAGAGTTTTTAAAAGCCATTGAAGTAGTGAGCATGATCAAATAGTTGTACTAAAAAAGAAAAAGAGGGGTAGATGAGCAAGTAAAAATATAGACATGCGGTTATTGAAAATAAAAAGAAGAGAGCAGCTATCAATAGAATCAAACATAGAAGAAAAAGAATGATCATGAATCTTCATTACTAAACTTAGTGCCCTATATCTCTAAACTTTGTGATTATATGATATGTTGAATCACTAGCATCTTCTTATAATTTCATTAATACTATAAAAGGTGTGGAAGCCTCTAAGTTACGTAATGTGTAAGGGTATGGTAATACCCCTGAAGTATCTCTACATCCAATGTTGTATTCCTGTTTCAGTTTCTACCTCATTTATTGTAACGACATGTGTCTCATGAATATGACGATCTTGTCCATAAGCCACAATCTTGCTCGGGGACAAGCAAGATCCTAGCTTGGGGGAGTTGATGAGTACAAAATTGAAGCATTTTTACCTTTTGTTTTTGCATAACTAGAGTAGGGATCTTTGTATTTCATCGCGTTTGCACGCGCCATTTTGTTCTTGTTTCAACAGGATCCCAAATTATCGAGTCCTATATGAACATATCAATTGGAACTGCCATATTGTGCAATTATATGATATTTCTAAGTGATAAAAGTCATTTTATGGATTTACCTTTGGACATGGGAGAATACCAAGAAAGGAGGAACAATTAGTACCGATAACGACTGGTGGTACGGGCGGAGCCCGCTCATACCGTCCGCCTGTACCAAGTTCCATCGTGACCGCCTCGTCAAATACTTTCTCCTGGCGAAGACAAGAGAGGGATCCGACATTCATAGCCACCAGAAACCACAAAAAACCACATCTGAAAGGGATCTGAAGGAGGAACTTGGCCAGGGCAAAATCCCAGCTGCTTCATGGATCAATGGAGGACAACGCATCATCCCCTTTATCATCAACCGTTGTATCTCAATTACCACCATTACCCTCATCTTTCCTGATCTCCTCATATTGCCGCCTAAATCCACCAATTTCATGCCATTGCCCTGTGGCACATGTCAGAGTCGCGTGCCAACGCACTCCCGGACACCTTAGCCTTCGCTGCACTCTCGGCAGCTGGGTGCATGGGTTGTTGATGTGTCGTTCAGAAGAAAAATGAGCTGCCGGTGGCCAGTGTGGTTTTATGCATGGATGAGCTAGCTTCTCGGGCACACATCCACCATGTTTGAGTTTCTATGTTTGATACGTTGCTAACGTATCTATAATTTTTAATGTTCCATGCTTGTTTTATATCTACTTTCTTATGTTTTGTCCACACTTTGGAGTATTTTTATACACTTTCTTGGACTAACCTATTAACAAGATGCCACAGTGCTAGCTGCCCGTTTTCTGCTGTTTTTGGTTCCAGGAAAGTCAAAAAATGAATATTCTCGGAATTGGACGGGACAAAAGCCAAAGTCAATATTTCACCGAGGGGGACATGGATCCAGAAGACGAGACGGAGAGGGGCCAGAGGCCGGCCACACCACCTGGCCACGCGGCCAGGCCTAGCCTACGCCAGGGGGTGGTGTGGCCGCCTAGGGCACCCCCTTGGCCTCCCCTTTCGCCTATATATCGCCTCCGATACAGAAACCCTAAGTACCCAATCAACATTCCATGAAAGAGTCTGTAGCCACCGTCATCTCCATACCTAGATTAGGAGGGATCTAAAGCTCTTCCTGGCACCCTGCCGGAGGGGAGAATTCACCCTGGAGGCCTTCTTCATCACCATGCCTGCCTCCGGCGTGATGCGTGAATAGTTCATCCCTGGACTATGGGTCCATGTAGGAGCTAGATGGTTGGTTCTTCTCCTTTGTGTTACCATGTGTAGATCTTGTGAGCTCCTTTCATGATCAAGATCATCTATTTGTAATCATACATGTTGTATTTTCGGGGATCCAATGCATATTGAGATGCTATTTCAGATTGATTATTGATTCTATCATGTCTTTGTTATTTGTGATTTTGCATGCTCTCTGTTATTAGTAGCTATCTTGGCCAAGTAGATGCTAGCAACTCCAAGAGGGAGTATTTATGCTCGATAGTGGGTTCATGCCTCTAGGAATCTGGGGGAAGTGACAGAAATCTCTAAGGTACTAGATGTGCTATTGCTACTAGGGAGAAACCAACAATCCTTTGTTCATAGAACAATTGTATTGTTTACTTTACAGACAATGCTTAATGCAATTATCTGTTTCTTGCAACTTAATACTGGAGGGGGTTCATATGATAACCTGAAGGTGGATTATTAGTCATAGATGCAGTTGGATTACGGTCTATGTATAATGTTGTAATGCCCAATCAAATCTCACAGAAGTCAAGATGATTAGTATATGCATGTATGATTTCTTGATGTTTGTCAATTGCCTCGCTGTAATTTGTTCACCCAACATGTCATCTATCTTAAGGAGAATCAACACTAGTGAACTATGGACCCCGGTCCTTTCTTTTACTATCAATCTACAATCTACTTATTGTTTTTTGTTTACTTTCTGTAAGCTATTACTATCTTCCACACAATACGTTTAATCCTTTGTTTTTAGCAAAACCGGTGAGATTGACAACCTCACTGTAAGTTGGGGACAAAGTTCTGTGGTTGTGTTGTGCAAGATTCCAAGTTGGAAACAACACCTTGGAGGTGTTTCCTTGCTCCTACTGGTTCGATAACCTTGGTTTCATAACTGAGGGAAAACTTGCTGTTGTGCTCAACATACCTTCCTCTTGGGGTTCCCCAACGAGCTTGATTTATTTTGGGCCATCAAGCTATTTTTCTGGCGCCGTTGCCGGTGACACTACAACACGACTAGACCTAGTACAACGCATAGCTAGCAACAACCCTGACATGTGTATCTACTACAATAGACCTCCCCATGTCCCCATTATTTGGTATTATAAAACAATTCTTTAATTAACAGACCCTCCAGCTCCGTAGCCCCATCCCAACACCCGATCCATTCTCTCTAAAAAAGAAAAAAGTCCCGATCCCCTATCTTCTTCGGTCCACCTTGAACCCTAGCAGCAGTTCCCCGGATCCGAATGCGCCGCTAGAAGTGAAGCCATCGAGCATCCTTCCAACCCCTTCCTCTCCGGATCCCCTCGCCTCGGCCCTCTTGTTGTCATGTTTCTTTTGCTGCTCGGCGACCATAAGAGGCAACGACCACACACTACACGATGCAGCGACAACCATGCACGGTACGATGCAGCGGCGTGGGCACAAGGAGAAGTGCCGTGTCCGCGAGGCATTGACAACCACGCACTTCACGATGCGGCGGCATAAACGCAAGGAGAAGGGTCGCGACCAAGAGGCAGCGGCAACCACGCACTACACGATGCGGCGACGCGAGCACAAGGGGAAGGGCGCGGCCACGAGGCAGAGCACAGGGGACACGACAGGCAAAGGGCCATACAGGTGCGACTTCTCCTTTCCCTCTTTTAGATTTATGTCTCCTTTTCCGTATGTTTGACCTGGGTAGAGAACGAAATCTATGTGTAGAATTGATTAGCTACAGTATGTCAATCATGGTAATTGTTAACTAGACCGTATCAGCAATTATGATACTACCTTATTCTTCCCAAATGTGTTGTCTAGAACCCACTTGACCACTCTTCAATCTGATGAAACCCAATGCTCGAGGAAAAGTATAATGTGGCCGTTGCATACAGCAAAAACAGAGTAAGACATGGAATTTTGTTCAGGCAACAGTTGCCCCCTATTTTCCCTTTTCAACTATATAATAAATACAGAAAATTGTTGGATTGGGCAACATATTCTTCAGCTCCTTATTTATACGAGCTTTTGATCAGCACTACTTTGAACCATCTAATTCACTAAACCTAGCTAAGTTATGCAACAGGAACATTGCCACAAGATAAACAAAACACATATTAAGATGTCTCACCTGCCTGCATGATTAAGTGTCTAACACATAAAATCTGCTGAGTTCAAATGTAATTATTTCTGCATTGTTTCAGGTCGGTTGTGCTCTAGAGAAGACAAGCTTTATCTAATGCCAACATAGGAGTCTTCTTTCTAGTGGTGGAACATAAGCATGAATTCACATGGTTTAGTTCTCCTGTTGTGCATCTTCGAGCTTATCCATAACTAGCTTATTATCTAGCTATGTTGTCCCTCGTTTATATTTTTTTACTACTCTCTGTTCAGCAAATACACAATGGAAACACCTCCAAATTATGGGCATGAAGTTAATTTCAGTGATGCAAGTGCAGTTAACCCTATTAGACATCATAGTTTTGTCTCTACTGATTAGCTGCAAGTTTTGTCTAGTAAACAAAGGGGGAACTCCATATATGTATGAGCTGAATTGAAGGCCACTGAAAACTACTGATTACCCAAAGTTAAATGCAATCCAAATGCTCGTGCTTCGTGATATTGTGTTTAAACATTTTGTCGATATAGTTAATTGAAGTGTTCCACTCTGCTGTTAAATGGATTGTTTATATCTTCATCATGTTTACTTCCTTTTCTTCATTTCCCTTTGTATTTCGATCTGTGTGGTCACTACTTGAAAATTGACATTTAGGTGGCATGGGTTTTTTCAAATGCAAAGGATATAGCACAGATTGTCTTGCAAACTGACTTAGATTTGGTATGGTAGTACTTAGGTGTTCAAAGAAATTCCAAGCAGCATGATGCCAATATGAAGGTATCATCAGCCGAGATGCACATTACGAATTTTGCCTTCAGTTTTCAATAGACTTTAATCTATATGTACATACAACATGAAATTCCTATGAAGAGTGCCTAAGTATTGTTAAAATTATGGCACATGTTCAACTTCTCTAGCAAATAGACATGGAACGCTTGCTTTGCATGGTGAAGATATCCCTTGTTTCAGATATATTTCCTTTGGCATATTTCCATGGTGAATAATAGAAAGTAAATACTACCTACGACCCAAATTACTTGACTCAAATTTGTCAAGATACGGATGTATCTAATTCTAAATCATGTCTAGACAAATTTAAGTCAACTAATTTGGGTCAGAGGGAGTAATATAATTCATTGTACCCCTCCTACTTTACTTTGCCACAAAGATTCTGATATTGGGACTTTTTTTGCAGGCCCAATAGGTCTACAAGGACAGCCATATCCAGATACCAGCTCTGTACATTAGAAGGCATACTATTAGATGGAATAAATACAGAATTAGTTAGATGATCATATTTTGAGCAAGACTGTAAGATCTCTACATTGTAGATAATTTTTATGAATGGGATGGTGATTCCCATAATCAATATTGAATTATTTCTTCAATCAATACATTTATATTGTGTGTTGTCATGCATGTCTTATACACTATATTATTTCGAGGTACAAATACGACCATATTTTAAGCGATAAAGCCACCCGGAGCAAAAATAATATTATTTAATTGTGAAAAAATATACTCAATTTCTAACCGTTATGTACCAACGGATATAATCGTTGTTTGACATATGTTTCCACTTTGCAACACTTTATCCATTGGTTACCAACGCACATATATGTGTTGCATTATGTTTTTGCAACGCCCAAAAACGCAACGCATACTAGTTTCGTTGGTAAAGGTGCCAACAACGCCTATGTTGACATATAGATACGGATTCATGTGTTGCTGTAGGAGGGGTCCTGTTGTAGTGGGAGTCAAGGACATCTTCACAAGGGGAGTCCCTCATAACCAATCTCTTTACTTTGTTTTATTTGTTTTGCTTAGTATATTTCTGCTTTGTTTGCTTGTTTCTCTATCAAAAACATAAAAAAAATTAGTTATACTAGTTTTGTTTTTATATTAAAAACACAAAAAAATGACTACTCTTGAAAATACTAAGTTGTGTGACTTCACTAGCACGAACAACAATGATTTCATGTGCACACCTATTGCTCCACCTGTTCCTGAAGCTACTTTCTTTGAAATTAAACCTGCTTTACTTAATCTTGTTATGAGAGAACAATTTTCTGGTATTGGTACTGAAGATGCTGCTGCTCATCTAAATAACTTTGTTGAACTTTGTGAGATGCAAAAACATAGGGATATAGATGGAGATATTATTAAGCTTAAATTGTTTCCTTTCTCTTTGAGAGGAAAAGCTAAAGAATGGTTGCAATCCCTAACTAGAAATAGTATTGATTCTTGGACTAAATGCAAAGATGCTTGCATTGGAAAATACTATCCTCCTGCTAAGTTATATCTATGAGAAGTGAAATAATGAAATTTAAACAATCTGATAATGAACATGTTGCTCAAGCTTGGGAAAGAATGAAATCTTTGGTAAAGAATTATCCCACTCATGGACTGAATGCTTGGATGATTATCCAAACCTTTTATGCAGGACTGAATTATTCTTCAAGAAATCTACTGGATTCTGCTGCTGGAGGTACCTTCATGACCATTACTTTGGGTGCTGCAACAAAGATTCTTGATAATATGATGGTGAACTATTCTGAATGGCACACTAAGAGAGCTCCACAAGGTAAGAAGGTAAATTCTGTTGAAGAAACCTCTTCCTTGAGTGATAAATTGATGTTATTATGTCTATGCTTGTTAATGGGAAAGCTTATATTGATCCAAATCATGTTCCCTTAGCCTCTTTGGTTGCTCAAGAAGAGCAAATTGATGTGAACTTTATAAGAAATAATAATTTTAGCAACAATGCCTACATGAATAATTTTGGTAATAATAATTATAGGCCATATCCTCCCAATAATGGTAATTGTTATGGAAATTCCAACAACAATAGAAGTGTACCCCCTGAACTTGAAGTCATGCTTAAAGATTTTATTAGTAAACAAACTACTTTCAATAAAACTATTGAGGAAAAACTCTAATGCTGAAAGAAATATAGCATCATTATCTGAAGCACAATCTTCTTTGAATAAAATGGTTGCTAAACCTGAAACTATGAAAAACCCCTTTGCTGCTACTAATGCCATACAAGTTAGAATTGACGAAAATGTTAGACTATTAGCTGAAATTGCATGCTAAGTGGGAAAGAGAAGATGAAATTGCTAGAAATATTAGTATTTCTACTATCACTACCACTAATGTTGAAGCTAGGAAACCCAATGGAACCTTTTCTAATAAAAATGTTGAAATCCTTCAAAACATGGGAAACAATAGCTCTACTACTTTAGATGATAATTATGATTTTGATCTTGATGATTGCAATATCTCTGAAGTAATTATGTTCCTACAAATGCTTGCTAAAAGTCCTAATGCTAGTGCTATAAATATGGCCTTTACAAAACACATTACTGATGCTCTTATAAAAATTAAAGAAGAAAAGATGAAACATAAAGCTTCTATTCCTATGAAATTATAAGATGGTTGGGAACCCATATTAATATGAAAGTGAATGATTTTTATCTCAAAGCTTTATGTGATCTTGATAGTAGTGTTTCTATTATGCCTAGAAAGATTTATGATATGCTTGATTTGCCACAATTAGAAGATTGTTATTCAAATGTCCCACTTGATGATAATGCTAAAAAGAAACTCATGGGGAGTATTAAGGATATTCTTATTATGGTTAACAATGCCTATGTCCCTGTTGATTTCTATGTTTTGGATGTTGAATGCAGTGCTTCTTGTCCTATTACTTTGGGATAACCTTTTCTTAGAACTGTTGGTGTCATTATTGATATGAAAGAAGGCACCATTAAATATCAACTCCCACTCAACAAAGGTATAGAACACTTCCCTAAGAAGATAGAGAAGATTCCTTTTGCCTCTCCTATTACAAAGAAATTTGGTCTTAATGCTTCTTCATTTGAGAATACTTGATTCTTTTCTTGCTTCTTATGCCTAACTTAAAGGCGTTAAAGAAAAGTACTTATTGGGAGATAACCCAAAAGTTTTAGTTGAGTCTTGGAAGTTATTGCTTCAGTAATAACCTCTCCTTATACTTTTTATTTGTTTTTTGTGCCAAGAGTAACCTCTAATGAGAGAGAAGTAATGCTTGGGAAAGTTGCTGTTCCGAAACAGATTTTTGTGCTTCATTGTAAAAATTCGTGTGAAATCTCTGTACGTCGGTTTGAGCTGTAATATTTTGTGCTTATGCCCCAGGTTGTTATACAACTTTCGTTAGTTCAACACTTTTAGATTTGAGCAACATAAGGTCTTCGAAAAAATTGGTTTTTACCTGCTGGTCTGTTTTGACATATTTCTGTCATTATTTGCATTTGCTTCTTATTGATTCCTTTTTGGGTTCTTTTTGGGGAATTGAGCTTTTTGAAGGAAGTGATACAGTAGCTTGTGTTTTAATGAAAGTTTTACTTGTGTTGGAACTGAAGCAATAGACTTATTATCTTGAGTACACTAATGTTGCTAATGAAGATTGTGTGAATTTTTATATGAACGAAAAATTTCAGGTGTAAGGAAAGAATGATGTAATGAGATGAAGAATGGACTAAAGCTCAAGCTTGGGGATGCCACCCCGTGTCACCCCAAGAAATATCCAAGAAGTACAAGCGTCAAAGCTTGGGGATGCCCAAGGCATCCCCTTCTTCATCAGTAGAAATCTCAGGTTTCTTCCAAACACTTCATTTTTATTGTTTCATGCACAGATGTGTTGTTCTTGGAGCGTCTTCATTTTTGTTTTTTGTTTTTTGTTTGCTTGGTTTGCTTGAATAAATTGGTTGTACCCCCTCATTCATACATTAGTTTTCAAATAAGATTGGTTTGGATTGGAAAAGAGTGGGAAAGTTCATGCTTAAGTAGTAAAAAGAGCTTGTTTTTGACTGTGGCCATGCTTTGTCATGTCATGCTTGATATTGTTTTGGCTTTATGCTTAGTGAATTTTGCTGTAGCATAACATGTTATAAACAATTGAGATTGCTTAATGTGTCTTGAAAGAATCATGCGTTGTTTTAGCATATTAAAGCATAGTATTGTGGTATTCTCCTTTGATGCTTTATTTGGGTTGACTTGGCACATGCTCACACCATGTTAATACTATCCCAAGTTACCATAGCCTCTATGATCCTTTAGTTTTCGACTTGTAATATCACTTTATGCTTTAATTAATGATGTTTTGTCGCTTTGCATGATTATGGCCATTATTTCTCTCTTAGTTGGTCGCTCCCAGTCTTTTGCTAGCCTCCATAACCAAGTATGAGTTCCACTCATGCATCCAAATCCAAATAAAACCAAGTTATTCCAAAGAGTCCACCATACCTACCTATTAGCATTTGCTATTCCAAGTATATTCATGTTTTTATCTACCTTCCGAATTAAACTTGTTATGAGAAAACTAGTGATTAAAGCTCTCACGAACTTGATGGCACACTTTACATTTCTTGCCCCTAATAAACTTGAACCATTGTGTCATCTATGTTGTATATGCTTGCACTTATACGTTGGGGATTAACAGAACCATGCTGTCATGGGGAACGCTTTCAACATTTCACTGGTACTTTGTACCTAGTTGATATCATGCTCTTTTGTCTATTGATGTCGTCGGTGTGAAATGAAAGGGGATCTTGTAAGTCCATGGAGTTATGTATGTGTGTTAGAGAAACGCCTAGGCCACTGGTCTAATCCATGCCTAATCATGGTGGAAACCTGTAGCATAACCATAATGAGCAATCTATGAAGCATTCTTCTTATAAAAAAAGAGATAGAGATTGAGAAAAAAAAGAAAAAAAAGAGATGAGAAAAGAGGAAAGAGAGAAAAAGCACCATTTTCCCATGGTAAATAAGAAGATTGCTGAGATGCTCGTTGTCTGCTTGCCTTGTCATTTTGATATGGGGATTCTTCCGTATCATCGGGTAAGGGGTACCCCGTTGGCGGTTCTCTATGATACACATGTACTTACTATGACAAGAACTTATTGGTAACTAAACTTGAGTAGCATGAGGAGCAGCCCTCGTATTCAAGGGACATGAGATTGCCAACTTATACTTTGTCAAGCATATACTCCATAGTTTGTTCACTTTAACTTTAATCACTTCAAGATGCTTATGATAGGGCAATGAGAGCTGAAAGCTAATAAGTACCATATTTTTTGGAAGCTCTTTATGAGACTTGAATCCCTGCTTCCTTCTATGAAGGCCTTTCTTTTACTTTTATGTTGAGTCTCCATCTTCTATCTTTATGCACCTATTGAGAGAGAGCATAGTGTCCATTCTTAGTTTAATGTGCATTGTCCCAAGACTTGTCGATTGATGCATGACTTTGATATTGCTTGTTCTTAAACTACTTGTATCTAGTCACCCTTATGAACTTTGAAGGTGTCCTATGTATTTATGGTTTGCTACATTATGAGGGACAAGCTGAATGCCACTATGCTATGTTTTCTTTATGTGAAACAAACAAACGTCTTGCAAAGCATTGTTATTCATGAATCCTTTGTTTGTGCCTTTTCATGTTACAACATAGTTGCTATGTCTTATTGTTAGAACTATATCTTTCATGCTATGTTAAAGTACTATAATCCCAGCTATCAATGTTTTATAAATACTTTGATCTAGTTTATGATGGTGCATGTCGCCTCAAAAATTATTCTTTCTTTTTATCACTTACCTACTCGAGGACGAGCAGGAGTTAAGCTTGGGGATGTTGATACGTTGCTAACGTATCTATAATTTTTGATGTTCCATGCTTGTTTTATATCTATTTTCTTATGTTTTGTCCACACTTTGGAGTAATTTTATACACTTTGTTGGACTAACCTATTAACAAGATGCCACAGTGCCAGCTGCCTGTTTTCTGCTGTTTTTGGTTCCAGGAAAGTCAGAAAATGAATATTCTTGGAATTGGACGGGACAAGCGAAAGTCAATATTTCACCGAGGAGGACACGGAGCCAGAAGACGATACGGAGAGGGGACAGAGGCCGGCCACACCACCTAGCCACGCGACCAAGCCTGGCCCACGCTAGGGGGTCGTGTGGCCGCCTAGGGCACCCCCTTGGCCCCCCCTTTCGCCTATATATCGCCTCCGATACAGAAACCCTAAGTACCCGATCAAAATTCCACGAAAGAGTCTATAGACGACATCATCTCCATCCCTAGATCAAGAGGGATCTGAAGCTCTTCCCAGCACCCTGTCGGAGGGGAGAATTCACCCTGGAGGCCTTCTTCATCACCATGCCTGCCTCCGATGTGATGCATGAGTAGTTCATCCCTGGACTACGGGTCCATGTAGTAGCTAGATCGTTGGTTCTTCTCCTTTGTGATACCATGTCTAGATCTTGTGAGCTCCATTCATGATCAAGATCATCTATTTGTAATCATACATGTTGTGTTTGTGGGGATTCGATGGATATTGAGATGTTATTTTAGATTGATTATTGATTCTATCATGTCTTTGTTATTTGTGATCTTGCATGCTCTCCGTTGTTAGTAGCTATCTTGGCCGAGTAGATGTTAGCAACTCCAAGAGGGAGTATTTATGCTCGATAGTGGGTTCATGCCTCTAGGAATCTAGGGAAGTGACAGAAATCTCTAAGGTACTAGATGTGATGTTGCTACTAGGGAGAAAACATCAATCCTTTCTGCATAGAACAATCATATTGATTACCTTACACACAATGCTTAATGCAATTATCTATTGCTTGCAACTTAATACTGGAGGGGGTTCGGATGATAACATGAAGGTGGATTATTAGTGAAAGGATCGTATGGGCACCTAGAGGGGGGGGTGAATAGGTGCTACTCCAAATTTTACTCTTTTTCAATTTAGGGTTTGACACAAAAGGTAAATTCTCTAGATTATGCAACTAAGGTGAATTTACCTATATGTCAACCTACCACAAGTACTAAGCAAGAACTAGATAAGTAAAGTGCGGTAAAGGATAGAAGTAACCAAAGTGGAGCGCTCGGAGACACAAGGATTTGTTTCCCGTAGTTCCTTCCTTTTGAGGAGAAGTATGTCTACGTTTGGAGAGGGGGTGGTATCAAACCACCAACGCCACGAGAGGCCTCCCTTGTTCTCCGATGAACCTCACCCCAAGGGGTTCGATTCACCTCTTCTACTATACGGCAACCTTCGAGGTGGAAGCCGACACCTTTACAACAAGTTCGGGGCACGCATCCACAACTTAATTGGAGGCTCCCAAATACAAGTAAGCTGTCAAACAATCAAAGACAAGCTTGTAAGAACCAAATCAAAAGCTAGGGTTCCAAAGAAACACTAGAGCATGGGGGCCCTCAAGTGAATGAGGGGGAAATGAAGATCTCTCTTGGTGAAGTTGTAGATCAAGGCCTCCTCCTTCGATTCTCCAAAGATCAATGACTTTGGATGGTTAGATGAAGAGATCTTGTTGATTTGGTGGCTCAAATGGGCATGGTGTTCTTGAGGTGGACGAGCAGCTTGAGGAAGGGGATAAGGTCCTCTATTTATAGCCCTTCACTCCACTGAACCGTTTTCTGATCGTTGGAGAAAAGTCAGTCCGGGACTCTGGTCTGCACACCAGAGACTCCGGTCTACACCGGAGAATCCGGTCAATCTCCGGACCAGCCTCCGGACCATCGAATAGAATGACCCAACCCTTCTGTGAGCCAAGTGGACCGGAGACTCCGGTCCCTCTGCATCGGAGACTCCGGTCTGAGGCACAGGCCGAAGACTCCGGACCTTCCTCTGGACCAAGCTCCGGACCACCTCTCTGGCTGACCCAAGCAGGAAGCAGGAACCCCCTCCGGAGACTCCTGGGGAAACTCCAGACCACACCGGAGACTCCGGTCTAGAATTTCCAGGAGACAAGTAAATAAGCAGGGAATGTTCTGCAGGCCAAGGGTCCATTTCACTTTGTAAAATATCAACCTGTAGACATTAGCAAGCTGTAAAAAGGCTCTACTTGTTAACGAACACCCAAAGTTATTATGATAGTAAATGTCCTTTCAATCTCCCCCTTTTTGGTGTTCGATGACAACAAGTGATTTTGCATGAAAAATAGTTTGCCATTACTTATGACAGAGTGTGGACATGCTCCCCCAGACTATGTGCACAAAGATAAATATGTAAAGCAAGCATGGTAGGTAGAGCATGGATAAAACACATAGTTCTCACACGAGTTACAATAATGTAGGAGCACCCACAGAGTCACACATAAATAGAAAATAGTGTCTCGCAATAACATAAGGCAAATAGGTATGAAGGTCGAGATAGAAAATAAGAATCAAATAGCCCAAGCCCATGCAAATCCCAATGACAATGTCTTCTCCCCCTTTGGCATCGAAATGCCAAAAAGGGAAAAGACCTAAGCTAGCGCCCCAACGGATCAGTAGTCCTCGTCATCATCATCCTCGTCCTCCTCATCCATATCCTGATCCTCATCATCATCTTCATAGTCCTCATCACCATCTAGAGCTGTAGGTCCTTTGCCGTGAGGGCGATAAGAGGGGGTACCTTGGTATCCATATCCAGACGTGACATCAGAAAAGGTCTTCCAATCCACCAAGCTGTCCTGTTGGGCATTCCATGCCCAAAAGAAAGAGTGTAGTCTGACTTGGTGGATGGCTGAGCGCCATGCTCATCAGTGTACTCATCCTCACCTTCCTCATCATTCGCTTCACCCTGAGCCTTGATATCCTTGAGTAGTTTCTCTATGCGACGGTTGCTCTTGTAGGAGGCATGCTGCTGCTTACGGATGTCCACATTCATGTAACACAGTGTCCTCTCCCAGAATGAGGCCTTCTTGACCTTCTCATGTACATAGTCACGTGTCATGGGAGGAGGAAGTGCATTAGAAGCATTCTTCCTCCGAGCCCTAGTAGGAGAGGGGGCCCTCTCGGTCTTTGAGATCTCCTCCTCCATATGGGCATGGGAGTGTCTAGGAGGAGCCTGATGGCTCAGTGTTGATGTAGAGCTCGTTGGGAACCCCAAGAGTAAGGTATGATGAGCACAACAGCAAGTTTCCCTCAGTTATGAAACCAAGGTTTAATCGAACCAGTAGGAGCAAGGAAACACCCCAAAGGTGTTACTAGCTGAGCCTTGGCAGGGCGCACTACCGGTGCTAGTAGCAACGTGGAGACCTGCACAATACAACCACAGAACTCTGTCCCCAACTTGCGATGAGGTTTTCAATCTCACCGTGTTTTGCTGAAAACAAAGGATTAAACGTATCGAATGGAAAGACGTAATAGTTTGCAGAAAGTAAACACAAAGCAGTAAACAGTTTGTAGATTGTATGTAAAAGAAAAAGACCGGGATCCATAGTTCACTAGAGGTGGCTCTCCTTAAGATAGATAACATGCTGGGTGAACAAATTACAGTGGGGCAATTGACAAACATCGAGAAAGCAAAACATGCATATACTAATCATCTTGACTCCTTTGGAACTTGATTGGGCATTACAACATTATACATAGACCGCCATCCAACTGCATCTATGACTAATAATCCACCTTCAGGTTATCATCTGAACCCCCTCCAGTATTAAGTTGCAAGCAACAGATTATTGCTTTACGAATTGCGTGTAATGTAAACAATACGATTGTTCTATGAACAAAGGATTGTTGTTTTCTCCCTAGTAGCAACAGCACATCTAGTACCTTAGAGATTTCTGTCACTTCCCCAGATTACCAGAGGCATGAACCCACTATCGAGCATAAATACTAACTCTTGGAGTTGCTAGCATCTACTTGGCCAAGATAGCTACTAACAACGGAAAGCATGCAAGATCACAAATAACAAATACATCATAGAATCAATAATCAATCTGAAATAGCATCTCAATATCCATCGAATCCCCATAAACACAACATGCAGAATTACAAATAGATGATCTTGATCATGAACGGAGCTCACAAGATCTAGACATGAAAGCACAAAGGAGGAGAACCAGCCATCTAGCTACTACATGGATCCGTAGTCCAAGGATGAACTACTCACGCATCACACCGGAGGCTTGCATGATGATGAAGAAGGCCTCCAGGGTGAATTCCCCTCTCCGGCAGGGTGCTGGGAAGAGCTTCAGATCCCTCCCGATCTAGGGATGGAGATGACGGTGGCTATAGACTCTTTCGTGGATTTTTGATCGGGCACTTAGGGTTTTCGTACAGAGGGCAATATATAGGCGGAAGGAGAGGCCAAGGGGGTGCCGGAGGCGGCCAGACCACCCCTTTGCGTGGGCCAGGCTGGTCCGCGCGACCAGTTGGTGTGGTGCCCCCCTAGCCCCTCTCCGTCTCGTACTCTGGCATCTGATGATTTCCGGAAAAATAGGCACTTTGACTTTTGTTCCGTCCAATTCTGAGAATATTCATTTTCTGACTTTCCTGGAACCAAAAATAGCAGAAACCAGGCAGCTGGCACTGTGGCTCTTGTTAATAGGTTAGTCCAAGAAATCATATGAAAAGTACTTCAAAGTGTGGACAAAACACAAGAAAGTGGATAAAACCAAGCATGGAACATCAAAAATTATAGATACATTTGCAATGTATCAACAACCCCAAGCTTAACTCCTGCTCGTCCTCGAGTAGGTAAGTGATAAAAAGAAAGAATAATTTTTGAGGTGACATGCACCATCAAAGACTTGATCAAAGTATTTGTAAAACATTCAAAGCTGGGATCATAGTACTTCAATCATAGCATGAAAGACAAAGTTCTAGCAATAAGACAAAGAAACTATGATGCAACATTAAAAGGCACAAACAAAAGATTCATGAATAACAATGCTTTGCAAGACGTTTGTTTGTTTCACATAAAGAAAACATAGCATAATAGTATTCAACTTGTCCCTCATAGAGTAGCAAAAGATAAATGCATAGGACACCTTCAAAGTTCATAAGAGTAACTAGATACAAATAGTTTAAAACAAGCAATATCAAGTTATGCATCAATCAACTAGTCTTGGGACAATGCACATAGAACTAAGAATGGCCACTATGCTCTCAAAGTAGGTGGATAAATGTAGAAGGTGGAGACTCAATATAATGGTGGAAGAAGGGCCTTCATATAAGGAAGTAGGGATTCAAGTCTCATAAAGAGCTTCCAAAAATTAGGGTAGTTATAGCTTTCAGCTCTCATTGCCCCTATCATAAGCATCTTGAAGGTGATTAAGGTTAAAGTGACACAACTAAGAGGATATGCTTGACAAGTTATAAACCGAAATCTCATGCCCCTTACTTATGAAGACCGATCCTCATGCTACTCAACTTTAGTCACGAGTAAGCTCTTGTCATTGTAAGTACATGTGTATCATAAAGAACCGCCAACGGGGTACCCCTTGCACATGATAAAGGAGCTATCCCATAATCAAAATGACAAGGCAAGCAGACAATGAGCATCTCAGCGATCTTTTTATTTGCTATTTGCATAGGTTTTTATTGAGGATGTTTCATAGAGTGCTCATTATGGTAATGCTGCAAGTTTCCACCATGATTAGGCATGGCTTAGGCTAGCGGCCTAGGCGTTTCTCTAACACACATACAAACTCCATGATCTTACAAGTTCCACTTTTATTTCACACCACCGGGATCCGTAAGCAAAAGAACATGATATCAACGGGGTACAAAGTACAAGTGCAATGTTGAAAGCGTTCCCCATGGTACATGGTTCTGCTAATTTCAACTTATAAAGCACAAGCATATACGCAACAAAGAAGGACCCAATGGTTCAAGTTTATTAGATGCAAAAAAGTAAAGTGTGCCATCAAGTTCGTGAGAGCTTTAATCACTAGTTTTCTCATAACAAGTTTAATTTGGAAGGTAAAAAAAGCATGAATATACTTGGAATAGCATAAGCTAGTAGGTAGGTATGGTGGACTCTTTGGAATAACTTGGTTTAGGGAGTTGGATGCATGAGTGTAACTCATACTTGGTTGTGGAGGCTAGCAAAAGACTGGGAGCGACAAACTAAGAGAGCAATAATGGCCATAATCATGCAGAGCGACAAAACATCATTGATCAAAGCATAAAGTGATACTACAAGTTGAAAACTAAAGGATCATAAAGGCTATGGTGACTTGAGATAGTCATAACATGGTGTGAGCATGCGCCAAGTCAACCCAAATAAAGCATCAAAGGAGAATACCACTATACTATGCTTTAATATGCTAAAACAACGCATGATTCATCCAAGGCACATTAAGCAATATCAATTGTTCATAACAAGTCATGCTACAGCAAAGAATACTAAGCATAAAGCCAAAACAATATCAAGCATGGCATGACAAAGCATAGGCCACAGTCAAAAACAAGCTCTTTTTACCACATAAGTATGAACTTTCCTACTCTTTTCCAAACCAAACCAAACTATTTGCAAACTAATGTAAGAAAGAGGGGGTCCAAACAATTTATTCAGCAAACAAAGCAAACAAAGCAAACTAAAAACCAAAATGAAAACGAAAAAGAAGACGCTCCAAGAACAACACAACTGTGCATGAAACAATAAAAATGAAGTGTTTGGAAGAAACCTGGGATTTTTATTGATGAAGAAGGGGATGCCTTGGGCATCCCCAAGCTTTGACGCTTGTACTTCTTGGATGTTTCTTGGGGTGACATGCGTGGCATCCCCAAGCTTGAGCTTTAGTCCATCCTTCATCTCATTACTCATTCCTTCCATACACCTGGAATTTTTCCTTCATACAAAACTTCACACAATTTTTATTAGCAACATTAGTGCACTCAAGATAATAAGGTCTTAAGGTTCAGTTCTAACACCAAATAAACTTCCATTAGAACACTAGATACTGTAGCACTTCCCTCAAAAAGCTCAATTCCCCAAAAGAACTCAAAAAGGAACCAACAAGAAGCAAATGCAGAAAATGGCAGAAATCTGTCAAAACAGACCAGCAGGTAAAGACGTTTTTTTCGAAGACCTTATGTTGCTCAAATCAAAAAGTGTTGAACTAACGAATGTTAGATAATAACCTGGGGAAAAAGCACAAAAATTCATGCCTCAAAAAGACGTTCAGAGATTTTACACGAAGTTTTACGGTGAAGCATAGAAATCTGTTTCAGGACAGCAACTTTCCCAATCATTACTTCTCTCTCATTAGAGGTTACTCTTGGCACAAAAAGCAAATAAAAGGATAAGGAGCGGTTATTACTAAATTAATAACTTCCAAGACTAATCTAAAACTTTTGGGTTATCTCCCAATAAGTACTTTTCTTGAACGCCTTTAAGTTAGGCATAAGAAGCAAAGAAAAAGAATCAAGTGTTCTCGAATAAAGAAGCATTAAAACCAAATTTTGTTTTCATAGGAGAGGCAAAAGAAATCTTCTCTCTCTTCTTAGGGAAGCGTTCTATACCTTTCTTGAGTGGGAGTTGATATTTAATGGTGCCTTCTTTCATATCAATAATGGCACCAACAGTTCTAAGAAAAGGTCTTCCCAAAGTAATAGTACAAGAAGCATTGCATTCAACATCCAAAACATAGAAATCAACGGGGACATAGGCATTGTTAACCATAATAAGAACATCATTAATACTCCCCATGAGTTTCTTTTTAGCATTATCATCAAGTGGGACATTCAAATAACAATCTTCAAGTGGAGGCAAATCAAGCATATCATAAATCCTTCTAGGCATAATAGAAACACTACTATCAAGATCACATAAAGCTTTGAAATCAAAGTCATTCACTTTCATATTAATGATGGGTTCCCAACCATCTTCTTGTTTTATAGGAATAGAAGCTTTATGTTTCATCTTTTGTTCTTTAATCTTTATGAGAGCATCAGTAATGTGTTTTGTAAAGGCCATGTTCATAGCACTAGCATTAGGACTTTTAGCAGGCTTTTGTAGGAACTTAATAACTTTAGAGATATTACAACCATCAAGATCAAAATCAAATTTATCATCTAAAGTAGTAAAACTATTACTAGCCTCAACACTAGTGGTGGTAATAGTAGAAACACTAATGTTTCTAGAAATTTCATCTTCTCTTTCCCACTTAGCATGTAATTCAGCTAATAGTCTAACATTTTCATCAATTCTTACTTGTATAGAATTAGTAGCTGCAAAGGGATTATCATTAGTTTCAGGTTTAGCAGCCATTTTATTCAAATAAGATTGAGCTTCAGCCAGAGATGCTATATTTCTTTCAGCATTAGAGAGCTTTTCCTCAATAGTTTTATTGAAAGTAGTTTGTTTACTAATAAACTCTTTAAGCATAACTTCAAGTTCAGAGGGAGCACTCCTATTATTGTTGTAAGAATTTCCATAAGCATTACCATTGTTGGGAGGATATGGCTTATAATTGTTGTTACCAAAATTACTCCTATAAGCATTATTGCCAAAATTATTATTTATTACACATCAACTTGCTCTTCTTGAGCAACCAAGGAAGCTAAAGGGACATTATTTGGATCAATATGGGATTTCCCATTAACAAGCATAGACATAATAATATCAATCTTATCACTCAAGGAGGAAGTTTCCTCAACAGAATTAACCTTCCTACCTTGTGGAGCTCTCTTAGTATGCCATTCAGAATAATTAACCATCATATTGTCCAGAAGTTTTGTTGCAGCACCCAAAGTAATGGTCATAAAGGTACCTCCAGCAGCAGAATCCAATAGGTTCCTTGAAGAATAGTTTAATCCTGCATAAAAAGTTTGGATGATCATCCAAGCAGTCAGTCCATGAGTGGGACAATTCTTTACCAAAGATTTCATTCTTTCCCAAGCTTGAGCAACATGCTCATTATCAGATTGTTTAAACTTCATTATTTCACTTCTCATAGATATAATCTTAGTAGGAGGATAGTATTTTCCAATAAAAGCATCTTTGCACTTAGTCCAAGAATCAATACTATTCCTAGTTAAGGAATTCAACCATTCTTTAGCTTTTCCTCTCAAAGAGAAAGGAAACAATTTCAGCTTAATAATATCACCATCTATATCCCTATGATTTTGCATCTCACAAAGTTCAACAAAGTTATTTAGATGGGCAGCAGCATCTTCATTACCAATACCAGAAAATTGTTCTCTCATAACAAGATTGAGTAAAGCAGGTTTTATATCAAAGAAAGTATCTTCAGGCACAGGTGGAGCAATAGGTGTGCTCATAAAATCATTGTTGCTAGTGCTAGTGAAGTCACACAACTTAGTGTTTTCAAGAGTAGTCATTTTTTTTGGGTTTTCAAATAAGAAAGCAAACTAGTAAAACTATTTTTTTGTGTGTTTTTGATAAAGAAACAAGCAAACAAAGCAAAAAGAAACTAAGCAAAACAAAAATAACAAAGTAAAGAGATTGGTTATGAGGGACTCCCCTTGTGAAGATGACCTTGACTCCCCGGCAACGGCGCCAGAAAAATGCTTGATGGCTCAGTGTTGATGTAGAGCTCATTGGGAACCCCAAGAGGAAGGTATGATGAGCACAGCAGCAAGTTTCCATCAGTTATGAAACCAAGGTTTAATCGAACCATTAGGAGCAAGGAAACACCCCAAAGGTGTTACTAGCTGAGCCTTGGCAGGGCGCACTACCGGTGCTAGTAGCAACGTGGAGACCTGCACAATACAACCACATAACTCTGTCCCCAACTTGCGATGAGGTTTTCAATCTCACCGTATTTTGCTGAAAGCAAAGGATTAAACGTATCGAATGGAAAGAAGTAATAGTTTGCCGAAAGTAAACACAAAGCAGTAAACAGTTTGTAGATTGTATGTAAACGAAAAAGACCGGGATCCATAGTTCACTACAGGTGGCTCTCCTTAAGATAGATAACATGCTGGGTGAAAAAATTACAGCGGGGAAATTGACAAACATCGAGAAAGAATACATGCATATACTAATCATCTTGACTCCTTTGAGATTCGATTGGGCATTACAACATTATACATAGACCGCCATCCAACTGCATCTATGACTAATAATCCACCTTTAGGTTATCATCCGAACCCCCTCTAGTATTAAGTTGCAAGCAACGGATTATTGCTTTACGAATTGCGTGTAATGTAAACAATAAGATTGTTCTATGAACAAAGGATTGTTGTTTTCTCCCTAGTAGCAACAACACATCTAGTACCTTAGAGATTTCTATCATTTCCCCAGATTACCAGAGGCATGAGCCCACTATAGAGCATAAATACTAACTCTTGGAGTTGCTAGCATCTACTTGGCCAAGATAGATACTAACAACGGAAAGCATGCAAGATCACAAATAACAAAGACATGATAGAATCAATAATCAATCTGAAATAGCATCTCAATATCCATCGGATCTCCACAAACACAACATGCAGAATTACAAATAGATGATCTTGATCATGAACGAAGCTCACAAGATCTAGACATGAAAGCACAAAGGAGGAGAACCAGCCATCTAGATACTGCATGGATCCGTAGTCCAAGGATGAACTACTCACGCATCACACCAGAGGCTTGCATGATGATGAAGAAGGCCTCTAGGGTGAATTCCCCTCTCCGGCAGGGTGTCGGGAAGAGCTTCAGATCCCTCCCGATCTAGGTATGGAGATGACGGTGACTACAGACTCTTTCGTGGATTTTTGATCGGGCACTTAGGGTTTTCGTCCCGAGGGAAATATATAGGCCGAAGGAGAGGCCAAGGGGGTGCCGGAGGCGGCCAGACCACCCCTTGGCGCGGGCCAGGCTAGGCTGCGCGGCCAAGTGGTGTGGTGGCCCCCTGGCCCCTCTCCGTCTCGTACTCTGGCATCTGATGACTTCCGGAAAAATAGGCACTTTGGCTTTTGTCCCATCCAATTCCGAGAATATTCATTTTCTGACTTTCCTGGAACCAAAAACAGCAGAAAATAGGCAACTGGCATTGTGACTCTCGTTAATAGGTTAGTCCAAGAAATCATATGAAAAGTACTCCAAAGTGTGGACAAAACACAAGAAAGTGGATAAAACCAAGCATGGAACATCAAAAATTATAGATACATTTGCAATGTATCAGATCCCTCATGTCTCCCTTCTGCTGCAGAGATACAAGAGTGTGCTCGGTAAGATTGGGAGGCAAGGCAAGTGGAGAACCATGTTCCTGTGTGTTGATGAGTCTCATGACAAGTGGTGCATATGGTGGAGCCTTCTTGTATAAGATGGCATGGTACATCTCCTCGAATATGTAATCCATAACATCAATAGGATCTACATCTGCCTCGGGGCCAACCATGTAAATCTTGTGGGTCTGATACAGCAAGTTGACCAAACCACATCTGATGGCATCATTATTCCCAGCACTAGGAGAAATGGTCTAGAGGAAGATCCTCAACATCAGATTGTCGAGAGGCTTGAGTCCCTTGGACCCTCCCACAACACCCTCACTACCATATAAAGGGGCAAGCTTGTTCTTGTTCACCCCAAGAGCTGCTGAGTGCATGTGCACCCCAACATAAGTAGACACCCCATGGAATGTCTCAAAGATGGCCTCATCAAAGTCATAGAAAGTTGCAGAACAACGTTGGTTGCCAGTCATCCAAGTCATGGTCCTGGCTTGGTTAGTCCCAAACACAACTATGGCATAGAACTGCTGCACAAGGGTGATGTTGTAGTCTTCACGGGGCTCCATCAAGTTGAACAACCCCAACTTCTCACTAATCCACATTGCATCAGAGAAGTAGGGGCTCTTCCTCATCTACTCAACACTCATGTACTTCTCGGGGCACACGGGGGATCTCTTAAGCACGTTGTAAATGTCTTTCATGAAGACAGCTTGCTCCTTCCTCCAATAGCATTGGTCATCATTGGTTCGAGACAAAGCATAGAAATTAGTCTTCTGCAGCTCACGATACTCCTGCTTTGACATGCGGGCCAAAGACTGAAGGTTGTCGTATTTTGCCCTCTTGGCACGGTTCTCTTCCTCAGCCCTTTCCTGTTCCCTCCACATATAGGCTGCATCACGGGCCTGCTGTCTACGGTTGGATGGGGGCACAACGTACTGACCCTCAGACTCATCATAGCGAGGATCCGCTCTCTTCAACTTGGCCTTGGTGCGAGGAGGATGACGAGAGCCAGAACCTGTGAAGAGCAGCGAGGGAGATAGCATGCAGGTAAGTATATATGTCCCAAGGAGGCAGCACATGACCCTTTAGGCCTTGCAAGATATGTTAGATTCAAACCACACCAGAGACTCCTTGGTCCACACCGGAATCTCCGGCTCAGACCGGAGTCTCCGGCCTGGACCAGAGTCTCCGGTCGGGAGACTCGAGGGAAGATCAGGAGGCTCCAGTAGTGTTGAATCCAACAGATCGGGCAGGGCAACAAGGGTAAAGTACACGTGTGCACGCAAACATGAGATTCCCGTGGGCAAAAATAGTACCAATCCTCAAAAACAAAGCAAGGGAAGAACCCTAGGTGAGGAAAAAGGAGGAGAGGTACCAGATCTGTCCATGGGATTGATTCCACCGTTGGGAATCACCCAATGGTGGAGGGGAGAAGATTGGCCGGCGGCACGGCGGATCCCGGGGGCTTCTTGACCTCCGGGGAGGAGATTTGGGAGAGGAGGCAACGGGGTAGAGAGGGGAGGACGGGGTGGATGAATGAAACTGACTGTTTCAGTTCACCATGTCCTCCCTCTAAGTGGCCAGAAACCGTCCGGACCGAAGACTCTGCTCTACACCGGAGACTCCGGTGTGAGCACACCGGAGACTCCGGTCCTCCTCGACCAAAACCTCCAAGATATGTGTATGGGGACATATATTAGATAGAGAGAGTTTTCAGGACAGAGAGTAGGCTTGGGTTAAGATGTCATACTGTGAAAAATCAAGAAAAACCACTGAGATCTATTCAAATGTTCATTAATTAGTGCGCCAAATAAACCAGAACTAAGAACCAACTCTTCAAATGAGGAGAGGGTGGTGGCCGAAGCCACCATGTGGGACTTTGTGGCATGACACCGCGAAGAATTATCCTTGGGTTCATAGCCACTACTTAACAATGACGCTCACATATCACTAAGTGATACTAAGAGGATTGAATTTCTTAATGTTGGCATTATGGGGGGAGGGATAGTCCAATGTATTAGAACCGCACTCCCCTATCTCCATGCCAACACCTACACCAAATATGAGTTAAGACATAGGTGAGTATGCAAGGTAATCAAGTCAAGCTCCTAGAATCTACGATATTTAGTTCATTCCTCAAAAAACAAAATCTTACTTCATCAAGTGGCTTCGTGAAAATGTCGGCAAGTTGGTCTTTGGTTGACACATAGGATAGCTCAATATCACCTCGAGCAACATGATCTCTAATGAAGTGATGATGGATTTCAATATGCTTTGTCCTTGTATGATCCACTAGGTTATAGGCTATCTTGATAGCACTCTCATTGTCACATAGAAGATGCACTTTGTCACAATGGACACCATATTCCTTTAAAGTTTGCCTCATCCATAGCAATTGTGTACAAGCACTAGCAGCTGCCACATACTCGGCTTCGGCGGCGGAGAGAGATATACAATTTTGCTTCTTAGAATACCAACACACCAATGACCTCCCAAGGAATTGACAAGCCCTAGAGGTTGATTTCCTATCATCCTTGTCGCCAGCCCAATCTGAATCCGTGTATCCACAAAGAGAGAGAGAGAGAGTTGAGCCCCTAGGATACCAAATACCATAGTTTGGGGTATGAACCAAATATTGAACGATTCTATTGACTGCCATCAAATGGCTTTCTTTAGGAGCCGCTTGATATCTTGCACACACTCCTACACTCAACACAATATCGGGTCTAGATGCACAAAGGTAAAGCAAAGAGCCAATCATGGACCGGTATACATTTTGATTCACATCTTTACCATTTGGGTTTAGTTCAAGATGAGTCTTTGTTGCCATGGGAGTGGGAGCTCCATTTAGGTCTTTCATGTTGAATCTTTTGAGCATATCTTGAGTATGGCTTGTTTGAAGAATGTTCCTCCTCTCACTTGCTTGATCTCAAAACCAAGAAATACTCTCAATTCTCCCATCATAGACATCCTGAACCTGTCAAGCATAAGCTTTGAGAATTCATCATTAAAAGCTTTGTTAGATGAGCCAAAGATAATATCATCTACATAAACTTGGCATACAAAAAGTTCCCCATTGACCTTCTTAGTAAAAAGAGTGGGATCGATTTTCCCAACCTCAAACCCACGATCTAACAACAACTCTCTAAGGTGCTCATACCACGTGCGTGGGGCTTGTTTGAGCCCATAGAGTGCCTTATTGAGTTTGTAGACGTGGTTTGGAAAGTTGGGATCCTCAAACCCTGGGGGTTGTTTCACATATACCAACTCATGCAATGGACCATTAAGAAATGCACTTTCTACATCCATTTGTTCTAGTTTAAATTTATGATGTGCCGCATAAGCAAGAAGGATACATATGGACTCAAGGCGAGCCACGGGTGCATAAGTCTCTCAATAATCAATGCCTTCAATTTGAGAGAACCCTTGTGCTACCAATCTTGCCTTGTTCCTCACCACAATTCCATGCTCATCTTGCTTGTTCTTGAAAATCCACTTGGTGCCTATAACATTGCGGCAATCTTTTGGCTTTTCAACTAACTTCCATACTTTGTTTCTCTCAAAGTTGTTGAGCTCTTTGTGCATTGCATCCAACCAATCCGAATCTTCAAGGGCTTCCCATACTTTCTTTGGTTCCACCATGGAAATGTGTGCTTGGTGCTCACCAAAGTTCTTCAGTTGAGCTCGAGTAGATATCCATCTTCTTAGATCTCCTACCACATTCTCAAGAGTGTGGTCTCTTAAATCCAATATTCTATCCATTCTAGCTTGGTGACGAGTTTCGATCTCCTTGTTGTTTCTTGGGGGGGATCACTTCATCATTTTGGTCCTCGTCTTGACCATCAACTTGACCTTGATCATCATTGGAATTATTCTCTTCTGTAAGAGGCAAAGATTGACCTTGGTCTTGATCAAGCATACTTCTAGACAGGCATTGAGCTTTCCTTATGGCAGTTTCTATAGATCTTCCTTGTGTAATAGACTTAGCACCACTGGACATTCTAGCAAATGGAGACTCAAGTAACTCCTGGCTAGAGGTTTATTGTTCAGCAGGTTTAGGGTCCACAACTTGTCTTTGGCATGGGTCATTGTCCTCCTCGATAGGAGCTTGTTGATGTTGTGAAGATGAGGGCTCCACTTGAGTGGAGCATAGTTCTTCTCGATCCGCCATAAGGGGTTCCTCAACAGGGCAGATCAAACCCGCACCCATTCTTCCTATGGCATCCTGAGGCATTTCATCATCTACATCACAGACATCAACACGCCCCGCTTGGGGACCATCATATTCTTTACACACCACACTACAAGATTCTATGACGGTTCCTGAGAGCTTGTCATAGATTCTATAAGTGTGGGATTCGAGACCATAACCAACAAAAATACCCACTAATGCTTTGGAATCAAACTTGGACAAACGAATACCCTTAATGCGATAGAAGCACTTATAACCAAACACCTGGAAGTAAGAAACATTGGGCTTGTTACCGGTAAGGATTTCATATGGAGTCTTGATCAATTCTTTGCGGAGGTAGAGACGGTTTGATGCATGGCATGCGGTGGAGATAGCTTCAGCCCAAAAGTTGTATGGAGATTTAAATTCCGCAACATAGTCCTTACCATATCAATAAGAGTCCGGTTCTTCCTCTCAGCTACACCATTTTGTTGAGGGGTATATGCAGCGGAATATTGATGTTTTATTCCCTCATCACTAAGAAATCCATTCTATGTGTAGTTCTTGAACACGGTACCATTGTCACCTTCTTATTGTCAATACTGGGACATTGTGTTGACATTGAGCCATGTTGATGAAGTCAATGAAGTTCTCTTGTGTCTCACTTTTTAGCTTGAAGAAATATACCCAAGTGTATCTTGAGTAGTCATCAACAATCACCAAACAATATTTCTTCCGACCAAGACTTGCATGATAAGGAGGACCAAAAAGATCCACATGAAGGAGCTCCAAGATCCTCTTGGACTTGATGTAGTTCTTTGGCTTGTGGGGAGAATCATGCATCTTTCCTTCAACACATGCCCTGCAAACACGATCTTTGGCAAAGCAAACATTTTCTTTTAGTCCAACAATATGACCATCCTTGTGGAGGCTTTGCAAAGTTCTCAGGTTGACATGGGCTAGACAGGGATGCCATAGCCAACCCACATCGGTCTTTCCGAATAAGCACATCGTACTTGTAGTGGTTTTCCCCGAGAAGTCCACCACATACAAGTCATTCTCGATGTACCCAACAAAAATGACCTTTAGATACTTGCTCCACATGAGGATCACAATATCCTTATCAATAAATATGGCAAAGCCCATCTTACCAAGAGCACAGACTGAAAGTAAATTATAACCAAGGGTCTCAACAAGCATGACGTCCACGAGAGTGATATCGTGTGCAACCACAACTTTACCAAAACCCATTACCTTAGACTTTGACTTGTCGGCATATGTAACAGATATTTGATCAACATTTGGTCTCAACTCCTTGACACTAGATGCGCTTTCTGTCATATGACTTGTGAATCCACTATCAAGCACCCATTTGACCCTCCGGAAGCATAGGTCTCCGTTCCTCTTGCCATAAGGCAAGTGATGTTCTTGTTGGAGATATTCTTATTTGGAGAATCAAAGAGGGAGAATGACGGGGTAGAGGTAGTGGCAAGAGCCGCCACACCACTTGATGTATCCTCTTCTTCATGTTCATCATCATCATCAGAGGAGTACTCTTCATGTGTGATCAAGATAATTTCTCCCGGCTTCCTGTTGGTTGAGTTCCTTTTGATGAAGGGTTTCTTGTAGGGAGCTTTGGAGGTCTTCTTCAACACAAGTTTACCCCCATGGTCTTCTCTTTTCTCATAGGGACAAGCTGCAATGAAGTGATAGCGGTCACCACAATTGAAACAAGTTCTCAACTTGGACCCATTATCTCTTCTCCCATTGGGGTTGCTTCTTCGTTGCATTTCCATCTTGGCCTTGGCGGGATCTTTCCAAAATTTTCTTGCATAGAAGGCCTTGTATTCACCATGAGCAACCTTCACATCTTCGGGGTGGCTCATTGAAAGTCCCTCATCACTTCCTTCATCTTCATCATACTCCACAACCTTGGCCTTCAAGGCAAGATTGACACCACTACTCATTCCAATGGCACGAGCACATGCGTCTTTGGCATTCTTGGCAGCAACCTTGAAGGTAGCCATCTCTTGCATCACTTCATTGGAGGTCATGAGATGGTAGTTGTGTCTTCCTTGGAGACTCTTCAA
Source organism: Avena sativa (assembly GCA_916181665.1). Classification (NCBI taxonomy): domain Eukaryota; kingdom Viridiplantae; phylum Streptophyta; class Magnoliopsida; order Poales; family Poaceae; genus Avena; species Avena sativa. The sequence continues at coordinate 426,668,577 of OV702287.1, read as the reverse complement.
GTTAGTAGGCTCGAAAGGCATGAGTGCACTCACATACTTCCTCTTGATCCAGGCATCATCAATGTGAGAGGCACCAACATTCCTGAAGGCGGTGGCTATGGATTTGAGACTTCGATACATGTCTTCATGATCCTCACCATCCTTCATGAAGAAACCTTTGGCCTCATTGCTTAAGGCATCATATCTATTTCTTCTCATATTCTCATTGCCAACAAACAAGTCAATGAGAGCATCCCAAGCTTCCTTGGTGGTGTTGTAGTGCTCAATGTGGGGAAAATTCTTTGGCCCCACTCCAAGTTGGATCATGTGCAAGGCAGTCACATTGAGTTGGTAATTGACCACTTCTCTTCTAGTCAAATTGGTTGGATCCTCAGTTTTGAGTCCTTCTTCAATAATATTCCACAAATCAATGCAAGAGCTGCGCACATGAGATTTCATTAAAACTTGCCATTGAGCAGAATTATGTGCAGCTAACTTAGGTGGGTCGCCTCTATTATTTATATGTGGGTGAGGGATAGAAGGGTTAGGAGAGTACTATCCGGGAACCGCATGGTGCTCTTCATTCCCATCACCCTTTTTGGTGGTGGAGTTAGTGGAACTATGTTCATCCCCCGCCACTTCCTCCAAAGGCTTAGCCAGAGCATTAGCCTTTGGGTTAGGTGGTGTTTCCTCTTGAGAGGGAGGAGGTGAGGTTTGCTTATCCCTAACAAGTTGCTCAACGAGTTGACGCAACTGTTGGATTTCGTTTCCCAAGGTAGAGCTCAAGCTTGTTTCCAACTTCTTGAGATCTACCATGGTCACCGAATGGCTAGCCTCACTTTATCCCTGCTCTGTGTTGCCCATAATCCCTTAGGCGGTTAAGCCCGAATAAAGAACCTGGCTCTGATACCAATTGAAAGGATCGTATGGGAACCTAGAGGGGGGGTGAATAGGTGCTACTCCAAATTTTACTATTTTTCAATTTAGGGTTTGACACAAAAGGTAAATTCTCTAGATTATGCAACTAAGGTGAATTTACCTATATGTCAACTACCACGAGTACTAAGCAAGAACTAGATAAGTAAAGTGCGGTAAAGGATAGAAGTAACCAAAGTGGAGCGCTCGGAGACACAAGGATTTGTTTCCCGTAGTTCCTTCCTTTTGAGGGGAAGTACATCTACGTTTGGAGAGGGGTGGTATCAAACCACCAATGCCACGATAGTCCTCCCTTGTTCTCCGATGAACCTCACCCCAAGGGGTTTGATTCACCTCTTCCACTATACGGCAACCTTCGAGGTGGAAGCTGGCACCTTTACAACGAGTTTGGGGCACGCATCCACAAGTTAATTGGAGGCTCCCAAATACAAGAAAGCTGTCAAACAATCAAAGACAAGCTTGTAAGAACCAAATCAAAAGCTAGGGTTTCCAAAGAAACACTAGAGCATGGGGGCCCTCTAGTGAATGAGAGGGAAATGAAGATCTCTCTTGGTGAAGTTGTAGATCAAGGCCTCCTCCTTCGATTCTCCAAAGATCTATGACTTTGGATGGTTAGATGAAGAGATCTTGTTGATTTGGTGGCTCAAATGGGCATGGTGTTCTTGAGGTGGACGAGCAGCTTGAGGAAGGGGATAAGGTCCTCTATTTATAGCCCTTCACTCCACTGAACCGTTTTCTGACTGTTGGAGAAAAGTCAGATCGGAGACTCCGGTCAATCTCCGGACTAGCCTCCGGACCATCGAACAGAATGACCCAGCCCTTCTGTGAGCCAAGTGGACCGGATACTCCGGTCCCTCTGCACCAGAGACTCCGGTCTGAGGCATGGGCCGGAGACTATGAACCTTCCTCCGGACCAAGCTCCGGACCACCTCTCTGGCTGACCCAAGCAGGAAGCAGGAACCCCCTCCGGAGACTCCTGGGGAAACTCCGGACCACACCGGAGACTCCGGTCTGGAATTTCCAGGAGACAAGTAAATATGCAGGGAATGTTCCGCAGGCCAAGGGTCCTTTTCACTTTGTAAAATATCAACCTGTAGACATTAGCAAGCTGTAAAAAGGCTCTACTTGTTGTTAACGAACACCAAAAGTGATTATGATAGTAAATGTCCTTTCAATTAGTCATAGATGCAGTTGGATTACGATCTATGTATAATGTTGTAATGCCCAATCAAATCTCATAGAATTTAAGATGATTAGTATATGAATGTATGCTTTCTTGATGTTTGTCAATTGCCTCGCTGTAATTTGTTCACCCAACATGCCATCTATCTTAAGGAGAATCACCACTAATGAACTATGGACCCCGGTCCTTTCTTTTACTATCAATCTACAATCTATTTACAATTTTCTGTTTACTTTCTGTAAGCTATTGCTATCTTCCACACAATACGTTTAATCCTTTGTTTTCAGCAAAACCGGTGAGATTGACAACCTCACTATAAGTTGGGGGCAAAGTTCCGTGGTTGTGTTGTGCAGGATTCCAAGTTGGAAACAACACCTTGGAGGTGTTTCCTTGCTCCTACTGGTTCGATAACCTTGGTTTTGTAACTGAGGGAAAACTTGTTGTTGTGCTCATCATACCTTCCTATTGGGGTTCCCCAACGAGCTCGATATATTTTGGGCTATCAATGTTCTACCCACCCTCCTACCAATCTGGCATGGTTTAATTTTGGATATTCTAATCAGCAATGCGCCATGGTTGTTCTTGATGGCGTGTTCTATTACTCCTTCACATCCTCAATCAATATCTTGATGGTTTTAGTGTTGTATTGTACTATAAGTATAACAATGTATCCATAATGGTATATCAGGAACTACCAAAGTGTACTGACTCGAATATCAAAGATCTCTTTCTTATTCTTGAGAAATTTTCTATTTTGGCAGATAATTTCAAAATTGAGGTAACATTCTTACACTTTTCTTAAGATTTGTTGGTTCCTATAGTATATATTCTTTCTCGCGCACAACATGTTGTCATTATTTCCCTTCAATTTGAATTGACTATTACAAGTATATTTCCTTATATTAACTCATATTTTACATTTCATCATGGAGTAACTTGGTGTGTTCACGAAAAATGATCATATCTTTCGTTTGTTCACATTTTTCATACTATAAAACTTAGGGTGGCCAAAGGTTTCAATATTTTAGATCTACAAATAATTCATAATGTATTCTCTTTTGTCCTTATGATGAATGTGCAAGGGAAAGAGGAGAACGACTTCAAATATTGTGACACTAACATGCGTCTGGGTACCGTCCTCTTCAGTAGAGGCTCATTCATTTCATCTTTAAATAATATTTTACACTCACACTAATCTTTTAAGCCATGATCTGAATTTTGAATGATCAAACATAAAAGAAGAAAAAAATGTATCTTTTAATGCGCAACTCAGCATACCTAAAGTGAATTAGGTCCTTTGAATTCTTTTATATAGCCACAAATCATGATATAATCATTTTTAAGGATGTTAGTTTCATTTATCTCTCGCGTCATTAAAGCCAAACATCATGATATAATCATTTTTAAGGAGGTTATACCATACATGTGACGAGTTAGTTAATTTAACTAAACTAGCATAGCAATTATAATTAAGCTATTTATCTAAATCATTTCCGTCGCAACACGCGGGGTATCATCTAGTTGTATAAACGAAGCACTACATGAGTATTCCTATGATGCGTCTTGATACATTGCAAATGTATCTATAATTTTTGATGTTCCATGCTTGATTTATCCACTTTCTTGTGTTTTGTCCACACTTTGGAGTACTTTTCATATGATTTCTTGGACTAACCTATTAACAAGAGCCACAGTGCTAGCTGCCTGTTTTCTGCTGTTTTTGGTTCCAGGAAAGTCAGAAAATGAATATTCTTGGAATTGGACGGGACAAAAGCCAAAGTGCCTATTTTTCCGGAAGTCATCAGATGCCAGAATACGAGACGGAGAAGGGCTGGGGGCCGGCCTCACCACCTGGCCGCGCGGCCAGGCCTGGCCCGTGCCAGGGGATTGTTTGGATGACCCCAGCACCCCCTCGGCCTCTCCTTCCGCCTATAAGCTGCCCTCGGGACGAAAACCCTAAGTAAGCAATCAAAATTCCACGAAAGAGTCTGTAGCCGCCGTCATCTCCATGCCTAGATCGGGAAGGATCTGAAGCTCTTCCCGGCACCCTGCCGGAGAGGGGAATTCACCCTGGAGGCCTTCTTCATCACCATGCAAGCCTCCGGTGTGATGCATGAGTAGTTCATCCTTGGACTACGGATCCATGTAGTAGCTAGATGGCTGGTTCTCCTCCTTCGTGCTTTCATGTTTAGATCTTGTGAGCTCCGTTCATGATCAAGATCATCTATTTGTAATTCTGCATGTTGTGTTTGTGGGGATCCGATGGATATTGAGATGCTATTTCAGATTGATTATTGATTCTATCATGTCTTTGTTATTTGTGATCTTGAATGCTTTCCGTTGTTAGTAGCTATCTTGGCCAAGTAGATGCTAGCAACTCCAAGAGTTAGTATTTATGCTCGATAGTGGGTTCATGCCTCTGGTAATTTGGGGAAGTGACAGAAATCTCTAAGGTACTAGATGTGCTGTTGCTACTAGGGAGAAAACAACAATCCTTTGTTCATAGAACAATCATATTGTTTACTTTACAAGCAATTCGTAAAGCAATAATCTGTTGCTTGCAACTTAATACTAGAGGGGGTTCGGATGATAACCTGAAGGTGGATTATTAGTCATAGATGCAGTTGGATGGCGGTCTATGTATAATGTTGTAATGCCCAATCAAGTTCCAAAGGAGTCAAGATGATTAGTATATGCATGTTTTGCTTTCTCGATGTTTGTCAATTGCCCCACTGTAATTTGTTCACCCAGCATGTTATCTATCTTAAGGAGAGCCACCTCTAGTGAACTATGGATCTCGGTCCGTTATTTTACATACAATCTACAAACTGTTTACTGCTTTGTGTTTACTTTCTGCAAACTTTTACTTCCTTCCATTCGATACGTTTAATCCTTTGTTTTCAGCAAAACCAGTGAGATTGACAACCTCATCGCAAGTTGGGGACAAAGTTCTGTGGTTTTGTTGTGCAGGTCTCCACGTTGCTACTAGCACCGGTAGTGCGCCCTGCCAAGGCTCAGCTAGCAACACCTTTGGGGTGTTTCCTTGCTCCTACTGGTTCGATTAAACCTTGGTTTCATAACTGAGGGAAACTTGCTGCTATGCTCATCATACCTTCCTCTTGGGGTTCCCAACAAGCTCTACATCAACACTGAGCCATCACGTCTCCCAGCAACAATGTATGGAAATCCTTAGAGAAATTCATCTCGGATATTGCGGGAATCACGCTGCTCCCCGATCGTTGGTCTCCAAATCCTTCCGGCAAGGATTCTACTAGCCGACCGCAAAGGTGGACGCCAACAAGCTGGTGCATACGTATATTGTATGTTAGTTCTATCCAAGGCAACCACATGGTCCAGCTGAAGAATTGCGAACAATACCAACTACTTGGCCATTCGCAGTCTGGGGCTCTACATGGTTGGTTCCTTGAAGACGACACCTTGTGGGTTTATACATTTGCTCGTTGTAGTTGATAAATTTAAATGGATTGAAGCTAAACCCATTAAAAAACTCGATGGGGCAACAACCCTAAAACTTGTCCAGGATCTAGTGGTAAATTTTGGTCTGCCACATAGCAACATCACCGACAATGGCAGCAACTTATCACTTAGAGAAGTACAGGCTTACTGTCATGATAAAGGTTTCCACCTTGACTTAGCATCTATGGCACATCAACAGTCTAACAATCAAGTTGAAAGGGCCAATGGATTAATTCTACAAGGTAACAATCCATGCTTGGAGGCACCTGGAGCTAGGCGAAGGAATTACCATCTGTCTTATGGAGTTTGCGAAAAACACCCAACAGATCTATCAGCTTGACCCCTTTTTTCATGGTCTATGGATAAGAAGCATTCCTACCATCCGAGATTGTCCATGATGCCCCGAGAGCCGCCGCCTACGACGAAGTTGATGCTGAAGAATCCAGATGCATATTTGTGGACCTGCACGAGGAAGAACACGTCTTGGCATGCCAGAGATCTGCCATCTACCATCAGAAGTTATGCATCTACCATAGTCACCATGTTAGGCATCACTCATTTAAAGAGGGAGACCTTGTGCTTCTCCTCAAGCGGAAAAAGTCACACGAACTATCCTCGCCTTGGGAAGGACCATTCGCCATAAGCAAAGCACTTCTCAATGGTTCCTATTTCGATATTCACGAGTTGAAAGATAGGCCAAGAAAAGATCGCAAGTACAAGCTACGTGACCCCGATGATGATTATCTTGAGACTGATCGGCCATGGAACATAGCACATCTATGTCCTTTTTACACTTAGCATATTTTATATTATGTAATAAGTATCTTATATGATCAATGAAATAAAGCATTTGGTTCACTCATATTTCCTGAGTCTTTTACCTCCTTTAGTATTCATTTTTGGATCATATAACCCTTTTATGCGCAAGTTTGCATTTGCACTTGTGAAAATTACGCCTACATGCGTTAACTTAAGTTTTTTGGTCTACATGTTTTCTGATGTTTTTATGTGGATTCTAGAGTAGTGACTTTTCGGCACTTAAAGCTGGCGATTTTATTCTTGGGTTCTTGACGGTGCTATTAAGCATCATCACCTGAGGACATAGTTTTGTGCTACGAGTCTTCCGTCTCATGAAAGGTGAAGCATAAGAACCAGAATAATGGATAAGCCAACACTTTCTTTAAAAATATATGTCGAACATAGATAAGTAGAAGGAGGCTTATAGCCAAGTTTTCCGCCGTACTTCTAGATTGTTTTATGCATACATACAAACATTACAGAGACACATTTAATACAACAAAGTGTTTTGTGGCTCTGTTGTAGGTGACTTCGATGCTGCATCATCATCAACAGGAGAAGCAGCCTTGGACATATCATCAAGATTGGATATGGTCCTGAAGGAGCAATCTGATAATGATTGATCATCATTCATCTCTTCTGTAGGCACAAAGACATTAGCCTTGATGAGCTTGGCAACCCTGGTATCATAGCCGGTGAGGGAATTCCATATAGCAGTGCTATCCACCTTGTTGCCCTCCTCATCGATCTCTGACATACCAGAGGTAACCAAATCCATGTCGACGTTGTCATAGTGTGCTTTCACTAAGGACAAGGCCATCCTAGCACCAACCCGAATGGATGATGCTTTCCAGCAACTCGCCTTCTCGGGGGCTCAGTGGAGGATTTTCGAGTACTTGGCGACAGAATCTGCCGCCTTGATGTTGATGTCCAGGGACTAGGCTATATCCTTGGCCTAGGTGATGGCCAGTGCCAGCCCTGGGGGTGGGTAGGGTGTGTAGTCACCTAGGGCCCCCAAATCCCAGGGGCCCCACACTACATATGTTCTAGGGATTTCTATTTTCGTGCCCCCTGCTTCGTTAGTTGTACTCAGTTTTTCCCAGCCGCTTAAATTTTCCTTACTTTTGCCCATCTCCTTCTCGAAAACTCATCAAAGAGCTCGAACGGAAACTGCCATCAGGTTGACCATTGGCTGACGTGTGGGGCCACATGGTGTGGGACCACGTGGGACCGGTTGGTCAGGAACGCGTTATGCTGACATGTGGGGTCGCGCCATGTGGGACTATGTGGGGCCAGTTTAATGGGAACGTGTTATGGGGGACGTGGTGTGGAACCATGTGGGGCGCGTTTGGTGGTTACGTGCGTCCTGTCGCCTAAATCCGAAGTTTTCTTTTTTGTTATTTTTATTCTTGGCCTTTTTAAGAGCGCCTTTCCCCTCTCTCGCTAACAGTAGTGTTTTTTGCCCAAAAAGGTAGCGAATCTAGAGCAGCTTCTCTCTTTGTTTATTGTTCCTTTTGGCCCTCGTTTTTTCCCAATCTGGTAGCAAATCTAGAGCAACAAATCTAACCAGCACCATAAATACATTTAGTAAATAGAGCAGATGTAGATAAAGGATCTAATATAGGATATATAGCAGATGTAGATAAAGCATCTAATATATGATATATATAGTATGGTACTTAACGATGTTCGACAATTAGGCTACTCAGCAGCAGTAGCAGACAAGTTCAACACAGACAATATAAAAGAAGCTGCTTTACAGCAGTAGCACAAGATCAGTGGCCCCTCATGGCCTCCGCTAGGAGGGCCTCCGCCTCCTCCCTCTAGCACCTCCTCCACTTCTTGCTACCTAGTCTCTTGACCTTTGGCGCCTTGGGCTTGATCGGGGGCATGCGACCCTCCTTGATGGCCACCTTATGGAGCTTGCGGAGGTGAAAACCAAGCGCCTAGTGCTTGGCTCTGAAGTCGTGGACGTTCACGGACTCGCCGCAAGTCCTCACGTCCTCGACATGCTTCATGAGGGAGTTGAAGTTGGTGGCGAGACTCCTCCTGGTGCAAAAGGGGCACCTGTAGACGTCGTCGGCAAAGAAGTTGTCGTACTTTCCGGACTTTAGCCTCCTCAGCACCTGACGAGTCTTGATGTCCTTGGACTCGTCGTCGCTGCAGACGTCGTTGTTATCCTCCTTTTGGAAAAAAACGTAGAGTGCAATAAGTACATGATTGAGATACCTTGATTATCGGGATTGATTATTTGCATAAATTAACCGATTGAGATCCCCTGATTATTCCCCAATCCCCAAATCTCAAACCAAATCGAATAATGATCCCAACTACAGATCGACGCTAGTACTAACTAGGGAATCCCTTAACTGCAACTCGGAGGACAAATAAAATAGGATTGAAATACGAATAGGGGGATTCATCGAAATACGAGATCTAACACAAGAGGATTAGCTACTATAAAAATACCTAGCATCCAACGATTGAAAATATGAATAGCCGAACCCTAATAACATACGATCTAGTATCCAACGACAGGAATGGGGAAGAACAAGGGAAGAGGAGAAAACCCTAGTTACCTTCGACCATGGGTCAGCGATGCTGGTGTCGTAGGGGTTCTCCGGCCTGATGTAATCACCCTCCTCATAGGGGTCCTAGTTGAGCGGGATCTGCCCGAGACCGGTGGGGGCCTCCTCATCGGCGGCTATAGTGGAAGTGGGGATGGGGGTCTAGACGGGGATGGTGGCTGCCTTCGATGCCTCGACGGGGGCCTGTACAGGGGTGTGGCCTACTAACCGGTGGCCTTGGAGCCGATGATGGCCACCACGTTGTTCTTCTCCATCGTCGGCGTGGTTGGGGTTTTCTTGGGGGTTTGTAGAAGGTGATGGGACAGTGGAGACGGTTGCGTGAGTGAGCGAGTGAGTGATGAGTGAGAGTGAGGAGGCCTCTATAAAGAAGAAGGGAAGGGACGTTTCTTTGCGCCACCGTGCACCGCTAACTACGTACGATACTACACCGTGCACGACCATACGTGTTCGGTACCGCCCATGCACCATGACACGCGTAGAGTGAGTCACGTTTTTTCCCTCGTGTCTAACCCTGGTGACTTAGTTGTGCTCATTTGTATCCTCAAGTGTAACACTGGCAGTTTGGTTGTACTCAGTTTTTCCCTCTAGTACTAACACTGTCGTGTGCAATATACTCAGTTTACCCTCCAATGGCAGGTCAACAGAGAGTCAACGAATGGGTTTTAGCTAGCTAATTGAGTCAGTTTATGCACAACAAATTCAAAAAGATCAAAACATAGTGGCATCTACCTAGGAAGTGTTATTATGTGACCTGCCACCATAAAAAATGTATAAAAATCAAGTTTTAACCTAAATCACCACTTATCAAATCACCTGCTATCTATGAAGGTTCTTGGCTTTCTACTCAAGCCTCTTCCCAAAACATCCCTCCCCAAAACATAGTTTATGTAAATGAGGCAATAATTGTCAAACTAGTGTATATTTGAATTGCAAATAGTTTGATGTATGCCAAGATGTATTTTATTGTATAAAAGATGCATTTTACAATTTTTTAAATCTCTTTCTATTTTCTATTTGAATCCCTTTGTCAGTTTTGCCCTTGATTTTTAAGTTCTACTCAGTTTTGCCCTTGGTTTTTAAGTTCTACTCAGTTTTCCCCTATCTCTTAGTCACAAACTCTCACACATGTGCTCATCTTGGATGCTAAGATCTGATTGGTTGACAGAATTGTCATGCGGATTGTGCCCACCAACCGTTGATCCTCTGTGATCTAGCGGACAAGATAACCCCTATATCTGTCGAGGGCACCCCTCTATTCATGCAAAATAATGAGTTTGCCATTGGTACTTTAACTCCATAAACAAATGATTTTGAATACAATTTAAATGGAAAGTGTTCAAAGGTGTATAATTTTCATATATGCAAGATTGTACATTACATTCCACTCTATGAAATGATAATCTCTCAAGATTTTCTTAGCACAACATTATGACGTATTAAGTGCGATTTCAAAGAGTTCAAATGTGTATAAATTTCATATATGCAAGTTTATGCATTACATTCTACTCTATGAAAATGGGGGGGAGAAAATAATAATCTCTCAAAATTTTGTTAGCACATCATTATCACTTATTAAGTGTGATTTCATAGTGTTCAAAGGTTTATAAGTTTCGTATACGCAAGTTTATGTATTATATTTCACTCCATGAAACTGATAAATGATCAGGATTTTATTAGCAGAACATTATCATGTACTAAGTGCGATTTCAAAGAGTTCAAAAGTATATAATTTTCGTATGTGCAAGTTTTTGCATTACATTTCACTATATGAAAATGATAATCTCTCAAGATTTTCTTAGCACAATATTATCACGCATTAAGTGCGATTTCAAAGAGTTCAAATATGTATAATTTTCGTATATGCAAGTTTATGCATTATATTCCACTCTATGAAAATGAGGGAGAAAATGATAATCTCTCAAAAGTTTGTTAGCACATCATTATCACGTATTAAGTGCGATTTGACAGTGTTCAAAGGTTTATAATTTTTATATATGCAAGTTTGTGCATTACATTCTACTCTATGAAAATGATAATCTCTCAAGATTTTCTTAGCACAACATTATCACATATTAAGTGTGATTTGAAAGAGCTCAAATGTGTATAATTTTCGTATATGCAAGTTTATGCATTACATTCCACTCTATGAAGATGGGGGAGAAAATGATAATCTCTCAAAATTTTGTTAGTACATCATTATCACGTATTAAGTGCAATTTCACAGTGTTCAAAGGTTTATAATTTTCGTATACACAAGTTTATGCATTATATTTCACTCCATGGAAATGATAAATGATCAGGATTTTATTAGCACAATATTATCATGTCCTAAGTGCAATTTCAAAGAGTTCAAAGGTGTATAATTTTTGTATATGCAAGTTTATGCATTACATTTCACTAGACAAAGGGCCGCCGTCACCGGAGAAGAAGAAAGGGGAGGAAACGGCACGGGCGCGGGCACGGGGTCCCATCTTGCAATGCCAACCTGGGTAAGTTGTGGGTCCGATGCTCACGTGGATAAGGTGTGGGTCCCATGCTGATCTGGATAAGTGGACAGAGGTGTCCACTATGGGAACTGACTGAACACGGCCCCACTTGTCAGCATGTAACGGTAAGGGTCCACTACATGACCCGACAAAACACGACCCCACTTGTCAGCACGTAATGGCGAGGGTACACTACGGGACCCGACTGAACGCGGCTCCACTTGTCAGCATGTAACGGCAAGACTGATGAACAACGAGTTTTCAGATCGTGTAAGAGTTTCGTACAAGGAGATGGGCAAAAGTGAGGAAAAGTTAAGCGGCTGGGGAAAACTGAGTACAACTAACGAACCCAGGGCACGAAAATAGAAATCCCTATGTTCTACCAGTACTACATATATATGTATATGCTACAGTGTAGCCGGTTAAAAAAAGACCTATTGGGCCTCTATTCTAGCGATTGGTATAGCAGGGAAAGGACAGGTGAACGATCGGGAAAAGGAATCGATCTATCTCCCTACCTCCCCGACCCCTGCTAGCGAATAGCGATAGAGCGACCTGCGCCCAGGCCAGGTATCCAGGCCGGCACCAGCGATTAGCCAGGCGGTGTTCAACAATTAGGATTAGACGTAGAGAATCGGTGATTCACCTTCGGCAATTCCAACTAGGACCTGATTTCAACGGACGACAGTAAGAATCCAATCTACTTGTTACAGGATTAGGGTTCTTATTTACTCATAATTTTTGCCTAATTTTGATTTCTCATCACCAATTCATCAACTCATCATATTGCCTAATTCAATTTCCGGGTCCCGATCACGGGAATATAAATCAAGGTATACTGAATGTTACCTGTAGATACATGATGTACAATTTGTGATATTCAATATTTAATGTATATTTGTTTTTCAGCATTGGGTGTAATCATGTCGTCCTCATCGAGAAAATTTCCATTTGGTTATGCTAAAAGGAAAAGCACGAAAGAGGTGGCTGCAGTGGTACAACCATAGAGAGGAGATATTCACAAATTTTCAAGGCTAATAGTGATGCTTCGATAAATCCAAGTGACGAGTTGGCGATAGTTGCCATGGAGGAAGAGCAACCCACTAATGAAAATATCGACACCAACATTGGTGATAACAATGTAAGTGGCTCTGAGTATGTACCTGGTTTATCTGATGCACATAGAGAGTCTGCTAGTGTCGATGAACATCCAGTTTCTGATATCTATGATCCGATGAATTGGAATAATCTTGATAATAAAGTAGTACATATCTTAGTTGATAAAGGACCTATTAGGGAGGACAATATTGAGTACCCTCTAGATAACGACTCGAGACATTTTTCATATGTTCATTATTATAGAAAGTTAAGCAACCGAGAGAAACATGACAAAAAATGGCTTGTTTATTCAAGGGAAGTTGACAAAGTTTTTTATTTTGTTATAAGATCTTCAAGTCTAGCACTGGCAGGAGGCATAGTTCCTTAGCACACGGTGGATTTAGCAATTGGAGGCATATTAGTGAGAAACTTAAAGAACATGAAAATAGTGTTGATCACATTGATAACATGAACAAGTGGAATGAATTGAGGATTCGACTATGGAAGGGGGAAACTATTGACAAAGAATTGCAACATGAAATAACAAAGGAGAAAGAATGAGCGAGACAAGTTTTGCTAAGAATAATAGCCATTGTGAAATATCTTGGTAAACGTAATTTGGCTTTTCGAGGAAAGAGTGAGCAGTTTTACAAAGATGATAATGGTAATTTCTTAGCTTGTATTGAGATGGTTACATAATTTGGCATGTTAATGCAATACCACCTTAGGCGTATTCAAAACAATGAAATTCACTACCATTATCTCGGTCATAAAATTCAGAATGAGTTGATATCTTTTTTGGCTTCCGACATCACATCTTCTATTAAAAAGGTTGCGAACGATGCAAAGTATTTTTATATTATCCTAGATTGTACCCTTGATGTTAGTCATCAAGAAAAAATGACTTTATTAGTTCAATGTGTTAATTTATATAATGGCAAGATAAAAATTGAGGAATACTTTTGGGGGTTCTTAAAGGTGGATGACACTTCTGGCTTGGGGTTGTTTAAAGTATTGCTTGAGTCAATGGAATCCTTTGGACTAAATATTGATGATATACGGGGTCAAGGTTATGACAATGGTTCCAATATGAAAGGTAAATAGAAAGGGGTATAATCTAGGTTACTTCAAATGATTCAAAGAGCATTGTATATGCCATGTGCTTTCTATAGTCTCAATCTCACTCTTTGTGATATGACAAAATCATGCAGAAAAGCTGTTTTATTTTTTGGTATTATTCAATGCATATATATCTTATTAACTGGTTCTACAAAAATGAGTGTTTATCTTAAACATGTTCCTAATTTAACTGTGAAATCATTGTCCAATACTCGTTGGGAGAGTCGAATCAAAAGTGTTGCAGAAATAAGAAATCAAGCTATTGAGTTAAGATCAGCTTTGTCCGAGTTACGCGATTCTTCTGAAGTTGAGACTAAGGATAAAAGTGATGGAAAAAAATATTTGATGCGCTTGGTCACTTTGAGTTTCTAGTTGGTATGATTATCTGGTACAATATTCTGTTTGCAGTAAATAAAGTTAGCCATGTGTATTGACTCTACTTTGAAGCAAATACAAGGTATACTGCATTTTTTTAGAAGTATAGAGATGCGGGGTTTTCTTCTAGTTTGCTCGCTGCTAAAGATATTACAACTAAAATGGATGTAGAGGCATTTTTCCTAGTAAAACGCCATGCTACGAGAAATATTCAGTTTGGTGAAAGTAATTGCCAAGAATAAATTCTATAAGTAGAGAAATCTTTTCAAGTTAAATAATATTTGTTGTGGTTGATATGGCGATCACTTCTTTGAATGATAGATTTAAGTAACTCATGGTTTTTAAAGATATTTTTTGGTTTTTTGTTGAGCTCGGTCACTCTAAAGGCGGTAAACGACAATGAACTTGAAGAGGGTTGCAGAAAATTTGCAAAACCTTTCTCTCACAAGGGTCGCCCATGTGATGTTGAGGTATATGATCTTATTACTGAGTTAAAGATGATGAGATTCACCTTGCTAGATGGATTAATGTCTAGTATGGATATTTTTCAGCATGTTAGAGAAGTGGACTGTTATCCTAATATATCCATTGCTTATCGCATCTTATTTACTATCCCCGTGACTATCGCATCGGCTGAAAGAAGCTTTTCAAAGTTGACATTATTGAAGAACTATATGAGATCAATAATGACTCAATAGAGTTTAAATGGTGTGGCAACATTATGCATCAAGAAGAAATTATTGGATGCCATCGACATCGAGCCCATCATAAGTGACTTTGCATCAAGAAATGCTAGAAGGAATTTTTAAGGTAATATGTATAAATTGTTCGATATGCCTACTACTTTTGGATGCATTTAAGGGCTATTATCAACACATTTTTTATGTGTATAATATTCATTAGTGTTACTGTGATGTTTATATTAAGGGTCCCAAGTTTTGGTCTCGCCTCAGGCCCTAAAATGTTAGGACCGGCCTTGGTGATGGCAGTGTTGATGAAGTTGCTAGCAAGAACCATTGATTCCTTTGAATCTGGAGCATCCTCACCCATATTGGTTAAACCAAGGGGGGTTGTGTTTATGTAAGAGACAAAGTTCATGACTATTGCAATAAGTATAAACATTCTGACTTATAGAATTGAGAAAAACGGAGAAAAGTTGCTGAAGATGCTGGTTTCAGCTTGTTGGCGGGTCTTTGCGAAGATGTCATGCTCCTTCTGAAGTTTCTTGTATGCTTCAAGGCTCCGAGAATTCTGCTGTGTAGTATCTTGGTTTTGTTCCTTCAGCTGTTCAATTTCCTTCTTCAGACGCTCCATCTCGATGTTAGCAGATTCTTGTAGAGCCTTCATTGCTTCCTCACACGTTTTAATAACATCATATAGATCTTGCTTTAGGATCTCTCATCATCCCACTGTTGGGTGTGCTCGGATTGTTCAACGATTCTTTTGGCCTTGGCAACAACTTCTGCAAGTCGGAACAGTAAAAGCATTATGAGTATTTGTAAGAAATAGCTACAAATAATGGATCAAGGAGATGTTAGAAGAGAATAGACACTTGTTGTTTTTTATATGTTCCTTCGGAAGGGCTGTTTTACCCTTTTAAAGATCCAGCTCCTTTTGCATCTTGGCAAACCTCTCATTGGCGGCCTTCCTCCGATTATTATCATTCTGCATAAGGAACATGCATAGTTTATCTAGAGCATCTAGCTAAAACTTTTTGAGTTTCACCTAGAAGCTTAGGGGCTACTATATTGGGTTTTAACCTATGTATGCTTTCTCTTAGAGTATCTGGTCGGAATTATTCATTCCACCTAGAAACTCGGGGGCTACACTATCAAGTTCTACACTTAGTTCTTTTTGGAGCACTCAGGCCAATAACCTATGGTTTTTTTCCTAAGATCTCAGTGGCTATAGTGGGATATATTATAGAGTGAAATGAAAAGATCGAAGACTCACGATGAAAATGACCCTAATGTTGTTTGCTGTGGTGGCATATGCGTCATGGAAGGTCCTGGAATTGTTATAAATAACATATGCTTGCTAGACAAGATCATCTAGACTCAGTGTCGGAGGAGTCAGAGCTGTAGAAGGTGCACCAGACAAAGGCACGACTGAAGCTCTAGTAGTCTTTTGTTCTACCATAATAGTTGACAACATAGAAGTTCCCAGCTTGTCTGCTACTGCTCCTACATCTGCTCCCTCCACCAGTTGCTCCCTCCACCAGTTGCTTCCTTAGCCGGAGCTTCAACCATTTGGAAGGAAGTGCTCTCCTGCATTGCCTGGCCACTAGGAACAATGTCCATGCCGGCAGAACCTGAGACATCTTGAGTAGGATTGATGTTTGTCTCCTTGGCGGAGGTATTAGGTGCGGCGGGGGACAAGGGTCTGGTGGAGCCTGATGCAGATTGGTGGCAGGAGTTGGGGAGCAATAGAGAGGGAGGACTTGGTTAACATATCACAAATATTTTTAGAACCTCCAACATCTTTGAAGGTGCGCTTCACAAAACATGCAAAGTATATGTACAGGAATTGAGTCGGTATAAAAGAAGTCGGAGAAGACAAGTACTTACACCACAGTAGGTGCCTTGGTTAAAGGGATGCTGGTGGACTTCTTCTTCTCTACCTCTAAGGCAGCAATGGATTTATTGGAGACTCCACTCTCCAATTTCTTCTTCTTCTTGCCTTCTACAGTAGCGTCAGAGGTCGAGCTCTTCCACTTTTGCGTTGCCGGAGTTGGCTGATCCTTGGAGGTCTCCTTGTCGGACAGGACCTGCACCTCCTTCAATTTTGGATCATATACCTGAGTGGCCATGTCTTCCTTGGCCAAGGTCGCCAGCTGATGAGATTGAAACTGATGGGGTTCGTCGCATGGAAAACAAAAAAATCCTACAGTTGCAACCACTAAGATCTTATCTTGGATATACATGTAACTGTTTCAGATGGACTCACCCTCGAAGACCGTAACATGGGATACTGTTCTCGCAAAAAAGTGGCTATTGTAGAGTGTACATGACCATCCTCAAGGACGCGATGACAACGCCACATGTGCAACGCATCCATAATCGATCACACATATGGTGTGCCGACGACTTCCATCCCTCGCTCTAGTGCGACATCGGAAGTAGTGGATCCTCGGGAACTCCAGCGACAGTACACCATGGTAGTGGTGGTGTAGGAGAAGATCTTGAGCAGGGCTTCACCCAACACCATACTCGTGACAATGCATAAGGCTAGAAGGGGAGGAAGATGGCAACTAAAGGGAGAATGAGAGTGGAATGGTGTGTGGAGAGGGGGTCTCCACCTCCTCCTTTTATAGGAGAGGGGGCTACGCCAAAGAGGCATGCACCAGCCCCTAGTGGTGCCCCCACCTCTCCCCTCTTGATTGTGGTGGAGTCTCCACTCACACAAATTAAAGGGTCACCATAATTCCATTAATTCTCCACTCAAAAATCAAAGGTCTTTCCTTTAAAGCACTTTAATTCACTTGGTTTAATGCCACTGAATTTAATGAACACTTCATTTAGTAAGTACTTCATTTAATGAACACTTCATTTAATGATACCATTGATAATCCAATCTGCAATAATATTTCGATACACCAAAACTATTTCGGCAGATTTATTAGAACAACTCCTACGTCGTCCAGTATTTTCTCCGGTGTTACCTATCCACTCAAATGCGTCGACTACCCTTAAGTGTGTCTCCCTATGGGCCTACGAACTGAGTGGACATGATCGATACATTCTCCGATCAATAATCATTAGCGGGACCTAGAGATCCATAATAACTCCCACCAGCTCAAGCGATAAACTAGTGATCACGTGAACCTTTATTTACAGTAACCTATTCCTTTTGTATCGTGATATTTTACTTATCCGAGATTCGATCATTTGGTATCATCCATACCTAGTTTGATCCCGTTATTGACAAGTACTCTTTTCTCGTTCCCATGATATAACATTCTTAGTGATCATTATCACTTGCCACTACAAGAAAAGTGTCCATCCGCAATGACTTGGCCCGACGGTCATTGTAGAAGGCGTGTCTTCTGTGACAAAATTCTCAGCTCGACCATGGCCGATGGAAAACTTGTTTTTCGGCTTGACGGCCCTCTACTACGATGGAACCGCTAAAAACATGGAGGAAGCTCGATTGGCATATGGCAGAAGCAAGATTTTCAGTTCCTCGCGTGATGTTGACTCGCCGAAGTGTTTTGAGGCGTATGGGTCTCAGACGTCAGTGTATCTAGTAGACCATACTTTTCGGTCACGCCACCCTGATTTAAGCTTGATAACATTGCTCGATGCATTTGCCGGTTAGTCAGGCTGCTGGGTCCCACATGTCAGCCTCTCATTAGAAGAATCGTGTGTATGATAGAATTTTTTTACTTCGCTTGCGCTACCCTATTCCGAACTTGATAGTGTTGCTCAATGCATGTAGCGTTTAATCAGGCTGCTGAGTCCCACATGTCATCCTCTCATTAGAAGAAACGTGTGCATGATGGAATTTTTTCCTTGGCTATTGCCTCCCTGATTTCAACTCGATAACATTGCTCGATCTATCTGTCGTTTAGTCACGCTGTTGGGTCCCCCATGTCAGCCTCACATTACAAGAATCGTGTGTATGATGGAATTTTTTTCTTCGCTCACGCTACCCCTGTTCCGAACTTGATAGCGCTGCTCTATGCATCTACCGTTTAATCAAACTCCTGGACCCCACATGTCATCCTCTCATTAGAAGAAACATGTGTATGATAGAATTTTTTCCCTCGGTCGCGCCTCCGTGTTCCGAACTTGATAACGTTGCTCGCTACATCTACCGTATAATCACACTGCTGGGCCCCACATGTCAGCCACTCATTAGAAGGAACGTGTGTATGATGGAATTTTTGCCTTCGGTCGCGTCTCCGTGTTTCGAACTTGATAGTGTTGCTCGATGCATTAGCCGTTTTTTCATGCTGCTGGGTCACCCATGTGAGCCTCTCATTATAAGAAATGTGTGCATCCTAGACTTTTTTCTCACTCGTGCCTCCCTGTTTCGAACTTGGCAACATTGCTCGAAGCAGCACATGTATAAGGCCACGCTACTGGGTCCCACATGTCGGTCTCTTTGTAAATGAAACTTGCATATGATGGACTTTTTTTCGGCCGCGTCCGTTATTTTGACCTTGGCAATGTTGCTCGATGCGGCAGCCGTGTATGATCTTGCTGCTCAGGCCCCCATGTCAGCCTCTCTCGTATGTTCTGGCTTGTGGGTCCCTAATGCAGCCTTGTATGTTCTGGCGGGTGGGTCCTCGATGCTAGCCTCTTTGTACAAGTATTTAACTTTTTTTCAAACTCGACCATTAAACTCGAGGGATGCTATAGGCTGGTGGGTCCATGATGTAATCCTATCTATAATGCGATATTAAAATATAAACCCTTTCTCAAAAAATGTAAACCCAAGATATATATAAATATTACACACACGTGATTCGAACTAAAGACCTTCAAATCAAATAGACGTAAACTAAGTGATTTGCCACTCCACGAAAGATATTTATAGAAATGAAATCATTAAACATGTATTAGTACTATAAATTATGTATCATCTTCTAAAAAATATTTTGTGTGTCTATGTTTATTTCTTTTAAAATATTAAATGGCAGCACTCAGGCATCTCAATTTACAAAATGCCACATAATGGAGTAGTTTCAAACATGGGCTGAGAGAGTTTTTTTATTTTGAGAGGTGGGGGCAATGCCCAAAAGAGCGAATAAAAAAGATTTTGCCTATCTACATGGGCTGCTCTACATGGGCTATACCACATAGGCTATATATGCTCCATGGGCTCCTTTCTCAAATTTCTCAACTGTCCACCATGTCTTTCTCTAAAAAAAGTAGTCACCCATGTCCCTCTCATTAGAAGAGAAGTGTCCATCCTGGACTTTTTCCTCGCTCGTGCCTCCCTATTTCGAACTTGGCAATGTTGCTCGGCAACACCTGTATAATGTCTCGCTACTGGGTCCCACATGTCAGTCCCGCTTTATGAAACGTGTGTATGATGAAATTTTTTCGGCTGTGTTAGCTATTTTGGCCTTGGAAACATTGCTCGATGTGGCAGCCGCATGTGGCCTTGCTGTTGGGGCCCACATGTCAGCCTCCCTGGTATGTTCTGGCTTGTGCATGCTAGCCGACCTAGTATGTTCTGGCTTGTGGGTCCCTGATGCCAGCCTCCCTATACAAGTACTTAACTTCTTTTTTTCAAACCCGGCCATTAAACTCGAGGGACGCTATCGGCTGGTGGGTCCATGATAGCAGCCTCTCTGTAAAACAGTATTGCTACATGAAAAAAAGTAAACCCAAATAAATATATGTCAAGCACATAGGATATAAACTCAAAACCTGAACAAATATAAACCATATGTGTTGCCACTACGCAAAAGAAATCGGATGAAAATTATCATTAAAAGCTTTATAGTACCTATAACTTATGTATTAGTCTTCTTAAAAATATTTTGTGTGTCCATGTTTATCTCTCTTAAAATAAAAGGGTAGTGCTACTAGAACCTCTATTTATAAAAATCCATATAATAGATTAGTTTCTTAAAAACATGGGTAGGCAGAGTTTTTTTAGAGGTGGGGGCAATGCCAAAAAGGCCAAATTAAAAGGTTTTTGGGCTATGGTCAATGAGATCCTATATCAAATTTCACTGGGTTGTGGCTCGCTAGATTCAAACACATACCTCACCGAGGGAGGAAAAAAAGCGATAATTCCTTTGACAAATATTCATGTAAAAAATCTAAAGAACACACACCACGTGCGCCAAAACAGGGCTAATATCCAATGAATTCACTTGGTGAAATTACGATGTATATCTTTACCCTCTCATCTCTATCCAAAAGACATCCAACGGTTCCGATGACACACAGGTAAAAGCTCTAGAGCAAGCAGCCAGCAACAACGACAAAACTTTTGACAAATTTAGTAGCATTTGAAAGATTAAGGAGTACAGAATAATAAGGCATAAAAAATATCGACAGATTCCTAGTTCATATTCAGCAGCTAACGAGGGGTAACCTCGGCAATGCCCATGGTTATGGACTTAGGGTTTTGAGGAAAAGAGAACACTGGGAATTTTGTCAGATGTTAGACAAACAAGGGAGTCGAAGTCGTCTGATTATTGATGGACAATGAGGTTACATATTGCTTGAGTGTCTTTCGGTACCTCTCCGCTAGCTCCTCCCAGCCTATATCTAGTAGGCTGGGTCCCAAAGCCATATACGGATAGGTTACATATTTATGATTACAACACTAATATAATGCCGGTTTCTATTTCCTTATCTAGCAAAACTATGACTTTCGTCGGATGCTTCCTGGGCCTTCATGTAGCTAGGGTAACCAAACATAAGCACTCGAATAATCATACCTATGTCAGCAGCACTTGACCAATTCAGAAGCATTTCAAAGTGACTGAATCAGCAATACAAACACTGAAATTTAATAGCAGTACAAAGAGAGCCAGTTCTTGTTTCTGCTCTAAAAACCATGTCACACGATCAGTTTGACCTTTTCTCAAAACGCACTTGATCACTGGAATACACTCATTGTCATAATATTTGGTCATATAGGGAACTGTCATATAGATACATATATACCATACCAGTACGTACTAGTCATAGCTCCAATCTAGCAAAAGGTTACACATTTTTACCACCCTATATGATCAGTGGAGATAAGACAACCACATAATTAGTTACAATAGCATGGGACCAAAGAGCTAGACCGCTAGGAAGTTCATGAATAGCATGCGGCATTCCGGGCAGCCAGATATATCTACCTTAACCGTTCTTCCAATGGTAAGTTTGGCTGCTTTCTGGAACTTGATCCACCTAGAAGTAGCTTCCAAGCGCCCATCAATCGAGTTAATGGTGTAAAATCCCTTGATTTGCACTCCTTCGCTCTATATCTTGAAGACTATTGTGCCCTTTCGTCTAGCCTGGAGTTGCTTTGTGGCACTCTTAGGCAATTTATTAGTCAAAGCAAGAGATAGACGCATAATTACTAAGAGAAATGCACTGAATCATGTGAAACTTGAGAAGACATTCGGATCAGTTTATCTACTACTGCCATATACTCACAAACATAATCCGGTGCGACCTTGTGATGACACATATGTAGGATATGGTCTGACAAGGCACTTCCCGGGGTGATGAAGGAGCTTGTGTCGGTGCCTGTGCTGGGGCAGGTGCGGTAGATGGTGCTAGTGTAGGAGATGGTGCCACTAATTGTAGAGGGGCTAGTGCAGGAGCCAGAAGGCCCAGAACTGGTGCCGGCGCCAACACCTTGATGCTAGATTCCTTCTGAGGGGTAGCTAAGTTGACTACATGGATGGTAGAGGCAGATGAGATGTGTACAAGCAAAATGGTCTCTTATACAATAGTTACTCACAAGATAGTGATCAGAGGATATGATGAGTATACAAGCAAATTAAGTTACTACCTCCATTCTTTCTCCTTAGATCAACAGGTGCCGGATCAGGAACTAGGGCTAGTGCCGGTGCGGGTGCCAGCAGCTTGATGTTGGTTACCTTCTGGGGGTAGGTAAGGGGAATGCAGGAGTGGTCAGAGAGGCATAGGAGATGTGTACAAGCAAAATGGTTTCTTATACCATAGTTACTCCTAGACAGAGATGAGAGTATACAAGCGAATTAAGTTACTACCTCTATTCTTTCTCCTACTGAGGTCAACAAGTGTCGTTGTAGGAACTAGGGCCAGTGCCAACAACTTGATGCTGGCACCCTTCTGGGGGGTACATAAGGGGAGGCGGACTACAGAAGTGGTCAGGGTCATATGATGAGTAAATACAATGGTGCGGAATAGTTAGTCGCAAGAAAATCATTAGAGGTTGTGATGAGTACAAAAGCACATTAATTAGTACTACTTATATTCATGGTCCTCAGGTCAACAGGTGTACGATGGCGTGCAAGTATCTGCCTAGGCTTGCTAAAATTGAATGTTACCTCGTCCATGCTTTAGACCATTCTCATGGACATACTTGGACCAACCTCGGCCACCCAAATAGGTGGCGGCCATCGTCTGGGAGACATCCACATCATATAGTTGCCGCATGCCTTTAGGGCCCTCGCTATAAAGAGTTAGAAACTTGTCATTTCCAAACATCTTGTTTATAATGGGGCGAGCGACACAAGGGACAGCCTTCATGAGAAAATTGATAGAGAAGTAAGGCGACAGCAAAAAAAGTGAGATACAAGATCTTACATCAAGTCAGTCTAAACCACATGGAATCCATACTTGATACCATGGGTACCCTTTGTGAAGGGTGGACATGCACCATTTTTCTTCCCTCTGCCTTTGGAAGGGCATACAGGGCACCCCTTTCAATCCACAAGATTGACAAGAGGAGGGTAACAGAAAGGGCTGAGTAGTTGGTGCGTGGTACTGATTCAAATTAAGTGGAAAGGTTAAATTATGTAAAGAGCAAGTAAATCTAATAATATAAGACAAAACCATTGCATGTAAAGAAAACATATTTGATTTTTGTGAACTTCTGATGAGCATAAAGATATAGTACTGGTTGATAACAATAATACGGAAAATCATAACATGTGAAATTGTGGATTTCCAAAGGTCACTGCCCACCTGGGTACTATGTTGGCGCTTCCTCATCGTGTAGACAATGTCTGCTTTTGGTGCGGGCATCAAAAATCTACTAGCCTCTACAACAGCCTCAGCCTCCGTAGCAGCACCTTCAATCTGCATAAATAACAACAGAGCTCAATAGTTCAATACAATACATAGTAGTCATATATTAACTGTATGAGACAATCAGATAGATCTAGATCTGGATTCACATAAACACAGTTCCTGAATTAATAAAATCACACATATGTTTCTGAACATCTGATAAGCATGCATGACACCAAGCGGGTAATAATTAAATCAGACTGCACCATGGTAATAAGGGTATTAGGAAAAATACCTTTCTCTTTAAGCTGGGCCCTCCTAGTTTGGTCAGTGGCCTTGCTCTTGTTTGATGAGTAGTGGTACTGGCCAGATCCTGCGGCATGTGGGGGTACCATCATGTTTGCTGCACCTGGAGCACCTTACATTCGCAGGTATGTACCACCGTGCTATAGTAAATAAAGAAGAGATGGTGTCACATAGGCTTCCACAAAAATAGTATGCAGACATAGACAAATTTTATCACAGGGATACATCCAGGTTGCAGCCAACAACTTTCAGCATTGGAAAGAATGGAAGAACACAATGAATATACTACCACATTACCTTTTTAGGCAACTTTTAAGGGAACTGACGGGATCATCCCTGTCCATAGTGGACATGCGTGCCACCGACCCATAGTTCTCCATAAAGAATCTAACGCAAAATCTATTGCACATTACGAGTAGTAACTAAAGGTTACATAAGTGAAGAACACCAAAATCGAACCCGACCAAATGACCTAATCAGAATAGTGGTGACCATGCCCCGATCCCGAATCCATACGAAATCAGTAACCCCTCCCCCAAGCCCCCCACCCCCACCCAAATGACCCAATCGATCAGAGCAGAGGGAAAATATCCTGATAGGTGATTCTGAGGTGAGCAATAAGCAAGAACTCCAGAATCAGAGAATACCGAATACTACTACTAGTACTAATAGTACCCCCAATGTCCCAATCAGTAGCAAATTAAACAAAGCCAGATTTTGAGGTGAGCAAATACACCCACCTATTTCAGCAAGAACTCCCCAATCGTAGGTTTCCCAAGTTCCAACAGTTGCTTGCTAGATGGGAGCTAGCTAGTTGTGGTTTCTTATCTTGTCATCGATAGAAAGGCATGGGCAGGGGAGTAGTAGTACTAGTAGTAATAGGGCTAGGCAGTACACTTTTTCTAGAGTAAGTATTTTTAAATGGAAGTGACGTGAACATTTTGTCGGGAGACATTCTGGAATTTTTGATCCCAGTTATCACGTGGTGGCTTACAGTTGTTTCAAGTGGGACCCATGTCAAAGGGTGAGTTAAAGCGGGTCCCACATCAAGGGGGTGAGATAAATAATTGACCGAGCCAACCTCCTCCTTCCCTTGGTACTACTAGTTCTCCCGGGTTCCTCTCCAAGGACTGAGAAAATCTCCTCTTTGAATCAAATTGATCCCAGCTTATATATCCTTTTACTGATTCGGCTCACAAAGTATTGAGGGAGGGGAAGGGCTAACAAATGACAAGATAATGGTAGTTGCAGCATACGGCACCAGCGCTTGGGCCCCAAAAATCGTTTAGGATCCGATAAAAGCATAAGCTCAGATTTTAGACTAGAAACACACACAAAAACACACACACACATATATATATACTAATATACTGAATAGTTTCCAATTACAGTTCTACTAACAAAGGCTTAGAAATCATAAGGTAGCTCCATATTATAGAGCTACGACAGTAGTGAAGCAATCATGGGGTAACTCTACACCCCAAGAGTTTTGCAGTTGCGCTAGTGGTCATGAGACTACCCTGATGGCACCAAAAGTACACCCCTGATGATCAGCAGCCCTGCATCAACTCCATCCATAAGAAGTGTACCCAATCCATTGCCCCAGGTGCATGCTCATCAATGAACAAGTCATCGTCGTTACCATAAAAGTCCTATTCGGTTGTCTCCTTCTGCAATTAGTAGATTAACAAATACGTTTATAGAGAAACATCAAAGACACACAACCTGAACATTTGTCGTTCTATAGATATACCTTGTCATCTAGCATAGCGGAAGTACTAGAAATGAAACCCGTTTCATGCAGCTTGCGCTTTTTCTCTCCTTCCCCTTCTCCAAGTTTATCTAGATGCTCAGGAGCCTCTATCAGTTGATCTAGATGATCAACATTTGCTTCCCCTACTTGATCTTGATGACAAAGATGTGCTTCCCTCGGTTCATATGGAGGATCATATGGTTCACCATGAAATCCCCATCTAACATATGTGCTTAGCATCCCAAATATAAAAATATGGTCTTCCATTATACTTTGGCCTGAATTTGAGGAGGCAGATCGTGTGAAAGTGCAATAAAATGCCAACCAGATCGAGCTAGAGATAGAAGGACTACCGTGGGATCGACGTGCCCACCGGTGCATCCCAAGAAGACCGATGGGTAGGGAAAGCTTCTTTGTGCATGATGGTGATGAGGAGCGGCCGTGAGCGCATCTATTTTGTGGGCAAGAGGGTGAGGGTCTAGTTGGCGGAGGGTGGAAGTTATTGCACGACGTGAAGGGGTGGGGAGGGATAACTTTGGGAATTCTGACCTACCCTGCTATAGGCACCACCATATAGGTGGCCCACCTGCTAGTCACCATAGATCAAAATTGATCCAAAAGTTGTCAAAATACAAGTTTATGTTTTACAATGGAAACTAATGCACATAGCATTGCACTTTGCAAACAAATGGCTTTATTTCAACATATTTTTAATTTCGTCCCTAATTTTTTCGAAAAGGGGCCAAATTTGGAAATTCGAAAATAAACTTGAAATTTGGAACCAAACATATTGGTTGATTTGCCAAGATGCACCGATATACCAAATGCATAAACATCATCATAAATTATGACCATGACCTTGGTCACCTTTTTTGGTACACTGGTCATCTTTTTGAAAGCCTTGAATTGTTCGATAATTTCAGCAAATGCCTAAAAACTCATTTAAATGTTGGAAAGCAACTCTCATTGGCATGCAAGCCTAGAGGGTAACAACGCATCTGAGCAGCCCCACGTCGGAGCAGCGTATGTTAGAAGCTTCGACGTCAAAATTTTGGTACTGCACCCAAACATCGCACGCATCCATTCAAATATCCTACGCATCCATTCAGACATACTTCATATTTTTTAGAATGCACAATTCCTCTTCTATCCCTGCTCCGGAAATAAGAACCCGAAGAACCCGATGATCACCCTAAACCCTAGAGGGATATAGGCATAAAGCAGCTAAACCCTAAAAACCCCTAAAACCTAAATCGTAAGACTATATTTTAAGATTATACATTTTCGTGGAAATTAGCTAATGCACATAGTGAGACACCATCAGAGAAAAAAGGTTGTATTTCGTTTTATATTTTGTTTCTTTATTTTTTTTAAATGGCCCAAATTTGGTGTAATTACCATTCATCTCAAAAAGTTGAAATCTTGCAAAACTCTCGGTGGTTCTCCAATATTTGACTAATTCAGTACCTTTAAATTATTTTAAAAAAGTCAAGAGCAAGCTATATCACACACTTTGTAGTTCGTAATTAGACATGCTTACTTTGAATTGTCAAAAGGTCATTTTATTGCACATCTTTAGCTAGGAAGCTTGGAAATTCATGAAAGTAGGCATTATCCATCAAATGTGGAATCTCCTTTTGTAAACAATTGCTTGAAATGCCAAGATGCACCGATCTACCAAATATGGACATGTTTGTAAGCTTGATTGGCAAAGATGCTTCAATGGATGGAGTAGTACAAAACATGGACACGATATAGAAACTATGGCTGTGACCTTGGTCATCTTGTTTAAAAGCCTTGAATTAATGTTCATTACTTGTGGCAAATGTCTATAAACTCACGAAATGCTGGAAAGCATATAGGCCTGTGGGTCTATCTAACGGGGACAACATCCCAAGTGGGAGTAGCGTACCTTAGAAGCTTCAACTTCAAAATTTCGGCAGAGCAACGAAATATCCCGTCCATCCATTCAAACATCCAGCCCCAAAAATTATTTTATTGCACAAATTTAGCCTAGAAGGTTGAAAGGGTATTATACATTGTGTAAAAAATGGAGGCGGTGGCATTTTGAGCCATCATCTTTGTAGTTGCTCCATAATAAAACACATTGTTATTACTTGGAAATTCGAAAACAAACTTCAAATTTGGAACCATACATATTGGTTGATCTGCCAAGATGCACTGACCTACCAAATGCGGACACAACATCATAAACTATTTCCATGACCTTGGTCACCTTCTCTTTGGATGATGGTCATCTTCTTGAAAGCCTTGAATTTTTTGAAAATTTTAGCAAATGCCTAGAAACTCATTTAAATGCTGGAAAGCAACTCTCTCTTGTGTGTGGGTCATGGTGACAGCGCATCTGAGCGTCCCCATGTTGGAGTAGTGTATGCTAGAAGCTTCGACCTCAAAATTTTGGTATGGCGCCTAAACATCACACCCATCCATTAAAATATCCCGCACATCCATTCAAACATGCTTCACCTCTTTTTAGAATGAAAAATTTCTCTTCTATCCCTGCTCTGGAAACAAGAATTCGAGGAGCACTGTAATAACAGAGGCATATAGGTTGTAAATTTGTGTTCTCCCAAGTGCATCACCCCATCGACGTTTCCCTGCCCTTCTTCAATATTTACCTGCCCGCCCACTCTGACCTACACTAACATTTTGGACCCACCATGCAAGTGACCCACATGTTAGTGAGCCAAAATTACATGAAGTAGAGATTCCCATCGCTTGTTGTTCAAAATTCGAACATTTTTCACTAAACCGAGATAAAATCGTTAAAATCAGCGAACCTGGCCCAGAAGCTTGAAAATTCATGAAACTTTGGCATTATATGTCAAAAAATTTATACTTTGTGAGAAAATTGGTCCGGTTAGATTTTGAACCACATATAGTCTTTCTAGTTGCTTCACAATGGAAGCCATTATTGTCACTTGGACAATTTAAAATAACTTCAAATTGTTTGAAATGCCAATATGTAGTTATGCACCGATCTACCAAACTTGGACACATTATCATAAACTATGGCAAACATATTGCCATGACCTTGGTCATCTCGTTTGAAAGCCACGAATGTTCATACATGGTACTCCATGTTGTGAAACGAGTTTCTTCGAAAGTTGTCAAGTTTTAGCATACTTTTTCATGGAAACTAGGCAGTGAACATAACAAAATACTCTGTGAAATAAAGACATTGCTTCAATTTATATATATTTTTATTTGGATTTTTCTTTCAAAAGGTCCCAAATTTGGCTGTATTAGCATTTGTATCAAGAAGTTGAGGGGTTGTTTGGTTAAGCTTATCTATCGCTTTTAGCTTTATTTTATAAGACACTTTAGATTTTTGCTTTTGGCTTATACCATCATTCAACTATGTCAGAGTAAAAGCTAAAAAAACAAAGCCAAAAACAGGTTCATGGCTTTATAAGCCAAAAATCAAAAGCCATAATTAGAGCCCAACCAAACAACGCCTAAATCTCACGGAACTCTTAGTGTTTCTCCCTTGTTTTAGTACTTGGGTACCTTCAATTGTATTTAAAAAAAATATGACCAAGTAGGGTATCATCGACTTGTAGATCAAATTTTGAGATACTTTCATTAAATTGCGGTAACACCATTCTATTCCACGAATATAACCATAAAGTTTGAACATATTATTGAGAATTCACAGAATCATAAACCATAAACTCTAAACCTGTTAGCTTTGCAACAATCAAATAACAAAGAACGAAAACAAAATCACAGGAAGGGGGACACACATTTAACGTGGAAAACCCTCTCTAACAAAGAGAGGTAAAAAAACCACGGGCGCCAGCCAGCAAATCTTCACTATAATGGGGAGTGTTTACACAACGCTGGGGATTTCACAGATGCAACTTATCCCAGTCGGTGGCTTACAAGAGGTATATATAGTGGTGGTAACCTTCGACCCAAGACTCCCGGCGACGGGCCTTGCTCCGCTCCGTCAGAACTTAGCCTCCTTAATAGAATTTGGATCATACTTCAACACACTCCACCTTGAGATAAATTCCTTCTTGTAGCATCAACAACAATCATCTCCCTGAACAAACAAAGAAAACACTTTTGGCGCCAACAGCCACTTGGGCTAAGTAGTTATACCAACTAAGCTTGAGCATAGCTCAAACTTAGCAACAGGAACATGCTTTGTCATCATATCAGCAGGATTATCATGCGTCCTTATCTTGCATACCTTTAGTTTACCTTGTATAACAACGTCACGAACATAATGGTACTTGATATCAATGTGCTTTGTTCTCTCATGGAACATATGATCCTTAGTAAGGTAAATAGCACTTTGACTTTCACAGAACAGGTTAATGCAAGAATCATCCTGACAAAGCTCAGCATAGAAACCTTTCAACGAAACAGATTCTTTGCAAGCTTCAGCAACAACCATATATTCTGCTTCGATTGTAGATAGAGCAACAACTGGTTGCAGCGTTGCCTTCCAACTCACGGCACATCCAACTACCGTGAACACATAACCTGTGAGGGACCTCCTCTTATCCAAGTCGGCAGCAAAATCTGAATCCACATAGCTTGCGAGTCCCTCACCAGTCTTGCCAAACTTCAAGCAAGCATCTGATGTGCCACGGAGGTACCTGAAAATCCACTGAACAACTTTCCAATGTTCTTTACCAGGATTAGCCATGTAACGACTCACCAAACTCATATCATATGATAAATCAGTCCGAGAACAAACCATGGCATACATCAAGGAACCACCAACACTAGAATAAGGAACTCGAGACATGTACTCAATATCTTCATCAGAACTAGGACATTGCAATGCTGACAATTTAAAGTGAGGAGCAACGGGAGTACTAACTAACTTTGCATCATGCATATTAAAATGTTGAAGAACTTTATCAATGTAACTTTGCTGACTAAGAAATAGCAACCTAGATTTTTTGTCCCGTTTAATTTCCATACCTAGGATTTTCTTAGCAGCACCAAGATGTTTCATATCAAATTCACTACTTAGGTGTGCCTTAAAAGTAGTGATTTATTTCATGCTCTTGGCAGCAATTAACATATCATCAACATATAGTAGCAAGTATATAAGTGATCCATTAACAAATTTTATGTAAACACAACTATCAAATTGAGACCTTTTAAAACCTTGTGAGATCATAAATGAATCAAACCTTTTGTACCACTATCTTGGAGATTGATTCAAACCATAAAGGGACCTCTTCAATTTGCACACAAAATCCTCTTTTCCAGGAACTATGAACCCTTTAGGTTGGTCCATGTAAATCTCCTCCTCCAGTTCACCATGCAGAAAGCAATCTTTACATCTAGCTGCTCAATCTCAAGATCATGCATAGCAACAATACCAAAGAAAGCATGAATAGACTATGCTTCATAACCGGAGAGAAAACATCATTATAGTCAATACCTGGAATCTGGCTGAAACCTTTTGCTACTAACCTTGCCTTAAACCTTGGAGGCTCATTAGGGACAAACCTTCCTTTCTCTTGTATATCCACTTACAATAGACGACCTTCTTCTGTTTAGGCAAGCACACAACTTCCCATGTGTCATTCTTATCAAGCGATTGCATCTCTTCTTGCATAATAGAAATCCACTTCTCACGGTCAATGGTTGCAACAACTTCGTTGTATGTTGCAGGTTCAGTATCATGCTCCACCTATTCAGCACAACTCAAAGCATAATGAGTAACATTACACTCTTCAATTAAACAACAAGGTGGAACTATGTTACGCCTCGGTCTATCAGCAACAATAGTCTCTTGTGGTTGCTGCAAAATAGTAGGTGACTACTGAACAACATGATCATCAACATTTTCCTCATGAGTATCATCAGTCACAACATTATTATCAACAGTTTTCTGCAGGTGCTCCACCTGCACACTAACTCCCTCCACTCCAATAGCAACAGGAGAGGGATCTGATAGCATCCTGTCATGATACATAACGGATTCATTGAAAACAACATTCCTACTCAACAAAATCTTTTTAGTTTTAGGATTCCATAGTTTATATGATTTAACTCTTGAACCATAACCAAGGAATATGCACTTAATAGCTCTAGGCTCTAACTTTCCATTATCAACCTGACCATACCTCAATGGGAGTTTTCTTCTCAAGTGGAATAGAATGTGACCTGTTGATGAGGTAGGATGATGTGTTGGCTGCTTCAGCCCAGAAACATCTATGCATACCTGCATTGGACAACATACAGCGAGCCCTCGAGATGATGGTCCTGTTCATGTGCTCAGCCACGCCATTTTGCTAAGGAGTCTAAGGGATGGTGTGGTGCCTGATCATACCATCATTACTGCAACACTCCTCAAACTCATTAGAACAGAATTCCATACCATTGTCAGTATGTAGTACCTTTACCTTCTTTTCAGTTTGCTTTTCTACCATAACTTTCCACTTCCTAAAAGCATAAAAAACATTAGATTTATGTTTCAGAAAATATGGCCACACCTTTCTTGAGTAGTCATCAATAATAGTAAGCATGTAATTAGCACCACCAATAGAAGTCTTACAATAAGGTCCCCATACATCAGCATGCACATAATCTAATATGCCTTTGGTGGTATGAATGGAAGCATTGAATTTAACTCTTTTATGCTTACCAAAAATGCAATGCTCAGAGAGCTCAAACTTACCCAAGTTGCAACCATCAACCAACTCTCTCTTTACCAACTCTGACATGCCATGTTCACTCATATGCCCAAGACGCATAGGCCACAGATTTGTTTTACCACAATCATCAGAATCATTAGAAGTAACAGCAACAACAATACTAGGCAAAGTGCTACCTCTAAGAACATATAACTTAGCAGAATTCATATCACCTATCATGTGAATAAGAGAACCTTTTGAAACCTTTAACAATCTACGCCCACCGGCGTACTTGTATCCATCAGCGTCCATGGTACTCAAGAATATCAGATTTATAGCCATGCTTGGTATGTGGTTCACCTCAGTCAACATACACGTTACGCCATCATGTGTCCTGATCTTAATAGATCCAACTCCAACAATATGGCATGGGTTGTCATTCCCCACACGTACAAAATCCTAGTCTACACAGACTCATATGAAATGCACCAATCTTTGTTACAACAAATATGAAACAAACATGCATTATCAAGTATCGATTCATCATCACGAGAAGCACAAGCAGCAAAAATGGCTAAACATTGACCGTCAGAACTATCACCAGAAACAACATCAGCTTTACCATTACCTTGATCCTTATCTTTCGGTTGGTAAGTTCCGTTCCTTTTCTCCTTATTCTGCAGCTTCCAACAATCATCAATAACATGATTAGATTTCTTACAATACCTGCAGAACTTGTGTAACAACCTCGGAACCTATGCTCTAAGTTCAAGCCTGGATGAACCAAAAGTGGTTAAGGAATTTTACAGCGGGGGCCCAGGGCCACCCACGTGTAGGCTCGTCGACCGCCCTAACCACTTCCAAGAACATCGGGACAAGAGCGAGCGGCGTAGGCAACAGGCTAAGAGATCAAATACATACACAAGTGAGTATGTATGCAAGCTACCTTACAACAGTTCTCAGAGCCAAACCATCTAAAAGAAATAGAAATATGGCAACGCCATACGGCAAGATCCAAATATCCTAGATAGAGATAATAGTGTAGGATAGCTCCTCATACATCAATCAACAGGGTAGCAAGCGGAAGCGGGAAACAAGATCCGAGTACGGATAAGAAGCAAATCGGCATAAGATGCCACATAAATAAGCACATCCCGCCCATAGATCTCACGGATCCCCATCCCCAAAATCTCTACAGCGAGTGATTGTTGCCAACATCATCTGTCTCCTCCACCTAGTATCCATCTTGCGAGTATACCTGTTCATCTGAATCAAACAATTTATCGTGTGAGACCCTAGGGGTACTCAGCAAGTCTTTATGCCTCTAAAGGGGACATAAACCTGGGGTGACGCAATTGCAGCAAAAGATAATAACTAACAAGTCTATAGATACTCGCTAACCATCCGCCTAACCAATGATAGGCGAATGTCTATTAATTAGAAACAATAGTTATAACAGTATAAAGTAACATATCCATCCTCCTTCTCGCTTACCAATGAGAAAGCGGACGAACAACCCATCCGTTGGCAGTTTTATTAATCATTCCTTGAGTATTGCACTAATTACTAGTCAGATCTTTAGTAAAATTAAAGAAGATACTT
Organism: Avena sativa; assembly: GCA_916181665.1. NCBI lineage: Eukaryota > Viridiplantae > Streptophyta > Magnoliopsida > Poales > Poaceae > Avena > Avena sativa. The sequence continues at coordinate 426,634,565 of OV702287.1, read as the reverse complement.
TAGTTATGCTTGTCTATGATCGAGAAACTGTGCTCCAAGTCGTCCATAACCGTGGACACGGCTTTTAGAAAGATTTACCCTGCAGGGGTGCACAAATAGCAACACACACAAGATCAACCTCGGAAAAACCAAATCAAAACCCAACAAGGCCTTCACGACAAAGCAATCACAGGATTCATAAAATATTTCAGGGCGCCACCCCCACTAAGCTACCCGCGACGAAGTTGGCCGGCTCCGCGACGGACCCAGGGTTTGTGTGGATGGCGGTAAACGACTGGGAACCCGAAAGTGTGACTGGGCTTGTCGATACAGCGAAAACGTGTCACGATCCAAAACAGTACAGGTGCTCCACGCACAATCTTAAATAAAGCAGTAAAGCATGGCATAAGTACAGGATAGTAATAAAGCCCCAAACTACTTTGTGGCCCCAAGAAATAAGAAATGAATAGAAATCTCGCTAAGGGGATTCATGGTCCCATATGCGGATAGTGCGATAGTCAAGGAGCAGGTATCAAGTACTCGGAGTCCTATGGGACACAAGTGGACATAAAAACCAAATAACAGATATTGCCCACCGGTGCCTCTTTCATTAGTTATCCTATTGCTACTCAGGTTAAGTTGTTTAGGTACCTCATTAACCATCAGACACTCGCTATTATACGACTCGCTTGGCTCAAACAACTCTATAGTAGTGGCTCATGGGATGGAGGAACAAGCTCAGTGGGGATTAAAAGTAAAGGCTATGCAGTACTTGGGATTCAATTTAATGCATTCGCGGCTCCATGATGCAAGAATAAGATAGAAGAAATAGGTATTATATGTATGCAAGCATGTGGTAGTGCTTGCCTGGAAGCTTAGTTGAAGCGAGGGATGGATCTGGGTAGTACTCCTGGGATTCCTGATAATTCCACTGCTCGGCGTCTATTCGAAAAGAACCAAACAACCAAGGGCCAACATAAATAAAGTGCACAAGCATATAAATAAAATGCGACAAGCAACCGAGCATGCCATGATGAATGATGCACAAATTACATAGCATAACATAGCATGGCATGGGTGAGGTGTGGGGTACAAGAATAAAGCATTTTATTAAGTTTTTAGTCATGTCTTGCTCCCATATAACTTGATGTCCACTTAATGTTCATATGATGCATGCTTCAATTCATAACACGGAACACCTAAACAGAACGGGCTCGTCGAGCTGATCATTTTAGACATATTATTTTCCAAATTTGGAGTTATAGAATTAAAGTTATTAATTAATCGAGAAAAAGCATTTTTATTGCAATTAAACAATTTCGAAAATTTAAATTAGTCAAACATTGTTTTGGATGGCATATTCGAATTCCTCACATTTTTCTGATTCAAAAACATATATTATTTGCATTATTTGGATTTACCAATTAAAAGTTATTAATTTCTGGATTTAAAATCATATTAAACATTTCTGAAAACATTTTTATTTAAACAGAGAAAGGGTAGACTTTTTATACACAGGCAAAAGCTAGCCACTACAGCTGACGGGTGGGACCGCGCTGACCTGGCGGAAAGCAACGCGGCAGAGGTTTTATCACCGCCACAGAAGTGAGCCACAGCAACTGATCGGTGGACCCGGCGCTCAAACGGGCCCACGCGCGAGCGGGTGAATGGGCGGGTGCCACGCGGCGCGAACAAGGACCGCGGGTTGAGGACAAGGTTTTTCGGTTTACTTTTTGTAAAAGCAACACAGCCGATGACATGTGGGCCTGGGAAGGACTGCGGGTTGAGCAGAAAAAGGACGCAGGGGGTATCCGAAAAAAATGCCCCGCCGCACTGTTTTTCTTCTACACGCATTTTCTGATGAAACTGACGGATGCCAAGCACGGAGGGGGTTCGATCTTGCGACCTAGCGCGCGCGGCGGCGGCTACTGCTGCGGTGGAAGTGGATTGATGCTAGGAAGGAGCTACACCACGGAAATAAGCTACTGTGGCGCAACGGCAGGGGATCGAACGTGAACGCGATGCACAGAGGGCGTTCGACAGAGTGCTCGCCGCGTAGAGGAAGCAAAACAGCTAGAAGAGGTGTCTGGGAGGGGCAGAGGCTCACCGGGAGTGGGTCGGTGGTGGTGGTTCGGGCCGGGGTGCAGGGGATCGCCGGGGGAGCTGACGACCGGCCGGTTAGGGTTTTTGCTCGGTCTCGTCGGGGTGCAGCAGGATCTGGCCGTCTCCTCCTCGCCTCCGGGCAACAGCAGGCAGGAGGAGCTCCACTGGTCCTTCCCCAACACCTTGACACCGCGCCCTCCTTCTTCCACAGTGTGGGCGGGGTAGATGCCGATGATGGGGTTGTCGGAGATGGGAGAGAGGGGTAGCAGGGTAGGTGGGGATCTTGGTGGGGATGGGCAGGGCCCTGGGGATCTGGGGACGACGCTAGGCAGATGGGAGTAGATAAGGACAGAGGATGAGGTGCACAGAGGGTTAGCTGGGGTGGAGAAAGGTGGTGGTGGCCACCTTTCTCTCCTCTTCCTCTTCTCACGTGCTGGGCACAGCTCGGTTGGACCAGGGGCTCGAGCAGCTGGCGACTGGGGCTGCGACTCAGGTGTGGAACGGTGCATGTGGCTCGGTGGGGTTTTTGCTTGGCAGCGGGAGAGAGAGGAACAGAGAGGGTAGATAGGCTCGGCTGGGGTAGGGAGGTGTCGAGCAAGGGGTGGCTCGGCCAGGGTAGCTAGTTTAGGGGGTTTTGGGTCGAGCCAGGGTGGTGGTCTAGGGAGGCTCGGCCTAGTGGGGTTGGCGATTAGGTTAGAAAGGGGAGGGGTTGGGTCTTAGCCGAAGCTAGGAAGGAGGATGGTTAGGGTTTAGGGTTTGAGCTAGGTAGGGTAGAATAGATAGAAATATGAATTTGAATGATTCAAATGGGTATGCCTCAAACAAAAACAAATCCATTTATCCCAGATTGAGAGGTGGAAAAGGGTTCCCTGTCATGGGGTAAGAGAGAAAGGATTTAGGTGAAGGGAAGAACATATGCTCCATGCACCATGCATGTCACATATGCCCACAAAACCAAGAGAGGAAGCCCCTAGGATGGTGGAGTTCAAACAACTTGAGCCATCTTGACTTGATTCCAATAGAACCATGCTACACTCCAAAAATCCAAGAAATAGCCAAATTAAGAGAGTAGATGATGATCTTGCATGGCCCATGCATAAATAGTAAATGCATTCTCTAGTAGTGAAACCACTAGAATAACTCATGGCATTTATATAAGCAAGGTTTCAAGAATTTGAATATGGCCCAACAAAAGGAAAGGAAGCTTGTTTACCACATGTACTAAATACAAGATCATGCATGAATATAAGGTGGCCAAGCTTGTGTTTATGTGCCACTAGCCAACATGAACCACAATTGTATTCCTCCATGAGCTTATATTCAAATTTAAACCATATGGAAGCTTGACAAGGCACTCCACTCACATAGCATGCAAAGGTGGCTATATGGCTCCCACATATCAATAATGTGAAAACAACATGATGCTTATATGGGAGCATGTGGAATTGTAAGTGGACCCATCCCAACCCACATGAGCTAGAGGTAAACCCAAATAAAATGCAAAGCTCACATATAGTTGGATGGTGGAATTATGGGGTGGTGACAAAGAAAGGTAGTGGAGTTAATAAAAGATATGCCCCCAACTCAACTTGGGCATAAAGCATTTACCAAGAACCAAATACAATATATCAAGAGGCAAATACAATTAATAGTGCATATGAGATAAGAACCAAATGAAAAGGGTTTTATATGATGCTCAAATGCAATGTGGCATGATGACATGAGCATGATATAATTATGATGCAACAATTATATGTAGGAAGTAGCATTTTATTATTAGACCATGTAGCATTACAGATGTTAGACAGATGGGATGCTACAACTCTCCCCCACTAAACAGGAATCTCAACCCGAGATTCTAGGAAGAAGAAGAAGACACGAAGAGGGTAGGATAGTTGGCACGGAGCTCATCCTCGTGTTCCCAAGTGGCTTCATCAATGGAATGGTGCGACCACTGCATCTTGCAGAACTTGATAGACTTGTTGCGAGTCTTTCTTTCTGCGACTTCTAGGATTTTTGTGGGGTGTTCTTGATAAGACAGGTCTTCTTGGAGATTGATGAGCCCATGGTCCACGGTCCTGCCGGGATCCTTAAAGCACTTCTTGAGTTGAGAGATATGGAAAACATCATGGACCTTGAGTTTTTTAGGGATCTCAAGAGCATAAGCAAATTCTCCTCTTCTTCCACGAACTTTGAAAGGACCAATGTATCTAGGAGCCAGCTTTCCTTTGATACCAAACCGGTGCGTGCCTCTCATGGGAGTGACACGAAGGTAAACGAGATCACCAGGGACATACTCCATGTCCGTGTGCTTTCTGTCATAGTTGCTCTTCTGGTGACTTTGAGCAACCTTCAGGTTTTCGAGAATGATGTGAACCTTCTCCTCCGCTTGAGTTACAATGTCGGGGCCAAACAATGTTCTTTCACCTGCGCCCGACCAACCAATCGGAGTTCTGCATTTGCAGCCATAGAGAGCCTCAAATGGTGCCATCTTTAGACTCTTCTGGAAGCTATTGTTGTAAGAGAACTCAGCATAAGGAACACATTCTTCCCACTTCATGCAGAAAGAGATGACGCAAGCACAGAGCATATCTTCCAGAATCTGATTGATCCTTTCAACTTGCCCTTGCGACTGAGGGTGGTAAGCTATGCTGAAGTTCAACTTTGTTCCCAAAGCATTTTGGAAACTTCCCCAGAACTTGGAAGTGAAGATGCTTCCACGGTCTGAACTGATCTCGAGAGGAACCCCATACAGAGAGACAATTCTGTTGATATAGAGCTCAGTCAACTGAATTGCAGAAATTGATTCCTTGACGGGAAAGAAGTGAGCCACTTTTGAGAGCCTGTCAATGACAACAAAGATTGCATTGTTGCCCTTCTGCGACCTTGGAAAACCAGTTATGAAGTCCATCTCTACTTTCTCCCATTTCCATTCCGGAGGCTTCAATGGCTGTAGAAGACCGGAAGGTTTTTGATGGACAGCTTTAACTCTGCGGCAGACATCACACTCGGAAACATACTTGGCACAACATTGTTTCAAACCAGGCCACCAATACTGTGTTTTCAAGTCCATGTACATCTTTGTGCTGCCAGGATGGATAGGAAGAACAAAATCATCGCCTCCTTAAGAACTTGCTCTCTCAAACCCGGATCGTTCGGAACGAACATCCAATATTCAAAGAATAGAGCTCCTTGATCATCGACGTGGAAGGACTCATACCTCGGCAGCTGAATATTGGAAATGATGTTTTTGGTGTAAGGATCACCTCGCTGACTAGCACGAATCTTTTCTTCCAAGAGAGGGGTTGCCAGAAGATTCAGAAGATACCCTTGATGCACAATCTCAAGGTTGAGTTGGCGGAATTCCTCGCACAAGAGAGGTTGTTGTTCTTCCACCATGAGGTTATTGACATAAGCTTGTCGGCTGAGAGCATCGGCTATGACATTAGCTTTGCCAGGAGTGTAGTTGATGGTGAGATCGAAGTCATTGATGGTTTCAATCCATCTCCTTTGGCGAAGGTTGAGATCAGGTTGTGTGAAGATATACTTCAGGCTTTTGTGGTCCGAAAAGATCTCACAACGGTTCCCAAGCAAGTAGTGCCTCCATACTTTCAAGGCGAAGACAACCGCTGCAAGTTCTAGATCATGTGTTGGATAGTTGAGCTCATGAGTTTTCAACTGACGGGAAGCATAAGCAACGACTTGCTTTTCTTGCATGAGGACCGCACCCAATCCTTGCAAGGAGGCGTCACAGAATATCTGGAAAGGCTTTGATGTATCTGGAGGAATCAAGACTGGTGTGGAAGTGAACTTCTCTTTGAGTGTTTCAAAGCTAGCTTGACATGCAGGAGACCAAAGGTATTTCTTGCCTTTCTTGAGGAGATCGGTAAGAGGCTTCGCAATCTTCGAGAAGTTCTGAACAAAGCAATGGCAATAACTAGCCAAACCGAGGAAACTCCGGACTTCTTTGACATTTTTGGGTGGAAGCCACTCGACAATCGTCCGAACAGTTTCTGGGTTGACGGCAATGCCCTTAGCAGAGATGACGTGACCAAGATAGGTGACTTCGGGAAGCCAAAATTCACACTTGGAGAACTTTGCATACAGGCGGTTCTCGCGAAGCTTGTTTAGGACACACCGAAGGTGTTCTTCATGTTCTTCCTTTGACTTAGAATAGACTAGAATGTCATCCAGATAGACCACGACGAACTTATCAAGATACTCCATGAAAACCGAGTTCATAAGCCTCGAGAAGGTGGCAGGTGCGTTGGTGAGACCGAAGGACACGACCATGTACTCGTACATGCCATAGCGGGTGGTGAAATCTGTTTTCGGAACATCTTCCTTGCGAATCTTGATTTGATGATATCCACTTCTCAAGTCAAGCTTAGAGAATACCACAGCTCCAGCTAGCTGATCGAAGAGATCATTAATCCGCGGAAGGGGATATTTATTCCTGACGGTTTTTGCATTGAGAGCTCGGTAATCAACACAAAGTTGATCAGTGCGGTCTCGCTTCTTCACAAAGATTGTTGGGCTGCCCTAAGAGGAAGTGCTATGCTGAATGAAACCCAACTTCTCTTGTTCATCAAGCTGACGTTTGAGTTCGGCCAACTCAGCAGGACCCATTTTATAAGGCCGCTTGGACATAGGAGCGGTTCTAGGTTCAAGCTCAATCACAAACTCGACCTCTCGGTCAGGAGGCATACCTGGTAACTCTTCAGGAAAAACATCTGGGAACTCACGGACCACCGGAACACTCTGAATAGCATCCATAGCATCATCATTCAGAGGAGACAAAGAGAAGAGCTGAATTGCAGGAGTCGGACTTGGAGAATAGACTATATGGCCTTCAGGAATTTTCAGAGAAACCAAGCGTTCAGCACAATCAATCACAGCTGCATTTGCTGTTAACCAATCCATGCCCAAGATAACATCAATGTCAGAATTGCCCAGAATAATTAAGGAAGCCGGGAACGAAGAGCCACCAATCTCAATTTGATTGCCATGGTTGATATGAGAAGCCCTCATGTTTGATCCAGGAGATTGTACCACGAGACAATGCAATAGAGGACCCATAGCCAGATCATGCTCATGTGCAAACTTGTGAGAAACAAAAGAATGTGATGCACCAGAATCAAACAAAACTCGTGCAGGGACTGAGTTAACGGGGAGCGTACCCATCACAACTCTAGTTGCATGTTCAGCTTGAGCGACGTTGACACAGTTGGCGCGAGCAACAGTGGACCCGGGCTTGGTGTTGATGTTGAGAGCCCGAGGTGGAGGTGCACGAACCATAGAAGGACTTGTTGCAGGTCTTGGAGGTGGAGGAGGAAGAGCTTTGTTGTTCATGGGACAACTCCAGTGTTGATGCCCAGTGTTCGCACAAGTGTAACAAGCACCAGGTGGACGTGGAACAGCATAGCCAGGGACTCCGCCAGGCGCTCTAGGGTAGTTGTGGTTGTAGCCCCTAGTAGCAGCGTTGAAGGAGTTTGGTGGCCTTGCCGTGTGGCTTGGAGGTCTTGGTGGAGCCGGGAGCGGCGGTGCGGTATTAGGAACCCACACGCGGCGCTTAGAAGGAGCTGTCAAAGCTGAAGAGCTTGCTGCGTCATGACTGTGTTTCTTGGACTCCTCAAACACTTTCCTACTGGCTTCTTCCTGTAGAGTTGTATGTTGGAGTTCCAGAAAAGACCCCGGCCTTGCATGAGTGATTGCATATTTGATAGATGCATTGAGCCCTTGCCTGAACCTCTTTTGTTTCTTCTTGTCATTAGAGATCTCATCGTGACCATACCGAGAAAGATTCATGAAGTTTCTGATATAGGTGTTGACATTTTCATTGCCCTGCTTGAGGTTGAGAAACACCTCCTTCATCCTTTCCATGACAATTTCTGACAGGTATTGCTCTTTGAAAGCCCCAGCGAACTGCTCCCAAGTAGGCTGAAAACCAGAGTGGTTTGCCTTCAGGTAATTCTCCCACCATAGAGCTGCATCTCCTTTCAGAAGGTGAGTGGCGCATTTTACCCATTCTTGTTCAGGAACATCAACAGTCATCAGCAACCTTGACATCTCACGAAGCCAATCATCAGCATCTAGTGGCTGATCAGACACCTCAAAGTGGCGCGGGTTAAACTTCAGAAAGCCCTTGATGTCTCCTCTCTTGGGAGGTGGAGGTAGCGGGGCAAACTCATTCCTCCTCACACTTTCTTCAAAGCGTTGTTGGTTCTGTTGCATTGTTCCCAAGGCATTAGCAATACTTGCCAACGTAGCCCCCAGTTCAGGTGGTATGTCATCCTCAGTGCAGCGTGGTGGTGCCATCCTGTGATTGATATAAAACTCAAGTCAGTACCATAATGGAGAATAATAATAATCCAAAATAGTACCAAAATGGAATTAACCAAGATTAAGGATACAAATTACTAAGATGATATTAAAATATCAACAAAGTTCAAAGCACCTAGAAGATAGTAAGCATATCGCACACGACTGAACAAGGAGTGTGGTACACAAAGCTATCAAAGAAAAAATTTCCACAAATTTCGGCATTAAAATACCACTATATGCGCAAAACCACTTAACGAATCAAGATTAGTAACTCTACCAATTCGATATACAAGAGCGAATGATAATAGTAGTGGTATGGTCGTGACTCCATCCCGCACTCAAAGCATTACTCCGCACATGAATAAGTAAAACACATATCCCAACTCTCTTCCTTCTTAAGATGAACCTAAAGATTAGCAACTACGGAAACAAACACCCCAAACAAGATAGCGTCGGATAACAATCAGTAAGACAGATCGTGTCGGTTTACAACGAATCAGATAGATCGCGTCGGTTTACAAAGGCCTGTCGGTATGGAATGTACCAACAGTTGATAACCAAAAGGCAGATAGCGACAACAAGTTGGATGCAATAGATAGACAAGGAATTACCCCCACACACACACTCACACAACCAATGGTACTACAGAACCCAGAACACATGAATCCTAGTTTGAATTTTTAGAAGAGGATTGAAAACGTTACACTTCCTTACCAGAAAAGGGTGGGTGGGTGGGTAAGAAGAAAAATGGAAGCATTCCTACTCTCGCGTTTTGTTTTCCCTAGTATACATAGCTACCAAAATATTTGCTAGACTGACAACGACCATTTTGGCTGAGACCCTGAAGGGCGGGATGGCTCTGATACCAATTGTAACAACCTCGGAACCTATGCTCTAAGTTCAATCCTGGATGAACCAAAAGTGGTTAAGGAATTTTACAGCGGGGGCCCAGGGCCACCCACGTGTAGGCCTATCGACCGCCCTAACCACTTCCAAGAACATCGGGACAAGAGCGAGCGGCGTAGGCAACAGGCGAAGTGATCAAATACATACACAAGTGAGTGTGTATGCAAGCTACCTTACAACAGTTCTCAGAGCCATACCATCTAAAGGAAATAGAAATATTGCAACGCCAAACGGCAAGATCCAAATATCCTAGATAGAGATAATAGTGTAGGATAGCTCCTCATACATCAATCAACAGGGTAGCAAAGCGGGAAACAAGATCCGAGTACGGATAAGAAGCAAATCGGCATAAGATGCCACATAAATAAGCACGTCCCGCCCACAGATCTCACGGATCCCCATCCCCGAAATCTCTACACCGAGTGATTGTTGCCAACATCATCTGTCTCCTCCACCCAGTATCCATCTTGCGAGTATACCTGTTCATCTGAATCAAACAATTTATCGTGTGAGACCCTAGGGGTACTCAGCAAGTCTTTATGCCTCTAAAGGGGACATAAACCTGGGGTGACGCAATTGCAGCAAAAGATAATAACTAACAAGTCTATAGATACTCGCTAACCATCCGCCTAACCAGTGATAGGCGGATGTCCGTTAATTAGAAACAACAGTTATAACAGTATAAAGTAACATATCCATCCTCCTTCTCGCTTACCAACGAGAAAGCGGACGAACAACCCATCTGTTGGCAGTTTTATTAATCATTCCTTGAGTATTGCACTAATTATTAGTCAGATCTTTAGTAAAATTAAAGACGGTACTTTAGTTATGCTTGTCTATGATCGATAAACTGTGCTCCAAGTCGTCCATAACCGCGGACACGGCTTTCAGAAAGATTTACCCTGTAGGGGTGCACAAATAGCAACACACACACGATCAACCTCGGAAAAACCAAATCAAAACCCAATGAGGCCTTCACGACAAAGCAATCACAGGATTCATAAAATATTTCAGGGGGCCACCCCACTAAGCTACCCACGATGAAGTTGGCCGGCTCCGCGATGGACCTAGGGTTTGTGTGGACGGCGGTAAATGACTGGGAACCCGAAAGTGTGACTGGGCTTGTCGATACAGCGAAAACGTGTCACGATCCAAAACAGTACAGGTGCTCCACGCACAATCTTAAATAAAGCAGTAAAGCATGGCATAAGTACAGGATAGTAATAAAGCCCTAAACTACTTTGTGGCCCCAAGAAATAAGAAATGAATCGAGCTCTCGCTATGGGGATTCATGGTCCCATATGCGGATAGTGCGATAGTCAAGGAACAGGTATCAAGTACTCGGGGTCCTACGGGACACAAGTGGACATAAAAACTAAATAACAGATATTGCCCACCGGTGCCTCTTTCATTAGTTATCCCATTACTACTCAGGTTAAGTTGTTTAGGTACCTCATTAACCATCAGACACTCACATACCCTACACATGCTGTTCTACGACTCTCTTGGCTCAAACAACTCCTGTAGTAGTGGCTCATGGGATGAAGGAACAAGCTCGGTGGGGTTTAAAAGTAAAGGCTATGTGGTACTTGGGATTCAATTTAATGCATTTGCGACTCCATGATGCAAGAATAAGATAGAAGCAATAGGTACTATATGTATGCAAGCATGTGGTAGTGCTTGCCTGCAAGCTTAGTTGAAGCGAGGGATGGATCTGGGTAGTACTCCTGGGATTCCTAATAATTCCCCTACTCGGCGTCTATTCGAAAAGAACCAAACAACCAAGGGCCAACATAAATAAAGTGCACAAGCATATAAATAAAATGCGACAAGCAACCAAGCATGCCATGATGAATGATGCAAAAATTACATGGCATAACATAGCATGGCATGGGTGAGGTGTGGGGTACAATAATAAAGCATTTTATTAAGTTTTTAGTCATGTCTTGCTCCCATATAACTTGCTGTCCACTTAATATTTATATGATGCATGCTTCAATTCATAACATGGAATGCCTAAACAGAACGGGCTCGTCGAGCTGATCATTTTAGACATATTATTTGTCAAATTTGGAGTTATAGAATTAAAGTTATTAATTAATCGAGAAAAAAGCATTTTTATTGCAATTAAACAATTTCGAAAATTTAAATTAGTCAAACATTATTTTGGATGGCATATTCGAATTCCTCACATTTTTATGATTCAAAAACATATATTATTTGCATTATTTGGATTTACTAATTAAAAGTTATTAATTTCTGGATTTAAAATCATATTAAACATTTCTAAAAACATTTTTATTTAAACAGAGAAAGGGCAGACTTTTTATACACAGGCAGAAGCTAGCCACTACATCTGATGGGTGGGACCGCGCTGAGCTGGCGAAAACCAACCTGACAGAGCTTTTATCACCGCCACAGAAGTGAGCCGCAGCAACTGATCGGTGGACCCGACGCTCAAACGGGCCAACGCGCCAGCGGGTGAACGGGTGGGTGCCACGCGGCACGAACGAGGACCGCGGGTTGAGGACAAGGTTTTTCGGGTTACTTTTCGTAAAAGCGACATAGCCGATGACATGTGGGCCTGGGAAGGACTGCGGGTTGAGCAGAAAAAGGACGCAGGGGGTATCCGTAAAAATGCCCCGCCGCACTATTTTACTTCTACACGCGTTTTCTGACGAAACTGACGGATGCCAAGCGCGGCGGGGGTTTGATCTTGCGACCTACCACGCGTGGCGGCGGCTACCGCTGCGGTGGAAGTGGATTGATGCTAGGAAGGAGCTACGCCGCGGAAAGAAGCTACTGCGGCGCAACGGCAGGGGATCGAACGTGAACGCGATGCACAGAGGGCGTTCGACAGAGTGCTCGGCACGTACAGGAAGCGAAACAGCTAGAGGAGGTGTCTGGGACGGGCAGAGGCTCACCGGGAGTGGGTCGGTGGTGGTGGTTTGGGCCGGGGTGCAGGGGATCGCCGGGGGAGCTAACGACCGACCAGTTAGGGTTTTTGCTCGGTCTTGTCGGGGTGCAAATCCTGGTGCAGCAGGATCTGGCCGTCTCCTCCTCGCCTCCGGGCAATAGCAGGCAGCACGAGCTCCATTGGTCCTTCCCCAACACCTTGACACCGCGCCCTACTTCTGCCACGGTGTGGGCGGGGTAGATGCCGACGATGGGGTTGTCGGAGATGGGAGAGAGGGGTAGCAGGGTAGGTGGGGATCTTGGTGGGGATGGGCAGGGCCCTGGGGATCTAGGGACGACGCCAGGCAGAGGGGAGTAGATAAGGACGGAGGGGGAGGTGCACAGAGGGTTAGCTGGGGTGGAAAAAGGTGGTGGTGGCCACCTTTCTCTCCTCTTCCTCTTCTCACGTGCTGGGCACGGCTCGGTTGGACCAGGGTCTCGAGCAGCTGGCGACTGGGGCTGCGGCTCAGGTGTGGAATGGTGCAGGTGGCTCGGTGGGGTTTTTTCTTGGCAGCAGGAGAGAAAGGAACAGAGAGGGTAGATAGGCTCGGCTGGGGTAGGGAGGTGTCGAGCAAGGGGTGGCTCGGCCAGGGTAGCTAGGTTAGGGGGTTTTGGGTCGAGCCAGGGTGGTGGTCTAGGGAGGCTCAGCCTGGTGGGGGTGGCGATTAGGTTAGAAAGGGGAGGGGTTGGGTCTTAGCCGAAGCTAGGAAGGAGGATGGTTAGGGTTTAGGGTTTGAGCTAGGTAGGGTAGAATAGATAGAAATATGAATTTGAATGATTCAAATGGGTATGCCTCAAACAAAAACAAATCCATTTATCCCAGATTGAGAGGTGGAAAAGGGTTCCCTGTCATGGGGTAAGAGAGAAAGGATTTAGGTGAAGGGAAGAACATATGCTCCATGCACCATGCATGTCACATATGCCCACAAAACCAAGAGAGGAAGCCCCTAGGATGGTGGAGTTCAAACAACTTGAGCCATCTTGACTTGATTCCAATAGAACCATGCTACACTCCAAAAATCCAAGAAATAGCCAAATTAAGAGAGTAGATGATGATCTTGCATGGCCCATGCATAAATAGTAAATGCATTCTCTAGTAGTGAAACCACTAGAATAACTCATGGCATTTATATAAGCAAGGTTTCAAGAATTTGAATATGCCCCAACAAAAGGAAAGGAAGCTTGTTTACCACATGTACTAAATACAAGATCATGCATGAATATAAGGTGGCTAAGCTTGTGTGTATGTGCCACTAGCCAACATGAACCACAATTGTATTCCTCCATGAGCTTATATTCAAATTTAAACCATATGGAAGCTTGACAAGGCACTCCACTCACATAGCATGCAAAGGTGGCTATATGGCTCCCACATATCAATAATGTGAAAACAACATGATGCTTATATGGGAGCATGTGGAATTGTAAGTGGACCCATCCCAACCCACATGAGCTAGAGGTAAACCCAAATAAAATGCAAAGCTCACATATAGTTGGATGGTGGTATTATGGGGTGGTGACAAAGAAAGGTGGTGGAGTTAATAAAAGATATGCCCCCAACTCAACTTGGGCATCAAGCATTTACCAAGAACCAAATACAATATAGCAAGAGGAAAATATAATTAATAGTGCATATGAGATAAGAACCAAATGAAAAGGGTTTTATATGATGCTCAAATGCAATGTGGCATGATGACATCAGCATGATATAATTATGATGCAACAATTATATGTAGGAAGTAGCATTTTATTATTAGACCATGTAGCATTACATATGTTAGACAGATGGGGTGCTACAACTTGTCGTTTCCCTTGGACTTTGAACAACCTCTGCCGTCTTTTCTCTTATCTCGATTGCCATAGTTGTTAAATATCTGCTCGGTCTTGCCACGAACCTACAGAGCTTTAGCCTGGGATGACGCCCCATCTCCCTGCACCATAGCTTTCATCTTTTCCCTCTGTTTGAGGGTCTCTTGTACTTCATCCAGGGTTAGTTCATCACGGCTCAACAATATTCTATCACAAAAGTGTGTATAAAAACTAGGCATCGAGCATAAGAGTAACAGAGCTAGATCCTCATCATCATATTTTACTTCCATAGATTTCAAATCAGAAACAATCTCTCTCAAAATAGATAAGTGATTCATTACCGATCCACCTTCCTGCAATCTATGTGGGAACAACTTCATCTTCACATGCATCTTACTGGTTAGATCCTTTGACATGTAGATCAATTCTAGTTTCAGCCAAAGAGCAGCAACAGATTTCTCTGCCAAAACTTCCTACAAAATATTATTGGACAAATGAAGTTGAATCAAAGACAGAGCCTTACGTTCCTTCTGCTTCTCTTTGTCAAACCATCTCTTAGCATCCTTTTTCCCGAATCCTTCCAGCGCTTCATCTAGATCTGAAGTTTGGGCGAGAATCGCCTGCATCTTCACCTACCACAAGCAGAATCTTGTGGTGTAGTCTAGCTGCGGTAGATCAAACTTCAATGACGACATGTCGCAAACCCTAGATTAGAACTTGGGGCTCTGATACCACTTGTTAGCTTTGCGGCAATCAAATAACAAAGAACGAATATGAAATCACAACAAGGGGACATAGATTTAACATGGAAAACCCTCTCCAACAAAGAGAGGGAAAAAACCACGGGCGCCAGCCAGTAAATCTTCACTATAACGGGGAGTGTTTACACAACACCGGGGATTTCATAGATGCAACTTATCCCAGCCGGGGGCTTACAAGAGGTATATATAGTGGTGGTAACCTAGGTCATCAATGATTCGGCCCAAGCCTCCCGGCGACGGGCCTCGCTCCTCTCCATCAAAAGTTAGCCTACTTAATAGAATTTGGATCATACTTAAAAAAACCCTAAGCCCTAACCAAGCCGGTATCATGCACTTATATATATCAAAATTTGAGATACTTTCGTTAAATTGGGTAACACCATTCTATTCCATGAATATAAGCATAAAGCTTGAATATTTTAGAAAATCAAAAACCCTTAACCCTAAACCCTAACCTCCTAACCCTAGAACCCTAAACCCTTACGAAGTAGGTATAAGGCACTTATAGATCCAAATTTGAGATACTTTCATTAAATTGCGATAACTCCATTCTACTCCATGAATATAAGCATATATATAAAGCTCAAACATTATTATTGAAAATTCCCTAAACCCTAAAACCTAAACAATCATAAACCCTAAAACCCTGAACAACCCTAAACCCTAAATCATGAACCCTAAACCCCTAAACCCTAAAGCCTAAACTATAAAATCATAAACCCTAAACCACGAACCCCTAAATCCTCAAGCCAAAATAAACCCCGAACCCTAAACCTTAGGCTATATATAATTTGTGTGATGGGTAATGGGATTTTGAGCCATATTTTGTAGTTGCTTCATGACAAAATATATTATTGTGCCTTTGAAAATTGAAATAACTTCGAATTTAGAAGCTTACTTTGTAAATAATATTTTAAATGCCAATACACACCAACTACCGAATATGGGCAGGTTATTATAAACTATAGAAAAGATATGGCTATGACCTTGGTCATCTGGTTTGAAAGCCATGCATATTCATACATGGTACTCCATATATTATGATACAATTTTTTTCAAAAGTTATCAAATTTTAAGATTATATTTTTCCATGGAAACTAGCTAGTGCACATAGTGAGACACCAAGAGAGAAAAGAATGGTTGTATTTTGTTTTATATTTTTTTCTTTGTATTTTTTTAAATGGCCGAAATTTGGTGTGATTAACATTCATATCAAAAAGTTGAATCTTGCAGAACTCTCGGTGGTTTTCCAATATTGACTACTTGGTACCTTTGAATTATTTCAAAAAAGTTAAGAGCAAGGTATATCACACACTTTTTAGTTCGAAATTAGACATACTTACTTTAGATTGACAAAAAGTCATTTTATTGCATAGATTTAGCTAGGAAGTTTGGAAATTCTTGAAAGTTGGGCATTATCCATCAAATCTGGAATATTATTTCGAAATGCCAAGATGGAGCGATCTACCAGATATGAACACGCTATCATAAACTATAGCAGAGATATGGCCGTGACCTTGGTCATCTTGTATGAAAGCCTTCAAACTATAATGTTTATCAATTGCGGCAAATGTGTGGAAACTCGTTTAAATGTTGGTAAGCATACTGTCACTAGTGTATGGGTCTAGACGGGGCCAACATGTGAGAGCGGCCGCGTCAAAGTAGCGTACATCGAAAGCTTCAACCTCAAAATTTCCGTAGAGCACCAAAACATCCCGCACATCTATTCAAATATCCCATGCATCTATTCAAATATCCTGCGCCGCTTTTTGGAAATGCAAGATTCCTCTTCTATCCCTGGTCCGGAAACAAGGACCGGAGGATTACTTAAATAATAGAGGGGTATAGTGATGACCCACAACTATAGAGGGTGTATCGCAGTATCTTCGAGGGAAGTGAAACCCAATTTATTGATTCGACACAAGGGGTGCCAAAGAATATTTATAAGCCTTAACAACTGAGTTGTCAATTCAGCTGCACCTGGAAACAATCTTGCTCACAGCAGTTTATTAGTTGCAATAGTTTTGTAGTAGGAAAAGCAAAGTAGCAGCAGTAGTAAAGCAAAGACAGTAGTAACAAAAGCAATAAACAGTGGGATTTGAGTGCGGTAGGCATAGGGATGGATGGACGGGCGTTGCATGAACAAGACAATTCACATAGCAATCAGAACATAGGGCAATTGTAGATAAATAAGATAAAGCATCCAAGTACTAGATAATCCTAGGCATGTGTCCCATATATAGTCATATGTGCTCGCAATGAGAACTTGCACAACATCTTTTGTCCTGCCAGACCGTTTGGAGCGGGGCCTGAAGGGAACTACTGGCAATTAAGGTGCTCCTTTTAATAGAGCACCCGAGAAAAGCATTAACACTCCGTGAACACATGTGATCCTCACATCAAAGCCATTCCCTCCGGTTATCCCGATTTCTGTCACTTCGGGGCCATTGGTTCCGGACAACAACGTGTGTATACAACTTGTAGATAAGACCAAAAACAATACTATTATAATGAATCAATAACATGTTCAGATCTGAAATCATGGCACTCGGGCCCTAGTGACAAGCATTAAGCACAACAAGTCGCAACAAAGTCATAAAGCACTAATAAAAGATACTAGGCACCATGCCCTAACAATCTGATGCCATTACATGAACGATCTCATCCAATCCCTACTATCCTCATAGCCTACAGCGGGGGATTACTCACTCATAGATGGGGTAAACATGGATGGTCGATGGAGAAGTGATGGTGATGATGATGGCGATGATCTCCTCCAATTCCCCGTCCCGACAGGGTGCCAGAACGGAGTTTCTGGTGTTGTTTCGTGGAATCTGGTGGTGGCGGCGGAGCGAAACTCCTTCTGGAAAAACGTCGAACCCCCCGAAGTTTTTAGGTCAGGAGGCTCCTTATAGGCGGAGAGAGAGGCTGAGGGGGAGCCTAGGGGGCCCACACCACCCCCTGGCGTGGCCTGGCCTGGCCTGCGCCAGCAGGTGGTGTGGCCACCCCCTGGCTCTTCTCCATCTCGTATTCTGGCTCCTGGAGTCTTCGGGTGAAATAGGATTTTTGGCATATTTTCCGGGATTTTTCCTGATAGTTGGTTTTCTACACAAAAAGTAGACACCAAGGCGATTCTGTTGAAAACAGCATCAGTTCGCATTAGTTGCATCCAAATCACACAAGTTTAGAGGAGAAAAAACAATAGCAAAAGTGTTTGGGAAAGTAGATACGTTTTGGACGTATCAACTCCCCCAAGCTTAGCTTATTGCTAGTCCTTAAGCAATTCAGTTGAAAACTGAGTGCGATAAAAGAACTTTCACGAACACATTTGCTCCATATGATGTAAATATTATCAGCAATGTGATCAACTACTTGGACAATTCATAATAGAGTATGCAACCAAGTCTACTTAATAATCATTACAAGCTATGAAGATATTCCAACTCAAAAATAATAAGTAACATGAAGTATAAACGTAAGCAACATTACAATGCTCATAAAAAGGTATGATAGAGTGGTATCTCGCTTGCCTTTGATTATGAATATCAAGGCACCTCTGAAGTTCAAGTGATGACTAGAAGTAAAGATATCAAGGATACAAGCATCAAAGTCATAACACAAATAATCAAGTAATGGAACAAGCACAAAGAATGACAACTATGCTCTCAAGAAGGTGCTCAAAGAATATGTGGAGACTCAACATGTAAAAGAAAGGTTTTGAATAATCTGAAAGGCCTCCAAATGCTGAAAGTATGGTACTCATTAGCTTTGAGCTCTCATTGCCCCTGTCATAAGCATCTTTAATGTGGTTAAGGTGAAAGTGAGGTCCAATCTGAGTTATATGCTTGACAGACTATAAACTGAAAATCCCAAGTCCCTTGAGTACGAGGGCCGCTCCTCATGCTACTCAACTTTAGTTACCGGTAAGTTCTTGTCATCGTAAGTATGTGCGTATCATTGAGAACCACCAACGGGGTACCCGTTGCCCGATGATACGGAAGAATACCCATATCAAAATGATAAGGCAAGCAGACAATGAGTATCTCAACAATCTTCTTATTTACCATGGGAAAATGATGCTATTTTCTCTCTTTCCTCTTTTCATAAATCTTTTTTTCTTTTTATCAATAGCTATCTCTCTCTCTTTTTTATAAGAAGAGTGCTTCATAGATATCATTATGGTTACGCTGCAGGTTTCCACAATGTCAGCATGGATTAGACCAGCGGCCCAGGTGTTTCTCTAACACACATACATAACTCCATGGACTTACAAGCTCCCCTTTTATTTCACACCGACGACATCCGCAAACAAAATAGCAAGGTATCAACTGGATATATATTTACAAGTGTTGAAAGTGTTCCCCGTGACAGCACGGTTCTGCTAATCCCCAGCGTATAATTTTCAAGCATATAACTTTCATGGAGAGTTCACAATGGTTCAGGTTTATTAAGTGCAGGAAATAAAGTGTGCCATCAAGTTCGTGAGGGCTTTACTAACTAATTTTCTCATAACAAGCAAACATTTTATTCGGAAGAAAACAAGGCATATTAAATATGCATGGAAGTAGCAAATTATGCTAATAGGTAGGTATGGTGGACTCTTTGGCAATATTTGGTTTAAGGGAGTTGGAAACATGAGTAAAACACTCAGTGGGAGTGGATGCTAGCAATAGTAAGGGAGCGACAAACGGGAGAGCAATAGTTGTCATTATCATGCTTGCAACAAAACAGGACTACTCATGGCATGAAAGTGATTCAAGATCCTTAAGGCAAAATAATTCATCGAGGCTTAACTGATTATTACAGTCATGTACATGCGTGAGCATGTGCCAAGTCAATCAAATGAAACATTCAGAGGAGGATACCGCGGTGTCATACCAATTTATGAATAGAGCAATGCAACCAAATATTCATAAGACATGCTACAAACTATTAGCGAGCTGGAGCTAATCATAAGAAAGCAAGAACTACTAAGCATCCAAAGATAACATACACCCTACATGAATAGACTAAGCATGTTCACAATGATGAGTATATGTACAAAAATGAAAACGAATAGAGTTCGTTACCAGCCTCTTACCATGCCTCAAGTTGTCATTAATCCTCATTATTGCTCTTCACTTGTGTGGCTTGAATAATAATATGAAACCAATATTCCACTGAGGACTGACGAACCCTGTAGCAAACTCACAAAACCAAAGAAGAACGACAAATATTTTTGGTGTTTTCGATTTTTAAACGAGAACCAAAAGGGAAAAACAAGCAAAGCAAAATCTTTTTGGGTTTTTAGAATAGTTCAAGCAAAGCAAAAAGGGGAAAACAAACCAAGGCAAAAACAAGAAGCAAACCAAAGAGAAACAACAGAAATATTTTTGGTCTTTTTGTGTTTTATAAAGCAAAAGCAAAAGAAGAACGAAAACTAAAAGGGAACGAAAACATGAATATACAAAGTACCGACGCAACATGATAAGGAGATGAGTGCGGTGTCGGCGTACCTCCCCCCAAGCTTAGGCTTTTGGCCTAAGTGGGTATCAATCCCAAGCTGGCCAGGATGATGAAGGGAATATGCCCGAGAGGCAATAATAAAGTGGTTATTATTTTATTCCATGTTTATGATAAATGTTTATTTTACATGCTAGAATTGTATTGATCGGAAACATCAATACATGTGTGTTTAATAAACAAAAAGGGTTCCTAGTTATGCCTCTCTTATAGACTAGCTTGTTGATTAACAAGATGATCAAGGTTTCCTAATCATGGACATTGGATGTTGTTAATAACAAGGTCACACCATTGGTGGAATGATGTGATGAACATTCATCCGAAGTATAGCATTACGATCAAAGTCATTATGTTTATATTGCTATAACATCATACGAAGTAATCTTTATCCTTAGACCATGAGATCATGTTAATTGCTAACACCGGAAGAGTATCTTGATAACATCAAACGTCACACCGTAACAGGGTGACTATAAAGGTGGGTTCAGTGCTACTAAGGTGTTATGTTGAGGCTCATGGATCAAGAGTGGGATTTTTCCATCCCGATGATGGATAGATATACTATGGGCCCTCTCGGTGATATCACATTGAAATAGCTTGCAAGCAAGTGATGTGATCACTAGAATGTTATATCACGGGAACGAGAAAAGAGTGCATGTCGGTAACGAGATCAAACTAGGTATGGAGATACCGATGATCGAATCTCGGACATGTAATATATCACGGGACAAAGGGATTTAGTTACTAGCGTTAAAGGTTCTCACGATCACAGAAGTCATCGTTGAATGTGTAGGAGTCAGTATGGATCTCCAGGTCCCGCTGCTGATTATTGATCGGAGAGGGGTCTCGATCATGTCTGCATTATTCGCGAACCGTAGGGTGACACACTTAAGGGATACCGACACCATTTGGAGCAAATATGTTTCAGATAAAGATTTAAGAAAGCGCTGGAATTATTTCAATAGACACCGAAACTGTTTCAGGTGAAAATGCTGAAATTGGTTCTGCATGTAATATTGAAATGTTGCAAGGGGGTTTATGTGAATGTTTGTTAATTAAAGTAATTAACAAAATTCTGAATAAAAATAATAAAAGAGTTTTATTAAATGAGAGAGCATTAAATTTGGAGAAATTTAATGCATTTAAAGTGGAGACTTTAAAAGAGAATGTGAAGGGGCATTTTAATGTGGAGGGGTTACCACCACATGAATGGAGGAGGTGAAGGGTCACCCCCCTCCATGCGCCGGCCATGAAGGAGGGGCACCCCCCTCCTCCTATAAAAGGCCACCCCTCCTCACTTCTCAAACACACCTCCTTGTGAAGGATCTCTCTCCCCCTCTAGTATTATTCCCCCATGGTGTCAGATTAGCGAGATACATGTTCCCGGTGGCTTTATCTGGAAAGGAGTTGCTGCTTCTGCTGCTTTGCTGGAGCGAGGGACGGAGGTTGTCGGGGTACCGGACGTGTGTGCGATCACGGATGCACCGCTACTTTGCGGTGCTAGACTTGGTGGTGCTGGAGCTGGATCTGATGGACGTGCTGGAGCCGGACCTGCTGGACTTCATCACGATCTTGAGATCGGCAAGTGTACGACTACATCAACCATGAGTTCCTACTCGTTAACAAAGCTCGTTGTCTACGAGGGTAAGTTCTCGTTGGATGTATGTCCACCCGTTTCTTTGTACCTAGTAGATAGATCTTGGCGTATAGTTCACACCGTAGGAATTTTTTGTTTTCTATGCTGCGGACCCAACAGTGGTATCAGAGCCTGATCTATGCGTAGGTGCTTTGCACGGGTAGTACACATATGTTTATATGTGGGCGATGATGATCATGTTATTGCATCTTCTATGTACTTTGGATATTGGTGGCATAGTGGGATGAAGCGGCCCGTTCCAACCTTACATGTCATCGTACATGAGACCGGTTCCACGACTGACATGCAACTAGTTTTGCATAAGTGGCTAGCGGGTGTCTGTCTCTCTTACTATAGTCAATATCTGATTTACAACAAGTTGTTAATAACTTGGTTATCCTCGTTGTGGTTCATGTTCGTAGGTAAGACCGGTTCTATCTCCAAAAGCCCTAAGCCACGTAAAACTTGCAATTGATAAATTAGAGGCGTCTAGTTTAGATCGTTGCTAGGCTAGTGTCTTTATATGGTATTGTTGTAAGTAGATGTATGATAGATACTCTTACAACTCAATTAACGTGTAAGTTCCATAGACCTTGGCCTTACACACAAATGAATGATAGAGATCATACCACGATGCATATGATGGTGATCAAATGCATGGACCATATCATCTCACTTTACACATTAGATGTTAGCATCTTATACTGCTAGTTTGGCGCTTTCTGTAGCATTGTAAGATGATCCCTCATTTAAATATCAAGATAAAAATGTGTTATTCCTTAAGTATGCACCGTTCTATGGATCGTGTTTCGAGACATCACATGATGATCGGGTGTTCTCAACTCTACACTTTCATGCAACGGGTGTAAGACAGTTTTACACACGCGAATACTAAGGTTCTTACTTGGCGAGGCTAGCATGTATAGGCATGGCCTTGGAACACGGACAGAAAGGTTAAGCATGAGTCATATAGTTGATGTGATGACCATATTGATGCTCGCCTTTGAAGCTACACCAACTCACGTGATGATCGGACTTGGTGTAGTGGATTTGGTTCATGTAATCACCAAAAAGGCACGAGGGATGTCGTTTTTGAGTGGGAGTTCATTTCTAATTTGGATTAGTCGAACTCAATTTGTCATAAACTAAATCAAAGTGAATTTGCATAATTTGTTGTAGTCATTCGCATCTGTTCACTACCTTATGCTTAGTTTTTATTTGAGATAATAGAACTACAGAATTCTTGATATTTACTTTACGAACTGGTATCGTATTGTTTTGAATGTCAATTTAAAGATTATAAGTCCTATTGCAAACTTTCAGCAAACTCTATTTACTCCATGAAGTTTAATAAGTAGTATTAAATCAAGAGTAAGAATTCCAATGTTAGTATCTAAAGTATCATGTTTGCCTCCATGATTATTGATATTCAAAAAGTTGTTTTAATATCAAGATTATATTGGAGCTGGAAATTGTTTCAGAAACCATCATGTGTGAAAGATATTGTGATATCTGAAACAATGTTTTTGGTTGCATTATGATAGAGTATAATTTAGCAAAATACATGTTCTCATATTGTATGAGAATTCTTGAAGGATGGAGATGCTAGGCATCCGAATCTACCAAAAGGGTTTTGGGAACTGATATTATACTCGCGATTCTTCCTTATAGGCTATAGTAGCTTGATCATGAAAGTTGTCATGATAAGGATGAATAGAATATGTAAGTAAAATGTTTACTACACTAATAGATTACTAAAGAATGGATTTTTGAAAGAATGCCAAACATTTGATGATGGTGATCCACTTCAAAGTGCAAGTCCAAAGGTATTAGTATTTGACTATATACGCTTTGTACTATGTGTCATGTGAATGACACCACTATTGATGTTGATAGATTATTTTAAAAGAAAAAGGAATTGCTAAAAGAGAATCTATAAAATATTTGGCAGAAAATATAAGGTTGGAGATGTCCAACTTGGGTATATAGAAGATATACATGTTATGGTTGTATTCCTTGCTTGTTAAAAAAAATGTGGTTCTTAGGTATTGGATACCGGTATTGGATACCGAATTGGTTGGTATGAAGTGTCATACAGGACAACGCAATTCATGAACTACAATGGCCTAAGTAAACCAACAAGAGAATGAGTGATGATGTTCATCGAAAACAAATAAAGTGTTATTGTGTTTTTCGTTGTCATCAAACCAAGCCTTCAAGATTTGTTTAAATAATTGTTATTTTGTTCCGGTATCATGAGAACAATGGCTGTTCAAATAATTACCGTATTCCATAAAGTATGGATGAACTTTTACAAGTCTAGTTGGAGAAATCACATCCATAAACACTATTGCTAAAATGTCGCAAGACAAATGATTGAAAGATCACTTATGAAGTGACATCGCTGTTTAAATTATATTTGAAAGAAAACATGAAGAAACTCCATGTTGATGGATTTTTGGAGTCTTTGATTTTGATCAATTGACGCATGTGAGACTTTCCTCGAGATAATTGAAACTCCGTCCATAGGCCAGAGAGGAACGGATGACTAGCTTATTGGAAATTGTGCATGCTGATGTGCATAGTCCATTATGTGTAGCCATATGCAATGGATCTTTTTGCTTCATATGCTTTCTCAGAAAATTTGAGTGAATATATCTGTATATTTACTTAATAAGGGAGAAGTATGAAACATTTGGAAATTGTTCAAAGACTTTCAAGATGAAGTGGAAAATCATTGTAATAAGAAAATAAAGAGTTTATGATTCGATCATAAAGGAAGATATTTGAGTTACATGTTTAGCAAAAACACCTAAGACTTGAGGAATTGTTCCATGATTTGTGTTTCCCGATAAACCATAGGAGTATGGCATATTCGAGAGATAAAATCAAACCATGTTTGACATGGTAAGATCAAGGGTGTCATTTATAAAACTGCCATTATGTTTTAAGGATTGAAGCTTTAGAGACTACCGCTTTGACACTGAAAAGAGCACCATCATGATCCATTGAAATGACACCATATGAGTTATGGTTTGGGATAAAACCCGAATTGTCTTTTCTTAAATTTTGGTATGCTATGCATAAGTAAAATGTTTACAACCAAAGTCAGATAAGCACGTCTTTGTAGGTTATCCCAATGAATTTGTTGGGAATTTCTCCATAACACCGAGGACAAAAGAGTTTGTTACTTGGAATGTCAAGTTTCTTGAGAAGGAATTTTTCGTGAAAAGTTAAGTGGGAGGACAATAGAACTTTGATAAGGTTGTTGAACCTTAGCTATATGTGCTAAGTAGCGCAGCGCCGGAAAGTGTCCCGGTGGCGGACACAATTCTCATGGCTCTCGTGATTACAAAAGGTGTGATCTCGGAGATTAGAGTTCCTATAGAACTGTGTGGGTCGATAAGAATCAAATAGTAAGATTTGATAAGCAAGTCATTATTGTTTTGAAAATGATGAACCGACTACATGAAAAGAAGCGATGATGGGCCGTGACTCCATAAAATGACTAGAAGTCATATAATCCGTGATAGTATCCATACACGAGAAAACAAGTTTCTGAACTTGGAAGACCCTCCGGAAAGGCGTGAAGCCTATCGGTCGTGTTTGGATCTATAAAGAAATAAGACATGGATGTTTAACATCTATGAAATAGTCGACATGTTGGAAAGAAGTTTACGACAATGTTCAAGGAGTTGACTATGACAAGATTTGAGCTTTCATAACGATATATAGTCTTGACGAATTAATGTAGCAACCACTACATATAATTTGGTATATGGTAGTTGAATAAACAAAACAAGGTTCTTCTAATAGAACGGTAACCTAGGACATGTACATGACATGGTCCGAAGGGTTTTGTTAATTCAAAGGGTGCTAAAAGGGCATGTAAACTTCAATAGTTGAAGTAAGCATAGCGGAGTTGGAATCTTCACCATGATGAAACTGTTAAAAGAGTTTAAATTCATCGGAGATGATGAAGATGCTTGCATTTGCAAGAAATTAAGTGGGAGCGCTAAGACATATTTCTAATACATTATGTAGAGGACATATTTTTGATTGGAAATGATGTATCTTGTATTGACATAAGTTAAGAATTTCATTAAAATAAGATTTCGATGAAAGACTTGGGCAAATCCAGAATATTAGGCATCAATATCTATATGGATAGTTTAAGGCGCTAATATGGTTGTGCCAGACATACATATATGAGATATTGAAAGGGTTCAAAACAACAATAAAGGTTCTTCCTGCATGGAAAGGATTGTACCAAAATTCAAGTGTTTCAACACTTGGTGAGTAAAATCACATGAAGATTTTGATCGATTATACCATGATATGTATATATCCAGAATGTCCTATGCTCTAAATGTTATGAGCATATACCAGAAGGTTTCATAAGATGATCATTGGACAATAGTAAAGATATTCTTATGAGGTTTGGAAGAACTAAGAATATATCATGTATAAGTGACAAATAGTTAAAGGTAGTTCATTGTAAAGTGTTACATTGATACTAGTTTTGTCACAAGATACAAATTAAATTTATCTCAATTTAAACTATGGGTGGCACAATGTAATGGAGAGGATGTTCCATGATGGATTTGGATGAGTTCCAAAGTTGAGACATTGTGACGGATACTACAACAAAAGGCTAAGTATATGACTGCTATAGTAGCAGCATAGGAGGGCATTTGTGTTAAGTAGTTTGTTATCAAACTAGGTGTGGTTCAAAGTGGTCTAATACTATGAAGATATATTGTGTGACAATAATATCAACATATTTTGAGCCGAACGAACTAAAGGTCTCACCAGAGGACCAAATTTATACAATGCCATCTCATTTAAGAATGAGTGATGCGTAGAGACGCAAAGACATGCAAATACACACGGACCTGAAACTGTCAGATCCAGAGATTATGTTAACCACTAGCAATAGCGTATATGCAACACCAGAAAGCCACATGTGTTCAATACGCAAAGTTTTTCAAACTAGATTATTGACTCTAGTGCAAGTGGGAGACTGAAGGGAATATGACCGAGAGGCAATAATAAAGTGGTTATTATCTTATTCCATGTTTATGATAAATGTTTATTTTACATGCTAGAATTGTATTGATCGGAAACATCAATACATGTGTGTTTAATAAACAAAAAGGGTTCCTAGTTATGCCTCTCTTATAGACTAGCTTGTTGATTAACAAGATGATCAAGGTTTCCTAATCATGGACATTGGATGTTGTTAATAACAAGGTCACACCATTGGTGGAATGATGTGATGAACATTCATCCGAAGTATAGCATTACGATCAAAGTCATTATGTTTATATTGCTATAACATCATACGAAGTAATCTTTATCCTTAGACCATGAGATCATGTTAATTGCTAACACCGGAAGAGTATCTTGATAACATCAAACGTCACACCGTAACAGGGTGACTATAAAGGTGGGTTCAGTGCTACTAAGGTGTTATGTTGAGGCTCATGGATCAAGAGTGGGATTTTTCCATCCCGATGATGGATAGATATACTCTGGGCCCTCTCGGTGATATCACATTGAAATAGCTTGCAAGAAAGTGATGTGATCACTAGAATGTTATATCACGGGAACGAGAAAAGAGTGCATGTCGGTAACGAGATCAAACTAGGTATGGAGATACCGATGATCGAATCTCGTACATGTAATATATCGCGGGACAAAGGGATTTACTTACTAGTGTTAAAGGTTCTCACGATCACAGAAGTCATCATTGAATGTGTAGGAGTCAGTATGGATCTCCAGGTCCCGCTGCTGATTATTGATCGGAGAGGGGTCTCGATCATGTCTACATTATTCGCGAACCGTAGGGTGACACACTTAAGGGATACCGACACCATTTGGAGCAAATATGTTTCAGATAAAGATTTAAGAAAGCGCTGGAATTATTTCAATAGACACCGAAACTGTTTCGGGTGAAAATGCTGACATTGGTTCTGCATGTAATATTGAAATGTTGCAGGGGGTTTTATGTGAATGTTTGTTAATTAAAGTAATTAACAAAATTCTGAATAAAAATAATAAAAGAGTTTTATTAAATGAGAGAGCATTAAATTTGGAGAAATTTAATGCATTTAAAGTGGAGACTTTAAAAGAGAATGTGAAGGGGCATTTTAATGTGGAGAGGTTACCACCACATGAATGGAGGAGGTGAAGGGTCACCCCCTCCATGCGCCGGCCATGAAGGAGGGGCACCCCCCTCCTCCTATAAAAGGCCACCCCCTCCTCACTTCTCAAACACACCTCCTTGTGAAGGATCTCTCTCCCCCTCTAGTATTATTCCCCCATGGTGTCAGATTAGCAAGATACATGTTCCCGGTGGCTTTATCTGGAAAGGAGTTGCTGCTTCTGCTGCTTTGCTGGAGCGAGGGACGGAGGTTGTCGGGGTACCGGACGTGTGTGCGATCACGGATGCACCGCTGCTTTGTGGTGCTGGACTTGGTGGTGCAGGAGCTGGATCTGATGGACGTGCTGGAGCCGGACCTGCTAGACTTCTTCACGATCTTGAGATCGGCAAGTGTACGACTACATCAACCACGAGTTCCTACTCGTTAACAAAGCTCGTTGTCTACGAGGGTAAGTTCTTGTTGGATGTATGTCCACCCGTTGCTTTGTACCTAGTAGATAGATCTTGGCGTATAGTTCACACCGTAGGAATTTTTTTGTTTTCTATGCTGCGGACCCAACAAATGAAGTGTCACCCTGGTATGACGAAGAGGTCCCCTCATCCTGGTGCGAGCTCGAGTACGTCCCTCCGTAATGTGCGGAGTAATCATAGGAGGGCACATCCTCCTGGTGCTGCTCGTGGAAACCCAGCAAGCGAAGATGCTCGTCCACCTCCTCCTTGGAGCGCGACCATGGTCTCCTATGAACACTAAACAAAGAAGGATGTGGCAAAAGTATCTCCCTTTCATCCCCGTCTGTGAAAAGCATCCTATATACTAGACTGTCCAAATCATAAGTAGTAGTGACAAAGTGATGAGATTTCATAGCAACAAGGTCAAGCCTCTGTGGTGCCAGCATAGCATCATAGGGATCCACTGAAAGACCTAATGCATTGACTATACGCGAGGCAATGATGCCCCCATAGATAGGCCCCCTAGTAGCTAGGCGGCGAGCAATAAGCAAGCCAAGATTGTACCGAGTATCATTGTTAAGCGCAGCAGCAAGGAATGCTAAATGATAGTTGGAGATATTACTTGTGTTCTCCCTACCCAGTACACTAGTAGCAAGATAGTATGCAAAGTATCTAAGAGCAGGGAGTTGGATATTTCTTATCTTTTCGCGCTGCGCCACGCGGTCATCATCATTGGTCAGCCCTCGGTAAAGCTCCAACAAATTAGCGGGTCGCCCTTGAATTTTCTTCATGGTCCCTGTCATGCGTACACCTACAATACTGCAAAATCTCTCCAAAGGCACGGTGAAGGGCAGATTATAGATTTTAAAAGAGACAGTCGACTGATAGGATGTGTTAGTAAACGTGAAACTCTCAACAAAAGTTTTAGTGAGCATAGCGTATTGCGCACTCTCATCTTGCATATATGAGGTCAATCCAACCCTCTCAATCAGTAGCAAGAAATCATCAAGAATACCTGGAGCCTGTAAGAAAGTAAAACAAGGAAAAGAGGATGGGTGAGCATCCCCATCATCCCTCTCACTACCAATACGAGCTGCAATGAGATCTTCGTTGTATGATGGCCTAGCTTGAGAGGCTGTTCTTGAGGGCCTCGACCTCCTAGGTGCATCACTGTCAAATATCTCTCCAAAAGTATGGTTGTTCATGCTTGGTATTCTGAAATTTAAACACCTATTAAACAAGTGATTGCAAAGTAAATATAATGAAATATTCTACTCATAGGGACTTGCAAGAGGCCTAAACATGCATCAAAACTATATCCCTAAGCATCAAACAAGCTTACAATCTCTCATAACCAGTCACCTACAGTAGCAAAATACTCAATATATAAACCACTAAACACAAATCTACTTGGACAAGGGGAGGAGTCACATACCAGGGAACAAATGCTCCAAATTTCAGCAAGAAAGATGGGCTGAGCAAGGAGATCGAAAAAATCGAGAGCAAGCTCAGCAAGAACGCAATTTTGAGCAATGAACTGGAGCTTACTCGAGAGAGAGAAGAAAGTGGAAGGTGAGAGAGTTAGTAGGGGGCCAGGGGTGGCCCACACCAGGGCATGGCGCCACCCAAGGCTGGCCGCGCCACCATGTGGTGTGCCTGCCTGGTGGGCCCCCCTGGTACCTCCCAGGTACTCCT
Organism: Avena sativa; assembly: GCA_916181665.1. Classification (NCBI taxonomy): domain Eukaryota; kingdom Viridiplantae; phylum Streptophyta; class Magnoliopsida; order Poales; family Poaceae; genus Avena; species Avena sativa. Next base: position 426,604,279 of record OV702287.1, on the reverse strand, counting down.
CTGCCCCTTTTTTCACGTAAAAATTTAATATGAATTTTCTGGAATTTTTCGAGACACTTTATTTTTGGGCATTTTTCAGAAATAGAGGAATGATTTTTCTGATAGACAAATTTTTTTTCTTTTGGAAACATGATGCAAGGACAAAACAAAGCTAGAACTACAGAAGTTCTAAACCACTCTAACATGCAAGCAACTAACAACAAAAAGAAAACTAAACGAAAGCAAAAAACTAAAATGCAAAGGGTAGAAATAAACGGGGATAATCATAATGAAAACATTGTTTTGTTCAATGAAATCCTTTCGTTAACAAGGTTGATCAGGTCTTGTTACCAAAACAATTTCATATGAGACAAAACTTTGTATTCCACTAATAATTATGTTACCTCAACCTTGATAGCAATAGTCCCAATCATAATAGTTTCAAATTTTTCTCTTGGTATGGGACAATATATCTCTCCAACTTGAATGCCCTCAACATGTTCAATTGAATTCAAACCATAAGTCGTTTCAATCTTCTTGGGAAAATAGATAGTATGTTCCTTGTCATTGACATTGAAGGTCACCTTCCCTTGATTACAATTAATAATAGCTCCTGCGGTATTAAGAAAAGGTCTCCCAAAAATAATAGACATATTATCATCTTTAGGCATAATAGTTTGAGAGGATGCTCTCATAAGAAATAAGAGTTGAAGTAAAAGAGAGCATCAAGAAGCAAATTCAAAACACATTTAAGTCTAACACACTTCCTATGCATAGGAATCGTGTATGCAAATAAATTCGCAAAGAACAAAGTGACAGGCATAGGATGATAAAACAAGAGTGACTTCAAAACTTTCAGCACATAGAGAGGTGTTTCAATACCAGGAAAACTTCTACCACCATATTTTCCTCTCTCAAAATAATTTTCAGTAGCCTCATGAATAAACTCAACAATATAACTATCACATAAAGCATGCTTTTCATGATCTACAAGCACTAGAGCTTTATCATAAACATCTTCAAAAGAATCCTCAGGAACATAGCATTCATCCTTCTTTAGTAAGCATGGGGGACAATCAAATAATGTAAGGGATAAAGAGTTACTCTCACTAGATAATTCCCCGCATGTTGCTGCGAAAAATATGAAAAAATCTTAAGCATAAATTACAATTAAGAATATAGACCAGAGATGTATGGATATCTTAAGTACAATTTAAAACCAAGAGATGTATGGATATCTTGAGCACAATTTAAAACCAAGATCGAGCTATGCAAAGAAAATGTCGGCTTTCAAAAACGGTTTAGCATAGGAAGTAAATGGGATGTAAAGGTTAACCCTTGGGTTTACAACAATTGGAGATACTTATGGACATCACTATTTTTCCTGCCGCAAGTGCTTCAAAAGAATGGAATGGTGCACTGTAGTCATTGCAAACTAATGTGCTGTGTGTAAATGAAGCTTATCACAGGCTAAAAATATACATAAGATTTTTCCTCCCAAAAATCTAAATATTTTATTCCAGATGGTTCAAACGCTCATCTATAGATCATAGTGAAAGTTGCCAGTTAAATATGAATATTCGGTACTCTAAATCATGTCCTTTTTTCATGAGTCATGAGAGAAGAAAAGAATATTATGATAGCATGAAACTGACGATGTGCAAAGGTATAACGTTTCCATTGTATAGTAACATGTGAGCATCACGTGAAAGGGTTAGTCAATACATTTTTAATTAGATTTTAGTGAGCTTCAACCAGAAAAAATGGGGTAATATTGTGAAAGAACCGCTTCAAAGCACCCCCCGCAACAAAGTGAATGGGTATGGAACAAAAGGGAAACATTAGGAAAGGAGTGGGAGTGTACCAGGAAATTGAAATATAACGTGTAGAAAAGTCCCCTACGGTACTTCAGTAAAACAAAAATGAAATTGCATGCAGTTTGATGCATGGCCAAAAAAAGTGTCGAACCAATACCATTAGATATTTCAAACTGAAGATGGCACCTCTAATATACGAACTCCAACTTTTGTAGTCATAGAACCATGAAGATAGCCAAACAGGAGCTCCATATAAACATATAAAAGAAATTCATGTGTCATCCAGTGACGAAATGCATCTTCTTTTCTCACAAGACTTTAGAATAATGAAGAAATATATAAGATACAAGATTGTAGAGAGTAGAACTAAATTTTGGTACCATATTAAGTTTAATCCATATATCTCCATTGATCTGCTTAATTTCCTTCATCTAAAAAATTCAGTAAAGCAAAGATTGATCATTCACCGAGACAACAATCAATGTACCTGTGTAAAATGGGCAAAATATCAATCAGAGATATCTCAGAAGAATGAAGGTAAGTATAAAAAAGGAGACATGCCACATCCATCCCTGAAAGTTAGCTATACCAGACCAAATATTATTATTCACGCAAAGTAAGTTTGATGCCCAAGGCTGCTCGTTCAGTTCATAGAAAAGGCAACCCAATGAATGTATCAATTTGGGAAAGCGCAATAAAATTACAGAAATTAGATAGGGACAGCACAACTTCCTTGCTTCATGGAAAATCTACATAAGAAGCCAATGGCCAGGGGAATTTGTGTCTTCTTTTTCAAAATCGACTGCAGCATCGATGCTCAAGGATGTGAGGAAGGTCTGAGGTCAAAGAACACAGGGGAGACGACTGGACCGAGGCAAGAACATGACAGCCGAGAGCGATTCAGAGTAAAGTTCCATGCAGATGGTCCGGTGGCTGCCAAATCCTTGACGACGGTATATAGGAGTAGTTGAATCCCAGGAGTCACAGGTGGAAATTAAAGAAGGGAAATGGAGAGTTAACAATTAATTAATTGGTGGGTGATGGTTCTGCATGCACTCCATAGTTATCTTTTCCGTGTCGTAGTAATATGAATTAATTACAAATTGGAGACCAATCATGCACCTACTGGTTAGAGAACAGTGGGAGGCAAACAGATCATAAGAAAAAAAATTAAGAACTGCATAAGCTAGTTCTAAGAGCAGATGAGTCGGCAGGCTACGGTGGCAAAAAAGGTGATGTGTCATTTAGTGAGTACAGATGATGTGGCATGCTTGTATGTTGAGAGAAATAACTTAGTGGGGATGACCTATTTAGATATTATAGATTAGAAGGTAGGCATGGGTAGCTAATCCATTCTTCCTCCTTTTGTTTATCACTCTCCTCCTCTTTTTCATCTAATGAGATTTCAGGTTCGTCAATTTCTTCTTCCATAGGATCCTGCAAGGCATTAGTCTCTTCCATTTGTGGAAAGCATCTATTAAAATACTCAAGAATAGAGCCATTTTCATCCTTGTAATTATCAAAGCAAAATTTAAGTATACCATAAACCTCATATTTTTAAGGTGAATCATCAATATTTTCAAGCAAACTAGCAAGTTCAAAAGCACCCTTCCAAGCAATAAATTCTTCAATTTGTTCCGCATCATAAAAGTCATAAATTCCTTTAGCATAAGAAGATATGGTATCATTATCATTATACTCACATTGAAAAGGGAGGTGTTTATACCTCTTTCTGCAACGAGATTCATCACAGCAATAAGTAACATTATAAGTAGAGCACACGTTTCTAGCAATGGTATACAATCTATCAATTTGTTCCCATAAGTGTTTCCCTTTTTATGACAAGCGGTGTTCCTTATAATAATAATTTTGATCTTCCATGAACCCACCTTGCCAATAAGCTTCAGTTTCAAAGAAACCAACCATTGACAACAAGCATGATAAGGCAAGACAATAACAGACCAACGAAAATAACAACTAGAGTAGGAACTACTTTTTTTTGTATTTTTGATAAAGAAACAAGCAAACAAGGAGAAAATAAACTTAGCTTGAACAATAGTGATTCCAAGTGAACTTGATAAATAAAGCTATGCTCCTCGGCAATGGCGCCAAAAAATAGTCTTGATGACCCACAAGTATAGGGGGTATATCGCAGTATCTTCGAGGAAAGTGAAACCCAATTTATTGATTCGACACAAGGGGAGCCAAAGAATATTTATAAGCCTTAACAACTGAGTTGTTAGTTCAGCTGCACCTGGAAACAATCTTGCTCACAGCAGTTTATCAGTAGCAACAGTTTTGTAGTAGGAATAACAAAGTAGCAGCAATAGTAAAGCAAAGACAGTAGTAACAAAAGCAGTAAACAGTGGGATTCGAGTGCGGTAGGAATAGGGATGGATGGGCGGGCGTTGCATGGACAAGACAATTCACATAGCAATCAGAACATAGGGCAATTGCAGATAAATAAGATAAAGCATCCAAGTACTAGATAATCCTAGGCATGTGTTCCATATATAGTCATACGTGCTCGCAATGAGAACTTGCACAACATCTTTTGTCCTGCCAGCCCGTTTGCAGCGGGGCCTCTAGGGAACTACTGGCAATTAAGGTGCTCATTTTAATAGAGCACCGGAGCAAAGCATTAACACTCCGTGAACACATGTGATCCTCACATCAAAGACATTCCCTTCCGGTTATCCCGATTTCTGTCACTTCGGGGCCATAGGTTCCGGACAACAATGTGTGTATACAACTTGTAGATAAGACCAAAAACAATACTATCATAATGAATCAATAACATGTTCAGATCTGAAATCATGGAACTCGGGTCCTAGTGACAAGCATTAAGCACAACAAGTCGCAACAAAGTCATCAAGCACTAATAAAATATACTAGGCACCATGCCCTAACAATCTGATGCCATTACATGAACGATCTTATCCAATCCCTACCATCCCCATATCCTATAGCGGGGGATTACTCACTCATATATGGGGAAACATGGATGGTAGATGGAGAAGCGATGGTGATGATGATGGCGATGATCTCCTCCAATTCCCCGTCCTGGCAGGGTGCCAGAACGGAGTTTCTGGTGTTGTTTCATGGAATCTGGTGGTGGCGGCGGAGCGAAACTCCTTCTAGAAAAACGCCGCCCCCCCTCCCCCGGAGTTTTTAGGTCAGAAGGCTTCTTATAGGCGAAGAGGGAGACCGAGGGGGTGCCTGGGGCCACCACACCATGCCCTGGCGTGGCCAGGCCCAGCCCGTGCCTGGGGGGTGTGGCCAGCCCCTGGCCCTCCTCCGTCTCGTATTCTGGCTCCTGGAGTCTTCTGGAAAAATAGGCACTTTGGCTTTTGTCCCGTCCAATTCCGAGAATATTCATTTTCTGACTTTCCTGGAACCAAAAACAGCAGAAAACAGGCAGCTGGCACTGTGGCTCTTGTTAATAGGTTAGTCCACCCACCATATGAAAAGTACTCCAAAGTGTGGAGAAAACACAAGAAAGTGGATAAAACCAAGCATGGAGCATCAAAAATTATAGATACATTTGCAATGTATCACACACCCACCAAAAATCTTTTCAAAATTCAAATTTAAATTTCTTGCGGCCATTTTGTCGAACACTTGGCAGGAAAAAATAATCTGGCCTAACTAACAATGTTGCTCATCAAGTTCTTGTCCCCCATTTAACCCTCTCATCTCTCCTATGTCCCCTCTTACACTAACCCTGCCCCAGACAACATCCCCTCTACGCTGCTGCGCCAGTACCACGCCGCCCGAGAATGGTCGTTGTCGGCCAACCATGCCCAAGCCATAGGAGACCAATCCGCCCTCTCTCGCTGTCTCTAGGAGGTAGGCCAGACCACACCGCCGCCCCCTGTCCTTTCCCCAAGCCCAGCCAGGCACTGGACCACCGAGGAACGCCCGCGCCCTTCGCCTCTGCACCATGCATGGACCGTGCCAGTGCGCCGCCCCCGACAGCCTCGCACAGAACCCTCCTTGCCCTCAGCTCGCATGCGTGCACCTGCCTTAACACCAGCACGCCCCCAGACATCCCCGCTCACCGCCGTTTGACCCGTAGCCACCTCACGCCGCATCGAACTCCGCCTCTGCCGCTCAGAGCATGAGCCACGCCCGACCAATTGCCACTGCCCCTAGCCGTGCCATTACGCTGTACAGGACCGCCAGGAGCCCGCGCATCGATTGCTGCTCGTAGCCACGCCTCTAGCAGCCCGTAGCCATGTTGCCACCGTCGCCTAGCCACGCCGCACTGTCCCGTCGTCGAGCCTATATAAGGAGGCCACCCCCAGCCCCATTCTGCACACCACTCACCTCCCCTCTCGCCACTGACCATTCCCCACTTCTCCCCGGAGTCGCTCGATCTCGCAGTCACCGGAATTCCACCAAAGCGGGCCGCTACTGGAGGAGAAGGGCCCCGCTGATTGCGACCACCCCAGGAGCCGTCGCGACCATGCTTGAGACCGCCGTTGTCCACCAGTTCGATCGCCCCCATTGACACGTTAGCTGGAGCCCTGGTAAGCCCCCAATCGACCCCCATCGAGCCGCTAGGGTTCGTTCTCGCCGACGACCTGTTCGTCGTCGACGATGAGCCACAGCCGTTGATCTCTGTTCTAATCGTAGCGCCTAGATTGCCCCATACCATTTCGGGTTTTAAGTGTCGCTGACATGCGGGACCTCCTTGTCAGCTGCCCTCTGTGCCATGGAGCGTCACTGGGCCGGCCCGTTTAGTTTCCCGCGCTGGCCCTAAAATTCAAATGAATGTTTTTCTAATTAATTTTAAACTAGGTTCTGTAAACTAGTTTAAAAATCAATTCAGAGAGTTCTACTGAACCAAAACTAATGATTCAAATTTTGTTAGAAAGATAATTCAAATATCTATCCAAGCCCGTTGGTTTTAAATTAATTGGAGTTATAGATCACATATAGTAAAAATAACAAAACAGAGACTTTTCTACATTCAAACATTTTTCAAAAATCAAGTATAATAGATTTTGAGTTGATTCCAACTCTCAAAAATCACATTTGACAATACTTATCTGAATATGTAATAATATTTAGGTTTGCATGCAATGGCTTTGGACTAGTATCAAAATAATGCTATATAGGCATTTCTAGTCACTTTAAATCATTTAAATAATAAACTTAAACTTATTGAAATATGATCCAACATTTAAATCACATTCCCATGCATTATAATATGTGGTGATGACATGTGTCCACCTGATCCCATATTTTAATTGGAGAATATTAAATCTTAATTAATTTCAATGAGTAGAAATTACTTTTCTCAAATAAAATAAATGAAACTAGTTCATTAAATCTTGTGATGATTGTGATGATACTAGATCATCAAGTATGTGCCTTAGTGTACTAAATAGACTAGTTAAGTATTGTTTGGTGATTGTGTATCCCGTATGTATTTATAGACGATAGTACCGACCAAGTCTATGAGGAGGAGGAGTTCTACCCCGAAGAAGACGAGGAGAATTTCAACCACTGCACCAATCAAGGCAAGATATTATTGGCAAGCTAATACTTGCAAGCCATCACTAGACTCAAGATGACCTAAGCAAGATGCATTAGGCATGCTTTGGTTATACCTCTTGATTTATACCCATCCCAAGTTTTCCTTACAAGTTTTACTTTTGCTTTATCAAAGTTTCTTTACTTCTAGTAATGCTTTGTGAGATTTTACAAAGTAGTATAGATAGCATAAAGAGTATAAAACTTGGCATATACTAGATGTCATTCTATGGCATGAGATTGAGATTAGCATCCCACCTTAGTGAACACTCTTAACTTAGTGGTTAGAGCTAAACCAAAAACTTGAACACTCTAGATGGGAATACTTGGTGAAAATGCTTATGAAAACCTTGGAATGATGAGTCATTCTATTGAGATGTTTTGACATGTGTTGAGGAACACAAATGGTTTATGATGATGAAAATATTGAGGCATGAGCCTTAGCCCTTTATAAAAACTAATGGTTGGGTTCGGATGCGGCACCATTCCAAATTTACCGTACAACCACAATACCTGAATTGGGTAGGGCTAGCCGGAAGTTTATATGCATTAGTATGGGTTCCCTCGTGGGAGAGGTTTGAGCTGAGGCTACCTCTTGATGTTGTCCAGCTATGCAGTGCCCAGGATGGCAGATGGCCATGGCTGGGAGGCCAAGCTCATATGAGAGGTGCTTATACTAGTGTGTGTAAAGGAAAGGTTATGATTGATTATCCGCATACTAAGTATGATGATTCAGGGTTATCCCTGACGGATGTATCGAATTTTGTGGTGAAAGTGTACCACCTCCGTAGAGTGTCAAACTATTTGAATAACCACGTCCGCTGTCATGGACAGTTGGAGTGGCCATACTGTTCCGTCGTCAGATGTTTTCAAAATGACTTATGAAATGATTTGTGACATGACTTGACCACAACATGGTTGTGACTATGAAAACTAAGTTCCCACTTAGGTGATTTAGAACTTTATTTTATCTTTCTTTGTTTCTGAACTCAGCTTAGGTTTCAAACTTGACCTTGCAAATAAACTTAGAACTTAGCATTCCTACTAGAACTACCTTACTTGTTAGTGATAGTTTGCAAGTAAATAAAGAGTACTCATGGCTTTGTCCCTGGCTATTCCCGTGGCCAAACTATGAGGAGGACTATCCGGAAGAAGGACAGCAGGATGGCTACGACAACTAGGATCATCTCCCATCGCCAGCATTGCCTGTGACACTGAAGATGGAGCCCACCGCTACACTATTTATTCCGCTACTTGTTTGTACTAAGACTGGATCATGAGATCCTTTATTTGTGTAAGACCTTATTATGGTTTGTAATGGATGATGTACTGTGATATCCAATATGTTATGTCTCGCAAAAATGGTAATCCTGGGATTGTGATGTATGGCATAACAGGCATCTAGGATTAAAAATCCGGGTGTTGACAAGTTGGTATCAGAGCTAGGTTAACCATAGGAGACCCTAGTTAGAATGGACGTCCGAACAAAACCTTAGTTTCAAAACCAAAGTGAGTATTTATGAAAACCTATTTCCCCTCTTACCCAAAGATCCTTGCCGGTGGGGATGTCACTAACTTGATCATGGAGAGTATAGTGGATGGCACTCCTTATCTTGTCACAAGCCATTGCATTTAGTTCACGGTCATAGTACTCTCTAGAGTGAGGTTGTTGGGATCTTGTGGATAGAAGCCTTTACACACAATGTCCCAAAGCTCCATACTACAGCTGCGAAGATGAGATCCCATAGAAGCTTTCCAATGAGATAAGTGAGTTCCATCATAATGAGGTGCGGGACCCGAACCATTAATATGAGGCATGATGTTCTTTTGCTTAGGATATATATACAAAAATGGATTAGGAGGCATGGAGACTTTCGTCGGGTCACTCTCACTAGAGGACTAGTTCATGGTATCCTTACCTGTGTCCATCGACCTCCCATGAGGTACTACCGAAGGTCCGGCAAGCATGACCCCCTCGCCCATCCCTGTAAAACATCCTTCAAGGAAACTTATTCGAGCATGGAGATCGGAATCCGCCTTAGCCTTTTCACGGGAACTTTTGGCAAAGAATTCATGAAGCTCCTTGACCGAATAAGTCTTGTCCTCATCATCATTGGAGAAAACCATCTTTTCTCTTAGGCGGTAAAGCCCTTACAAGAGACCTTGGTTCTGATACCAATTGAAAGTGTAAGATGGTTTACCTAGAGGGGGGTGAATAGGTTTCTACAAAATTATTTGTAATCTTTTGCAAGTTTTAGGCTTTGTGGAATAAAAGTGTGCCTAAATGCGAACTAGGTGAGGTAACCTAGATGATGATACAAGATACTTCAAGCACAAAGGCTATCACAATGTAAACAACACAAGCAAGAGATTGGTTAAGGAATAACCAAAGCACGTGGAGACGAAGATGTATTCCCGTGTTCACTGATGACTACAAGCGTACAGATCGTTTGTAGCTAGTTTCGAAATAAAGATATCGATCCCACAGGGAACAGGAGTCTAAAGTCTAATAACTCTTGAATTAAATACTACAATAGAAATGCTAACTAAAGTTCTAAGTAACAAGATAAAATGTGTAAAAATATTTTTTGGGGTTTTTGGTATAAGAGAACAATAAGTAAAGTAAAACAACTTAACACAGAAAGTAAGTATTGCGTATGTAAAAGAGATTTGAAACTGCAATGGGAAAAAGCGTTCTCGGGGAGTAGCGGATACACCTTTAACATTATAAAGAGCTAAGGTAAAGATTATTATCATGAACATTCTCAACTATGTATGCGTGGGAGGAACTCCGTATTTGGACAAATAGGCAGCAATCACTCCTCACATCATCCTCATAACCACATCAGACAACAATCGACATCAATCAAATTACTGTGCTATTAAGGGACTTATCCCGTAGGACGTATCCCATGGCATGGATAGTGTTCTGTGAGTTTCCTCGGTTCCCAAGTTGATACGTAAGGGGTGCCAACAGCTTTATAGTCACTGTAAGTGCTAACACACCTCCGTCTACTAACAAGTAGTTCCCTCCATCAAGTCCCCACAAGAGGCAAATATTGAGAGGTCGACTTCTCCCAACATCAAGATGAAGACAATCTAACACATGGTCACAGCAATGAATATCATTATAAACTTTATCTTATTTCAATCTCATACTAGGGTTTCTCCATCTCCCCAAGAACTAATGATCTACTTCGACATGGAGGCAATCAACATCATGGCAATAACAATGGAATTTATCATGGATGAATAGTACTTGTATAAATCCACAACGAGTACGAAAATTACAATAAGATCTAGACAAGATGTAGATGGGATAGATGGATATGGTGGTGATGCAGCGGTTGATGATGAAGATCGGTGCCTTAGCCTCCCGGATCTACGCAGGGCGAAGATGGATCCTCGATGGACGAGTTCCCGCTCTAGATGCCTTCCGGAGGTGAGATTTTGGCGATTTCTGGTTGTTCTGTATGTCGTCTCCCCAATCCAGTTGCATAGGGTGAAACTATTTGAGGAGGCAGTGGCGGCGCCAATTATACGGCGGGAACTATATGGCCAGAAAATTATTCCCACCGTATAGTTGGTCGTTAAACCTTCTGGATGCCTCGATCACTTCAGGTTTTCTTCTGTTGTTATTGATATTTCCCAAATAAGCGATTTACATTGTTTTTGACTCCTTTTCTCCCCAATACAACTGCTCCAAGGATTATGTCCATTGTATCCATCATTTGTCCCGATCCTAGTGAAAATAGACATAAAATGTGCATGCGAACACCATAAAATACCAAGATCCTACAATTATAGTGCAAAATAATAATATAAAACATGATGCAAATATGCACTCATCATTCACCACCTTTGGGAAGGGGGCTACATCACGTTGGAGAGGTGTGAGGTTCCACGAAGGATTCCCCAACGCCACAAAGGCTCACCTTCTTCTCCAAGCCTATCCCATGAAGGAAGAGCTCACTTACTCGTGGTAGACTTTAAGGTAGTCTCCAAACCCTCACAAACTTTCCACAGAGCAAATCACAAGTTGAATGCCTCCGGGCGACCCTAGCCGCCTAGGGTTTCCCACAAACCCAAGAGTAACATGCTAACTCGGTGAACTCAAGGGGGCGAACTTTGGCTTGGTGGAAACTTAGATCGGGACCTCCTCTTGCTTTCTACCAAATGGATTTGGAATTGGTTGGGTAGAATGGGAGATCCTTAAGAATTGTCTTTCAACAATGGGGAGAGAGAGAGCTTCAAGAATGAATATAAACTGGAATGCCTAACCTACTCAAGGTGGAAGAAGGGATATTTATACCCTATGGAGAAATCTAGCCGTTTAGAGAAATTTTGCACAAGCCTGATTTTAAGTTCGGTTGGACCGGCCCTCATACCAGACGTCGCGGTTCCCAGGCCAGAAAACCGGAACTCAACCGGGAGTGGTTACTAAACGCAATGCCGGATAGACTCGGTATAGTGAACCGGCAATACCGATTCAGAGTCGGTTTTCCGGCGCTGGTACCGGACCACCCGGTCTAGGAGCCAGTTCAACCGGCTTGTAAATCAAAACCTACAGAAATGCTTTGACATGTAGATCTCTCTCTCCTCTCTCTCTTTGGTGATGGGACAATAGGGTGTATGGGATGTGTATATGGCTTAGGAATTCATCCCCAACAAGATCATCAAGAGAACCCCTCTTAATAGTGCAGAGTTCCTAAAGACTCAAGTTACATAATAAAGCAAAACTCCAGCACAAAGCTTCGTTATCGAAATGGGGGGTCTCCAACGATCTTCCAACATGCCATTAGACTAAAACTTGTTTAAGACACTAGTAGGTAGCATTAGTCCGCTCTAACTATGGTGTCATTGTCAACCACAAACAAAAGAGGGTAAATACCCTTTTAGGTTGCTAGTCCTTTCCTTATAAAAACCTAGACGTCCCAGAGAAGGGAGAGCTGCGTTGTTCCTTTGGTCTTCTTCTCCCTCCGACCAAAAATACCCCAAAGACGCACGTCGTGGTTGCTAGTGGCCGTCATGGTGGAGTTCCTACTCAGCCCCTGTAAGGGGCAGAGCATGTAGATCAGGAGGACATCTGGCCAACTTCGATCATCTCTGATGGTCATATAGGGGATGTGTGCCACGAGGATCATCCCCTCATCCTTCATCATTCTTCCAATTGTGGGAGCTGGGAGCTCTAAGGTCCTCACCGAGCATATAGTGGTCTCGATCGACCACTTCAAGTGCGGGCTCAGCTTCCCCTCTCTTCCCGATGTGTTAGGGTTCTTTGGAATCCAATTGATGCATCTCTCCACTCATTACATCTTGATTCTTGCCTCGTTCACCCATCTTCTTGAAGCGTACGTCAGGATTCACCCTTAACTCGAACTATCGTCCTTTTTATTCTATCTTTTGCGCTCTAGAGTAAGTTCCTCCGAGATTATCTTGACCCGTAGCTTTCTTCTCAGACCACACAGGAAGGAGGAATACCTTTCCATCCCACGGAACAATTGGTGGTCGAGCCCGTCCACCAACTGGGTGATCATGGGCAGCTCGGAAGACGTCCCTCGTTTTGAAGACTATACCGTGGTCAAGACTATGGACTAGATAGAGGATCCAAAGGACCTCCCAATATTCATCCACTCCTGTGATGCCATCCGGGAGCTGCAGGACAAGGGCTTGATGATAGGTCACATCATAGAAGACTTCTTATCATGTCGGTTGTGTCCCCTGTAGAATAAGGGGCTAGCGTGGGTGCATGATCCTGGGAGTGATTCGCTGCAAGAGCACCGTGGTAAGTTCTCACCATATATATGTTGCTTTTATTTCTCCAATCTCTATCCCTATTCCTCTTTAATCCTGACGCCTTTTTCTATTCCTTTCTGAGTTGTTGCTTGGCAGTGGACGATAGAATTACCTAAGGGCGTTGTTCGCCAATATCACATGGAGGACAGAAGCTCCAGCACCCTCGTGTCACCTTCCCGCAGCCGAGCGGGACATGATTGTTGTTATAAGTTTGCATGCCTGGATCTCTGATAGCTATGAGATTTGACATTTTTTTGATGGTTTTATCGATGGTGTTCTTATGGATTTGATCCTTTTCTAGATTTACCTAATGCTAATACTTCGGTAGCAAACAAAAATTGGTTTTTAATGTGTGTTTCAGGTTCTGAACATCAATAGAAGGTTTTAACAAGAGAAACACAATATTTAGGCGAAAACAAGCAAGTATCTTTTTGGAAGCAATCAAGGGAGGCATACAGAAGCTTTAACGAGCAACTATACGGCAGGAATATTTTTCCGACCGTATAGTTCCCGCCATAAAGTTGTCGCCGACTCCATCTTGTCAAAAGGGAAAACTTTCATGAAGAGGCCAGAGGCAAAATCAGAACACAGCAGCCGCCATCCCATCTAGAAAGGAGAAAGAAGAGATACAGAGAAGAAAAGAAAGACGTTCTTTATCTCGCTCCACGATCTTCGACCTCCTAGCCAACACACCCTCATAGCCATTACTTGTACTTGAGAGAGAGAGAGAGATCTTCACTTTGCAAGATTAGGGTTTGAGATGAGGACGACTAGTGGGAGCGCGCTCTTCAGGAAGCGCGCGTTTCGGCCACAGCACGCACGTTTCTGGCCGCTCGGTAGTGCCCGTATTTCCGGCCGCACGGCAGCCCAACACGTGGCGTGTGGAAGTTCACCCGTGCATATTTCCGGCCGCTCGACAACACGTGTATTTCCGGCCACACGGCAACGCGTGTATTTCTGGCCACACGGCAGCCCGACACGTGGTAGTGCACTATGACCGAAGGCAGTACAACGAGGCAGTACATCGCCTGGACAGTGCACTGCCTGGACACCGCGCAGTGCACTACGAACTAAGGCAGCGCAACACAGAACAACAAGGCAGTGCATGGATGGTGCACTGCCTGGACAGTGCGTAGTACACTGCCTGGACACCGCGCAGTGTACTGCGAACTAAGGCAGTGCAACACAGAACAACAAGACAGTGCATGAACGGTGCACTGCCTGGACAGTGCGTAGTACACTGTCTGGACACCGCGTAGTGCACTGCGAACTAAGGCAGTGCAACACAAAACAACAAGGTAGTGCATGGACGGTGCACTGCCTGGCCAGTGCGTAGTACACTGCCTGGACACCGCGCAGTGCACTACGAACTAAAGCAGTGCAACACAGAACAACAAGGCAATGCATGAACAGTGCACTGCCTGGACAGTGCGTAGTACATTGCCTGGACACCGCGCAGTGCACTGCGAACTAAGGCAGTGCAACACAGAATAACAAGGCAATGCATGGACGGTGCACTGCCTGGACAGTGTGTAGTACACTGCCTGGACACCGCGCAGTGCACTGCGAACTAAGGCGGTGCATGGACGATGCACTGCCTGGACACTGCGTAGTGCACTACGAACTAAGGCAGTGCAACACAGAACAACAAGACAGTGCATGGACGGTGCACTGCCTAGACAGTGCATAGTATACTGCCTGGACACCGCGCAGTGTACTACGAAGTAAGGCAGTGCAACACAGAACAACAAGGTAGTGCATGGACGGTGCACTGCCTGGACAGTGCGTAATACACTGCCTAGACACCGTGTCGTGCATTGCAACCGAAGGCACCGTGTACTAGACCAAAAGGCAGTGCAACCTGCGCATCAAAGGCAGTACGAGAAAATTTTCATCGAAACATATCAACAATGGATCTAATTTTGAAGATCTGGACATGACTAGCAAGGCTGTGAAAACGGATATCGATTTGGACTCTCCGTTTGAAAGATATCACAGTTTTCATGTTCAAATCTACAAAAAGAAAAGGAAAAAGGACCCGCGACCCTCTCCGCATCCACCATGTGTCGCACGTAAGAAGGCTGGTACAGCGCGTGAGGCACTCCGCGCCCGCCACGTGCAGGCAGCAGTAGCGACGCGGCGCAACCTCCCAGGAGTGTGCCCGTTTTCTAGCCTTTTTGGTTTGAGATTGTTTCTTCCTATCTTGAATTGTGGTGAATTACTTTTCTGTTCTTATTGTGGATCTCCACGGTAATATCAAGAAGAACTCCCTTTATTTAATTATATCAATGATGCTTTCTTCTCTCACGTGTGAGTAAGTTCCTTGGGCGTGGGAGATATAATGGATTAGTGAGATGTGACATGCCTACATATATTTTCCATTAGTTTGTGATTGATTTTAATTACTATATTATGTTTGCTTGACTATCTGTGGGATGTCTAATGCTTGTTGTCCAATTAAGGGCCCAGACAACATGATGCTTGTTCTACATAGATAGGATCTTGTTCGCTAGCAGAGCGGCGACCCTCGAGTGACACGGGGATATAAATGGGAAACTAGTTTGACTCGAGGATCACAAGGAACCACTATGCTTATTGCATTAGTACGATCTAAGGAGCTTAATTGCTAAGCAACTTGAAGGATCTTAATCGTCTAGATACTGACCATGGTTTTGGTAACAGACTAGTAGGATTATTAAAGTTGGGATGAAATCTACCAAGAGGAGTTCCGGCTAATTATAGATTGCTCGCCTATACATATACTTATAAGATTATAATTGTTACACTTATCATTCGTCCACCTGGCACAGTCACTATCACCATGAACTGTATCTCCATGCGCCTTCTTTATCTTGTATAGAAAACCGCAAACAATCGAATCGTTCTTTACTTTTATGCTTTTTATTCCTGAAGTTTACATTTTAGTTTTATTTAAATACATCCATTTTAATCCAAATTTCATTCTTATTTCTACACTTGCAGTCAATTCACTCGAAGACCCGTGACAACTTTGAGTGTGACAGAGACTTCATTCATAAACACTTACCTTTGGGATCCCTGTGGGATTGATATCTATACTTTGAAACTATCTACAAATGATCTATGCACTTGTAGACATCAATTTCCTACCAAAGTCTTATCCTTGACTTTCTCCGATGATTTTCCATGACCTTTCAGGACGTCACCTTGTGGGATACAATGGAGATTCCCCTTGCCACCATTCCTCCCCTAGTAGGGAGGTCCTCCCTTATGCCATGAGAAACCCTACCTCCATTGGGAAGAGGCATGCCAAGTCTTTCTCAATAGGTCTGGGGCGTAAGGTAAACAAGTATATGGCTCGCTTCAGACTTCTCGACTATGATTCTGAAGTTCTCGTTTCTTGTGAGACCAAGAGGAAGCTATCGCTGGCGCTGAGCTCAGGCGATGAGGATCTGGGGAATAAGGTCCTTCCAACGAGGTCTGTGGTGGCCCTAAGTGCTGCCAGACCTCCTCCCCCCAAGAGAACTCGCTCAACGATGTGGTTGTGCCCTTATCTCTACCTTCATTACCCTTCCAGTCATATCTTTACCCTTGTGCCCACTTGACTGCGACCTTCCAAGGTGGTCATCAGATCGGAGCCACGCTCGGCTCCCATTGCCCTGGCTAGGCGCAACTCTTAGGGTCCAACAGTTGCACCTCTAAGAGCCTTAGGTCTGGTGACAGCTCCGATGGCCATCCAACAAATGGAGGATAGCCTTCAACTCATAAGGTCATGGTTGCAGGTCAGGCCCCTGCCCCTTATTCTTACTTTAATTATCCAAGGTCTGCGCATCTCAATTTTGAGGTTTCACACTAACTGTTTTTCGCTTCTCCCCTCTGTATCCAGGGAGCTACCTCATTTATGCAATACGTCCAAGGTCTTGCTAGCTCGTATGAAGGCTCGAGAGCTACCATAGAGGCCCTAAAAGCTATCGAGGCCAAGGTTTATACAATAAATGAGGAGCTAGTCTGGGTGAATGGGGAGGACAAATCTTACTCTCAAGGAGTTATCGAGGCCCTACATCGAGAGAACATCACACCCCACGTGACGCTGCGGCTCGCCCAACGGGTTATAGGTCTAATGTCATCCAAGAGTTTCCCTGGGAGCCCAATGCTCTCTGACACACCGCTAAGGAGCACCCTCTCCTATGCTAAGGATGTGTTAAGGCTCTTCCCTAGCTTATCTTCTTGGCTTAATGAGGAGGTCGAGAGGGAAGCATCATAGCAGGCTCCCGAGTGTGTGGCATTCGCCGTGGCTAGAGAAAAGGTTGTGACACCATCTGTCAGTCGGAGCCCTCCAAGCCGACATCCCAATGGGTGAGGAAGAGGTGTGCCTAGAGAGCTGGCAAGGTTCCACACAGGCTTTCATCGCACTTCAAAATTTCAGCACCGAGGAGTCCTTGAAAGGAAGCGTCTACGAGGATGATGATGAGGGGGACGAGTAGGGGATCTATCTTCCTTTATTTTGTCGTGATGGACTTTTCAAGGACCTTTCCTTTTGAAAGATCGTGTGGTCGTGTATAACCTAGTACCGTTGCATGATGCTAGCTTGTTTCTCTTTTTCTGAATCCAATCCTTTAAGAGCGAACTTGCTCTGTAGTTGTCCTGTGTTGAGGTATTTTACTCTGTTGGGTCTGACCGCGGCTGGTGTCTCGTACATACGTATAGGAGCTTCACAAGTTAGGCCTGACCGGGGTTGGCCACCCAGGATTTGCGCGGGTGTATTGCTTGTAGACCGATGTTAGTAGCTTGGCCTTTTGTGCGGGTTTATCAATTGTAGGCCAAGGTTAGTAGGTCAGGCTTTTGTGCGGGTGTATTGCTTATAGGGGTCCTGTACAATTATTACCGTGTTTAAGGTGAGTGTAAGTTTTTGGCTAGGTCGAGTCTTAGTGCTCGTGAGGAAGCCATCCACCTCTATTATGTTGTCAACGTTCATTGGGCCATTACCTTCGTCAGATTACATCGGGGTTCAAAGTTTCCCTACACCATGCCATGTAGTGGTGTTTTGGCCATGGACTCGCTAGAGTAATCCCCATCGAAGGTCTTCGTGTTCCAGTTGCCCATGTCTTAGGTTTTTGAGGCCTATGACATAATTTTAGGCTATCGGAGTGAGCATCAATCCCTCGACAACCCCGTCTCCACTCACGACATACACATACCCGTCCTCTCTAGTCAAACATAACTAGGAGTGGCCAAGCCTAGCCTAGGTGAAGGAAGGATCCTGAGCTTTTGAAGCAATTTTTTGTCTGAATAAACCGAGAGCACACAAGTTTTGTTTAGGGGATTAGGTCATGCAGGTTAGTATCCGCGTGACCAATAATTTGGGGTGGAGCTCGCTGGGTGTTGTGTATTCCGGGGTAAGAGAGTGCCTTTGGGATCCTCCTTGGTTACTCATGCTATCATGACTAGAGTACCAAGGGTAAATCATAATAAAAGAGGATTCACTTTAGATGGTAAACATGTATCTAGAGTATGGAATGCCCTTACTTGCAGCCCCCGGGTGTTCGATCAAGTGTGGAGGACTTGTTCGGACAGACTAATAGGATTGGCATGTAATACTTGGTTTTTATAGTATCAAACCTATCGCAGATCTAGGTCTGGATGGTGATGTCTAAGCCCCCAGGTCTTTGCTACAGTCGCGCATGTAGAGGAGGTCCGGTCCATGGTGAGTAGATGGTTCAGGTGTCTTTCCCCCAAAGTGGATGAATGCATGTTCCTTTCTTAACCTGGTGCAGGAAAACGATTTCTCGCTTGAGCCTGAGTTGTTGCCTGAATGGTCGCTCGTACCGGAGCATGAGCTGTTGTCTGAGTTGTCGTTGGTACTGGAGCCCGAGCTGTTGTTATTGCTAGAGTCAGCGTCATAGTGCGAGGTTATGATGGTTTCCACCCTACAGAGCTCCTCCATCCTCTGGCTCTTCCTTAACTATGCCTCTCTGAACCAGTGTGGCATGGTAACGTTCTTTTGGGGGATGCCTTCAATGTAAACTTGGTAGAGTCCCCAAGGGTTAATTGCTCCCACGCGATAAGGTCCTACCCAGCCTGGATGTCCTAGTGATTCAGTATGAGGGTTTTGTTTCATGTTGTCCACTATCGGGTACAAGGGGTGTTGCCGCATGCCCCGTGGCTATCCATAGTTTCGGAGAGAGCTCTGACTTCCCCACAGGTCTATGGTTGGCGGGCTTCCAGGATGTCTTGGGTCTCTGGAAAGATGATAGATCCACGGCCCCGCCTGGGTCTGACCCCCTGGTAGGTCCTAGCTCTTCAAGGTCTTGAGCTCTAGTGCTGTAAGTCTGATTTGCTTTCCTCGAAGTGTCGACTCCCACCATGCTTGCTGGAACTCTGGGTCCCCGTCAGAGGGACCGTGAATCTCCCTCTAGAGGTCCCCTTGCACTGTAGCCCCTGGCTCAGGTAGGATGCACTTGATGGGTGCCATTGCCGTCATGCAGGCTCTGGTGAGGAGGGAGCTTCCGGTACGCTGCTTCCTCCTAATGGTCTCGTGGTTGTTCACAACGTGTTTGCCCCACCTCCCCGGGCTCATTGTCTTGGCGTGGCAGGTCCTCCCTTATCGTGACAGACCCCCTTGGACCACTATAGCACCCCGGGTAAAACCACTACTAGAAAATCGCTTGTTGTTTTTATTTTTTTGTGCATTATCATGATAGCATGCCCATGTCATCATGCCACATTGCATTTGAGCATCATCATGACATCATGCATGGTTTGTCTAAAACTATTTTTTCTAAAGCATATCTTTGTTTTCTAAATACCGCCTTCTTTATTTCAAATTATAAAACCCAGCCATCTAGATATTTTGTTTTGTCTTCAAATTGTTTACAAAGGTCTCTAAGAACAATAATAAATATAAAACTTATTTTTATTGAGGGAGGCAGCCAGCCAGGCTCAAAAGCCCAGCCGACCACCTCCAACTTAACAGCTAAACCCTAAACTACCCCCAAAACCAAACCCTAAACTAATCACTAACCCTAGGTGCACACCCTACCTACCGCCAGCCGCCTCCACCCTGTGCGGCAGCGTGCACACACGCGTGCGCATCGCACCGAACCACCCCGGTACACCCGGCTGCACATCCCGCCCGCAACACACTTGCATGCCTCACCGCACGCAGCCCCACCCACAGCGACACGATCCTAGTGCCCCGCTCCCTACCACCCCACTTCCGCACCCGGCCCCACCCCACCGAGAGCTCTCGACCGCATACCTTCCTCGCTTCGTGATCCCCACCCACCCCCGCTTCGTCGTCCTCCCATCGCTAGGAACTTCCCCCGCTGCCGCTCCCTCGCGTTCCTCCCCCACCGGAAAGAGCTTCTCTCCGACTCGCCTCCTCCCACACGCCTTCCCATCTCCTTCCCCGGTGCATCGGCTCCGCACGCTATTGATCTCGCCGCAGCACCACCACCAAGCTCTGCCCCGGCCCCACCTCTTCGCCGCACCCTCAAGCCTCCTCGCCGTCTGTGGCTGTCATGCTCCCCGAGATCCCGCGCGAACGTAACCCTTGTTTCCCGGGACTTCGTCCCTACAGAGTGTGGCCCTGTCTCGAGCTCGCCCACGTTGCCAGCCTCTCCCCGCTGGTGCTCCGCCGCCTGCTGATGAGTGCATATTTGCATCATGTTTTATATTATTATTCTGCATTGTAGATGTAGGATCTTGGTATTTTATGGTGATCGCGTGCACATTTTATGTCTGTTTTCACCAGGATCAGGACAGATGATGGATCCAATGGACACAATTCTTGAAGCAGTTGTACTATTGAGAAAAGGAGTAAAAACAACGTAAATCGCTTATTTGGGAAATTTTAATAATGCCAGAAGAAAATCAGAAGCGAACAAGAGAGACAGAGGGCGCAACGACCAAGTATACGAATGGACCAATTTTTCCCGCTGTATAGCTGGCGCCGCCTCCGCCTCGTCAAATTTTTTCACCCCGTGCAATTGGTTCGGAGAGACGACATATAGAACACTAGAAATTGCAGAAACCTCACCTCTGGAAGGCATCTGGAGGGGGAACTCATCCACCGGGGATCCATCTTTGCCCTGCGTAGATCCGGGAGGCTAAGGCTTCAATCTTCATCATCCACCGCTACATCACCACCATATCCATCCATCCCATCTACATTTCGTTTAGATCTTGTTGTAATTCCTATACTCGTTGTGGATTTATACAAGTACTATTCATCTATGATTGTTTCCATTACCATTGCCATGATGTTGATTACCTCCATGTATGAGTAGATATTTAGTTCTTGGGGAGATGGAGAAACCCTAGTATGAGATTGAAACAAGATAAAGTCTATTATGATATTCATCGATGTGACCATGTGTTAGATTTTCTACATCTTGATGTTGAGAGAAGTTGACCTCTCAATATTTGCCTCTTGTGGGGACTTGATGGAGGAAACTACTTGTTGGTAGATGGAGCCGTGTTAGCACTTATAGTGACTATAAAGCTATTGGCACCCCTTACGTATCAACTTGGGAAACCGAGGAAACTCAAAGAACACTATCCATGCCATGGGATACGTCCTACAGGATTACGTCCCTTAATAGTGTAGTAATTTGATTGATGTCGATTGCTGACTGCTATGATTATGAGGATGATGTGCACATCGGTTGCTGGCTAATCGTTCATATATGGAGTTCCTCCCACACATACATAGTTGAGAATGTTCATGATGATAATCTTTATCTTAGATCTTTACAATACTAGTGGTGTATCCGCTACTCCCTGAGAACGCATTTTCCCTACTATAGTTCTAATCTGTCTTACATATGCGATACTTACTTTCTGTACTCAGTTATTTTACTTTACTTTATTGCTCTTATACCCAAAACCCCAAAACCCCAAAACACCTTTTTACACAATACTCGCATTTTATCTTGTCACTTAGAACTTTATCTAGCATTTATATCGTAATATTTATTTCAAGAGTTATTAGACTTCAGACTCCTGCTTCTTGTGGGATTGATATCTTTATTTCGAAACTAGCTACAAATGATCTGTGCTCTTGTAGTCATCAAGCTATTTTCTGGCATCGTTGCCGGGGAGCTAAGCGCTGTAGGTCTTTTTGTTTTTGCTTATTTATTTTTGTCTTGCTAATTTTTTTTTTGAGTTATAGGTATCCACCAACATGATGGAGTTTGAGCATATGACTAGTGCTAACCCACTCAACCACTTTGGGAAGCCCTATGATATTTATAAAAGAGACAACTCCAATGAGAAGACAAGGGGGTTTGAAATAAATCCTCTACTACTTGGTATTCTACATAAGAAGCAATTTACTGGAGATGAAGAAGATCCTGATCTATATGAGCATATTGCATGTTTTAAAGTTATATGTGGCACTTTTCTATTGACGGGATTTACCACCGATGAGGTAAGGGTTAAACTTTTTAGTCAAACTTTGACAAGTACAGCTCTCTCATGGTATAGATCTCTACCCCCTGAAGCCATTACTACTTGGGATAATCTAGCTTGTGAATTCCTATCAAAATATTATCCATTATCGAAAACTTTTGGAATCAAGCGTCTTATAATGACTTGGAAGAATCGTGCTAATGAAGGACTAGTAAGAGCTTATATTAGATTTAAAGATTTACTATGACTATGTCCTCATCATGATTTTCCTGAATGGTATTTACTGCATTTCTTTTATGGTGGTTTAATTGAACCTAATAAAATTGAACTAGACTCTTTAGCTAAAGGAGCCTTTATGAATCTTCGTATACCTAAATCTTGGGCTTTACTTAATAGAATTCGTGATCATAGAGTTTGATGGAATTTTGGTCTAGGAAGTGAAGGAGGCATAGAAATAGAGCGTGATTGTATTCATGACTATAATAAAAAAGGCCATGTTAAAGAACTATCTAAAGAACTTTATTTAGATTCAGATCTTGTGTTGCAAGTTGTTAAAGCTTTTACAGAACATATTAAAGCTCCAAAGGAGGGTCCAGTCAAGTATGATCCACCACCCAAACCAGAAAAGAAAAGAGAAAATGAAGCAACACTGGCCTCCATAGAACCACTTAATGAAGTGCCTTTCCCTAACACTGCACAAAAGCATTTTTTTTGAATATGAGTAGGTCAAAGCAGTACAGGAAAACAGGAAAGAGGAAAGCATGCCAGAAGTCGTGGAACATCTGGAAGAAACCAAAGATGAAGAGATAACCAAGGAAGCAATTATGGCTATGTACTCACACTGTAACATAGTTGAACTTGATGAAGAGACTTCCATATTGGTTCAAGGTAAAACAAAGGTAAACAATGTGGATAAGCCTATTCTTCCCTGCATATTTAAAGAAACCTCTCATTACGATTTATGTGATCTTGGCACTGAAGTTAATGTTATATCTTATGACTTCTATTTAGAAATAAAATAAGAAATTGAACCGGCTACAATTGAAAATACTGATATAACAATTATGTTAGCCAATAAAAACCTGAGAATTCCAATGGGAGTAGTTGATAATGCAACTATCACAATTGGCAACAAAGATTTTCCTATTGATTTTGTAGTTGTTGATATGCCAACTGACACTCTTTGCCCAATTATATTTGGAAGGAACTTTTTGGGTGATATAGGTGCCTACGTTAACTTCAAGAAGGAGATTGTGTCTCTTAAGCTTGGGGGAACGGAAAACAAATTCCATTTCTCCAAATTTAAAAACAGCCCCCCCACCAATACAAGAAGAAGAGAGAACTATTGAGGAAATGGTGGCTCTTTTCTTAGGTAATTAAGAAGAAGAAATAGATGAAGATAGAAAATTATGAAGAAATAATTATGCAGGACAAGTCCTTGGGAGAACTAGAAAATGAATTCGATTCACTACCCGTTTTGGGACCTCCAACTTATGAGGCTTTTGAAGAGCCAGAAAAGAGTGGGGATGAAGAATTACCACCCCCAGAATTGAAGACTCTACCAGAAAATCTTAAATACAGGTTTTTTAGATGATACTAATAAATTCCCTATTATTATTAATGCTAAACTTTCAGGAGAAGAAGAAGATGAACTCGTGAGGATACTTAAGGATCATTGCCAGGTCTTTGGGTACTCAATGGATGACTTGAAGGGCATTAGTCCCATGATTGTTGTCCATTGAATATTCATTGAAGAAGGTGCTAAACCAGTTGCAGAATTCAATAGAAGACTGAAGCCTGAAATGAAAGAACTGGTAAGAAAATAAACTGTATGCCTATTGGACGGAGGTATAATCTATCATGTTAAAGAGAGTGAATGGGTAAGTCCTGTTCCCTGTGTTCCTAAGAAGGGTCGTTTTACTGTTGTTCCTAATGAAAACAATGAATTGATACCTACTAGAACTGTTGTTGGGCATAGGATGTGTATAGACTTTAGGAAATTAAACAAAGAAACTAGGAAAGATCACTATCCGTTACCGTTCATAGATCAAACTTTAGAAAGGTTAGCACGCCATACTAATTTTTGTTACTTGGACGAATACTATGGTTTCTCTCAAATAGTTGTTCATCCGGATGACCAACTTAAAACAACTTTCGTAAGTCCTTATGGTTTACATGCTTACCGACATATGCCATTTGGTTTATGTAATGCTCCAACTACTTTCAAAGATGCATGACTGGTATTTTTGCTGATTTTATAGAACTTATAATGTAAGTGTTTATGGATGACTTTTCTGTCTATGGAACTTCATTTACTAGTTGTTTAGATAATCTCAAATGAGTTTTGCAGCATTTTAAAGAAACTAATCTCGTTCTAAACTGGGAAAAGTGCCATTTTATGGTCAAAGAAGGTATAGTCCTCGGACGCCAGGTATTAGGTAAGGGAATTGAAGTTGATAGAGCTAAGGTTGAAGCAATAGAGAGAATGCCACCACCTAGGGATATTAAAGGTATAAGAAGTTTTATTGGTCATGTGGGTTTTTATAGAAGGTTCATTAGAAATTTCTCTGAAATATCTAAACCTTTGAAAAACCTCTTGCAAAAGGGAGTTAGATTTAATTTTGATGATAAGTGTCTTGAAGCCTTCGATAAACTCAAAAATGCTTTATCTCGTGCTCCTATTATTAAACCACCCATCTGGGATACAACCTTTGATTTAATATGCGAGGCTAGTGATAATGTTGTAGGAGTAACTCTAGGATAACATATTGGTCGTAGATTTAATATTATACATCATGCTAGTAGAACCCTCAATGGTGCTCAAAAGAATTACCCGAAGGAAGAAAAGGAACTATTTGCTGTATTTTCTCTTGTGATCAATTCCGTTCCTTTATAATTGATGCAAAGGTAAGATTTCATACGGATCGTGATGGCTTAAAAGAACTCCTTGAAAGGAAAGACCATAAGCCAAGGCTGATCCGTTGGATTCTTTCACTTCAAGAATTTGAGCTGCAAATTCTGTAGAGGCAGGAAATAAAAATGCTAGATGCAGTGTCCATATGTGCCCCGCAAGAAATCAATCTTATTG
Source organism: Avena sativa (assembly GCA_916181665.1). Lineage (NCBI taxonomy): Eukaryota > Viridiplantae > Streptophyta > Magnoliopsida > Poales > Poaceae > Avena > Avena sativa. The sequence goes on along the minus strand of OV702287.1, from coordinate 426,578,668 downwards.
AGAGGAACTTTAGTCCTGGTGATTTTTGTTTACGGGAATTATTTAATGAAGTAAGGTCAATTCCTCCAAGAGATAAGAAATCTTTGCTATGGGAGGAATTTTCCATCCCCGAATAAACAATGGTAAATGCAAGGTAAGTGTTCTTACCCAAATAAGTGATTTATTTTCACAATTCTTACTCTTAAAAATTATGCCTTTGAATTCCTTGTATTTTTCTAAAGAGTTAGAGGGATTTTCCCAACTATACGGGCGAAGCTATACGACCGGAGAGGGAGCTCCCACCATATAGTTAGTCGTTAAACTCTCTGGACCATTTTCGTGAAATTGTTTTTGCTATCTGAGCCTATAAGGTCGCAACTATACGATCGGAACCAAAATTTCCAGCCGTATAGTTGGTTGTTAAACTCTCAGACACTTTTGGTTTTGATGTCTATATCTATGTGGTCGCAACTATACAATCGGAACCAAAAAATCTAGCCATATACTTGGTCGTTAAACTCTCAGACACTTTTTGTTTTGATGTCTGTATCTATACGGTCACAAATATACGACCGAAACCAAAAATTACGGCAGTATAGTTGGTCGTTAAACTCTCAGACACCTTTCGTTCGATCTTTTGTTTACTATTCATCTAAAAAACATTATTGTCGGTTCCGAGTCATAATTTAATCGACCTGGACTCAAGATATTTGGAAATATCTGCCCAGAACCAACTATACGGCCGGAGCTATACGAGTCGCGCCTGTAAGTTGGTCGTTACGCGGCAGGACACTTCCAAATACGTGATTTCTTTTCCTGTTTTGTTGAAATTCTTTTCTTGGGCGACAATTTGGTGTTTCTCACGAGTTTTACCGACCTCTAACCCACCTTATATACTGCCATTGTCTCTCTCTATAATCATAATCTCCAGGAACAAATCTAGCAATGCGCTACCCCGTCCCAGGCCGTGGAAAACCCATGGGGCTCATTGCTCCGTCCAGGGACCGCTCAAGTAGCCCGTCCATGGAGGACGATGATGAAGAAGTGGAGAGGTTTAGCCCAAGGTACAAGGAGTACGTCGAGCCAAGCCACTTCAACAGCGATTCCGACGATGATGTGGTTGACGTCTACATCCGCCGTGATGTCTACGATCTACCGGGGATCGATTGGGTGGCAATGAAGAAATCTCAACAACAGAGAGAAGATTGCAAACCACATGGAAAAGGGCACGTGGATACAGTCAAGTTCATCACCACGGATCAAAGGCCACACAAGCGTAAGGAATTATCTAATATCGGTGAAGGTGCTAGTAAGGGAGACAAGGTACCTCTCGCAAAGCCAACCATTGGTGCTCGCATGAAGGTCAAGCCTCAAGAAGAGTGGAGGTATGGTTTCCACTTCCCCGATCCATCAATTATGGATGAGGAAGAAGAAGCTATACCAAGGACCAAGGATCGCATCCGGGCATTGAAGATATATCAGAAGTAGGAGCTACTCCATCGCGTTGAAGTCCACCATCGTCTCGATGAGATGGAAAAGAAGGAAGATCTCTTTCCATTGGTGACTAAGCTCGTTGATAGAATGGACACTCTGCAGTCTGATTTTCGAAGGTGCTATAGCTGCATAACCACTTTGGAGGAGACCAACAAGAAGCTACGCACTGCAGTCTTACATGCCATGGCGCCACGTTAATCTACAGCAATCACGGTATCAAATAATCGCATGGGATTATTTGATCCCGCCTGGCCTAATTCCAAGCTTGGGGAGATCTTTAAGACCTTGTAGTGTATCTTATAAGTTTTATTACTATTTTTCGCATTAGTTCAAACTATAAATAAATTTTGCATCATTAGAATTCCCTTCAGGAATAGTCAATCCCTTTTATCAAATTCCGAGTTTATTATTACATATGGAGCAATATTGAGTTTGTGTTTGCTTTATTGATATATGGGCTTGAGTATAATTTTACTTGCACTTGATGATAGCAATAGGAGTCTTCCACACCATTGGTATTAATAGAATAGCTAAAGATAATTTAGTCAATATGTTGTAAGTCTACGGTTTGATTTACAAAAGAAAAATTATCTATAAAGTTGAGAAAGAAGAAACCTTAAACAAAGGAAAATAAAGTGCTATCAAAATAGAGTGGGGACAAGTCGAGGTAGAATCTTCAAGTCATAAGAATGCTTCATATACAGTTGGAATTTGGTAATTGAGATCGTTAAACTCTGAATTCCTACATGAAGTGGAATATATGGCTAGCTCCTTTGCACAACACTTAAACAAAAGTGTGAGCATATATATATACAAAATAAAAGAAAAAGAAGAATAAAAAGAGGAGTGTGCAAAGAGCAAGTAGGCATATACCACTGAGTTGTAGTATGACAGATAAATACTTTTGAGATTCTAAATCCCAAATGAATACGCTGATCCTAAAACACTTGGGACTACCTCGTTAACTCATTCAGTTGAACCAGATTCTTTTACATTATGTTGAGATTCATATTTTATGAACTATTGATCACTAAGGTGTGGAAGCCTTCTAATACTATTCCGATGGTTCGAGTAAGGTACTATTCATGAACTTATTCCTATGTATCGTACATGATAAACACATGCTGCAATTGCCTCATTTATTTTATCGACTCAGCTTCATGAATATGAGGATCACATCCATTAAGCTAGAGCTTGATCGGGACGAGCAAGAGTCTAAGCTTGGGAAAGTTGATGAGTGCATATTTGCATCATGTTTTACACTCCCTCCGTCCCAAAATAAGTGACTTGAGTTTATCTAGATTCGCATGTACCTATGTACTAAAATGTGTCTAGATACATCCGAATCTAGACAAACCCACGTCACTTATTTTGGGATAGAGGGAATATTATTATTTTGCATTGTAGATGTAGGATCTTGGTATTTTACGGTGCTCGTGCGCACATTTTTTGTCTGTTTTCACCAGGATCAGGACAGATGATGGATCCAATGGACACAATTCTTGAAGCAGTTGTACTATGGAGAAAAGGAGTTAAAAACAACGTAAATCGCTTATTTGGGAAATATTAATAATACCAGAAGAAAACTAGAAGTGAACAAGAGAGACAGAGGGTGCAACGACCAACTATAGGAGCGGAGCAATTTTTCCCGCTGTATAGCTCTGGCTGTATAGCTGGAGCCGCCCCCGCCCCGTCAAATAGTTTCACTCCGTGCGATTGGTTCAGAGAGATGACATACAGAACACCAGAAATCGCAGAAACCTCACCTCCGGAAGGCATCTGGAGGGGGAACTCATCCACCAGGGATCCATCTTCGCCCTGCGCAGATCCGGGAGGCTAAGGCATCGATCCTCATCATCCACCGCTACATCACCACCATCTCCATCCATCCCATCTACATCTCATATATGATTGTTGTAATTCCTATACTTGTTGTAATATCTAGATCTTGTTGTAATTCCTATACTTGTTGTGGATTTATACATGTACTATTCATATATGATTGTTTCCATTACCATTGCCATGATGTTGATTGCCTCCATGTCTGAGTAGATCTTTAGTTCTTCGGGAGATGGAGAAACCCTAGTATGAGATTGAAATAAGATAAAGTCTATTATGATATTCATCATTGTGACCATGTGTTAGATTTTCTACATCTTGATGTTGAGAGAAGTCGACCTCTCAATATTTTCCTCTTGTGGGGACTTGATGGAGAAAACTACTTGTTGGTAGATGGAGGCGTGCTAGACTTTACAGTGACTATAAAGTTGTTGGCACCCCTTATGTATCAACTTCGGAAATCAAGGAAACTCAAAGAACACTATCCATGCCATGGGATACGTCCTACGAGATTACGTCCCCTAATAGCACAGTAATTCGATTGATGTAGATTGCTAACTATTGTGGTTATGAGGATGATGTGTGCAGCGGTTGCTGGATAATCGTCCATATACGGAGTTCCACCCACACATACATAGTTGAGAATGTTCATGATGATAATCTTTATCTTAGATCTTTACAGTACTAGTGGTGTATCCGCTACTCCCTGAGAACGCATTTTTCCCTACTTCAGTTCCAATCTCTCTTACATACGCGATACTTACTTTCTATACTCAGTTATTTTACTTTACTTTATTGCTCTTATACCCAAAACCCAAAAACACCTTTTTTACACAATACTCGCATTTTATCTTGTCACTTAGAACTTTATCTAGCATTTCTATCATAATATTTATTTTAAGAGTTATTAGACTTCAGACTCCTACTCCCTGTGGGATCGATATCTTTATTTCGAAACTAGCTACAAACGATTTGTGCTCTTGTAGTCATCACCTGCCTTCGCGTCCCTCTCACCACAGTCCTCCGCAGCGCCTCTCCCAGCCACCACCCGTCTCTCCGCTTCGTGGCCCCAACTCTGCACCAAGCCCGCCCCACGCCACAGGATACGACCCCACCTTGACCTCGCCTGGCCCCACACCTTGTCCTCCCATGTTCGTCTTTGAGCCCGCAACCACTGCCAGGGCCTTCCTGAGTTTGTTTTCATGGCCTCGTTTAGGTGCGCAGCCCGTGTGGGTGATTTGGTGTTGTTGTGGTTCATCTGTTGTCCCCAGTACTCGCCAAGTCTTCCGTGTTGAGGCGAGACATAATCGTAGACGCCGAGTCATGGTCGTAATGGCACCATCCAGACTAACACGACAAGTGGACAAGGGCCTGATGCACATGGTTCCCTCCGGTTATTGCTAAGTCAAGACTCGTTAAGATCATTGACATGGGAAAACAAGACCTTTGGACATGGATGTTCACCGACAAGACCGACTCAATGCTGATGGTTCCGAGGGATGTACATGGTGCCACCATAAGACCACTGGTACTCGATCCATTCAAGTTCAACATCGATGACAAGATCGCCCACACGGATCCGAAGCTCGATCCCGGGGATCCAAAGACCGAACCCAAACCTTGTCGAACCCCAAGATCTTCGACCCCTAATGTGTGATCCCCTTTTCTGAGCCCTATTTTATAAAATGAAATATAAACTTGTTGCATATTAAATTGTTCATTCTCGCATGCATATTGTGGATGTTTGGGGGTATTTAGATGATTCACCTCGTAATTAAATAGGGAGACTATATGTGGGCTATTATAGGCTTATATTGCCTCCATTTACATTTTTGTAGCAAAGTGGTGCCATATTTTGCCTTACTAAGTCAACATTTAACTTTTGGGGTACCTAAATAACTTGAACCTTATAATTAATTGTCGGGACCCCAGTTCTGCTTAATATTGCCTAATTGCATTGCATCTTCGCCATGTCATGCATCATATCATGAACATGCCTGATCTTCTGTCGTAGTATTAAATAGTGCATCTGGTTTTTTCAGTGCTTTGGTTCTTCACGGATTAGGACGTTTAGTGCTTTGGTTCTTTGCGAGTATCGACAAGTTCTTCGGATAATGTATCTTCGGTGGTGTTTCCCAGGCAAGCATTCTCCCTGTTTCTACCTATTTTGCATTTATAGTCTTCACTTCCTCATGTTGATCTATTGTTATCCGTGTTGCGATGCTTTAGTTTTCCCTACACCATTTATATTCTTTGCAGCCTATATATTGCTTTGGACACATCCTATTGCCTGTTGTTTGATAGACAGTCGGCCTTGCAAGTCGTAGTTGCTTGCTCAGGTGTTGCTTCTCGTTGTTGTTGTTCCACCATTGATGGAAGGTTGGCACATGTTCAATGGTGGAGATGATCATGTATTTCAATATATCTTGTCAATTCAAATGCTGGAAATAGATATAATGCAGAGGCACCGGTGGGTAATAGTCAATATTTGGTTTTTAACTGCCCACTTGTGTCCACCTAGGACCCGAGTTCTTGACACATGTTCCGAGATGGAGTGCGCTAACCACAGGTGGGTGTGTGGGCACCCCATCGGCCTACTACCTGATTTCAAAGTACTATGCAGGGGGCTACAAACTAGATTCGGGATTTATTACTATCCTGTACTTATGCCATGCTTTACTGCTTTATTTACGATTGTACGTGGAGCGCCTATACTGTTTAGGAACCCCGTGCCACGTTTCTACTGTATCGACAAGCTTAGTCACACTTTTGGGTTCCAGTTGTTTACAGCCGTCGCCACATACCTTGGGTCTGTATCGGAGACGGTCGACTTTGTTGCGGGTAGCTTAGTGGGGTGGCCCCCATGTACTTGCTTTGGGTCTAGGAAACGTCGTGTCTGAAGCCCCATCGCATACTGTTGGGTGTATGTTCATGATCTTGCTCATATCGGATCTGACAACAAGGGTTGAAGTGCATGTGGATACTTTGGTGCATCCCTGTAGGGTTAAATCTTTTCGAATAGCCATGTCCGCAGTTATGGATGACTTGGAGCACAGTTTATCGATCATAGACAACTATAACTAAATAATTACTATTATAATTTGACGTGGATCTTATATGACTAGTAAGTTGGACAACCACCATGGAATGAATGAATAAAACTGCCAACTGTGTGAGTTTCCTCGGAATGACCTCCTCACTTGGTCTCGGGGGGGAAATACCAGGATGGGTATGTTTGGTGTTAGTATCAGGTTGGTTCCGAATAGATCTTTCTTATCTCTCTCTAATAGCCGAAAGTTGTATCGAGTCTCTATAGGTTTTCTAGTGCATGCCTCGCTGCCGCTTCAGTCCACCATACCTATGTAGGCGAGAGCCGCCGAATTCTAGACTCGCCGTGTATTGGCCCCACTACTGACTGCTCCATTTTTTTCCTTTGCCCTTTGTCGGCACCCCTTTTGCTTTGACAGGTATGATTTCAACATAATTAGCAGGGTTACCCTTTCAGCTTGGCCTAGGCAGGGTTATGGATGCCATTGGTTATTCTTCATGACTCTTAGTCCAGTTTGCATCTTATCCATACTCAGATGTTGTATTGTTTTCAAGGTGATTTGGATCTTTGTACTGTATATCTGTATTCTTGACTTGTTGAGTTGTTATTGTATATATATGTTTTGTGGGTTCCACCGTGAACTATTGTGTAATGATATTACTTTGTTTTCCACTCGCACACAAGTGCCTGGTGGGCATCCTTGAATCGTTTCTGTACGGGTTTTGACAGGAATCGCTGAAATCTGCATAGGGCTGATTCGAGGGTGGTACAAAGTGGTATCATAGCTCAGCAGCCTGTAGGATAACCTAGCTAACGGTCGATGTGGAGTGTCATAACTATTTTTGCAAAATTGGTTGGATAGATCTAAATAGCTCTGCTTTTATTCCTTACCTCTATGTTATTCTCCTCTTACCTTTGCATGTTTTGAATCTACTCTTATCTTTTCTTCGAGTCCAGGATTTCTCGTGCTTGGGTTTCCATCATACCTTCAGGGTTTTGCTTCCTCCTTTTTATAACGGTGGTGCTACAATCATCAAATTTGCATCTCGTTTGTTGTACCCTTCGTCCAACCTTTTTGGGCCTTGTACTCTTTATCTGTATCTACACCTTGATGGATATCCATATCATTGAAAAACATTATGAGCAGTATGAGCATTGGTGAAGTTGGAGTATACCTTGAGCATGTGTTCTCCATGCCAATGGAACCATCACGAAACCTAATCATGGTGACTTTTCTCACGTTTTATTTTGTATCTTCCGGTGTTTTCCAACACGTCAACATCATGTATGTTAGATCCAATGAAGATCCTGCATCACTCCTTTGTTCCCGAACATTGCTTATGAAGATCTTCAGTCTAAATTCTAAGAATGGGTTGCACGATTTTTCTACTGCATGTGCAGAGTAAGAGTTTGGGTGTGTGATGGATTGGCCCCCCATGCCGACTACTCATTCTATTTGCTCTCGTACATTGAAGTGGATTAGGTTGCACTTTTTATCCCTGCCCATCGAAGTTAGAGGTGGCCTTATCTCTCGAGACCTTTACCTTCATCCTTTGTTTATCCGAAGTGTTCTCTCAACGAACATGAGCAACGATCCCTTGTTGGTGGTGTCGCCGAATTCAAGGGGAGCAAAGATCTTTGCTAGTGGTGTCACGAGGATCTATGAAGCGAGAAGATTCAGATCGTCGCACCTCTTCCCCCTTGTTGGGGGGATACCCCGGGTAGGGTCACTCCGAGGTATAACGGCCGAGTTAGCCGAGGTTCGGCAAGGTCAAAGCGGATGCTGACCGGGTCACCTCAAGGCAGTCTGAATCACGGAGTAACCCGGACCAGGGGGGTCGCCTAACATTGTCTCATCCGACTTAAGGAGTAAGTCAGAAGTGCTTGTCTAACTTATATGCAGGAACAGGAGTGGCCGGATCTACTATGATCCGGATCCTCGCTTAGCTTCTGGTAGAAGGAAGGAATCTCTCTGGTCAAAAAAGAAGGTCCGGTACGCACTGCATGAGCGAATAAAGCAAGGGCAGGACCACCGAGTCATGGCCGACAAGGGTGACGACGCTCACGTCGGCTGACGCGGGCGCCGCAGAGGCTTACGTCGCTAAACCATGTGTGACGCGGGGGAAAAGAACCCCGGTCGGGTTACCACTTTGGGAGGGGGCATATTCTTAGGAATATGCCTCCACGTATGCCCTAGGCCAGGACCGAACCTCCTCTATATAAGGGGGGTTAGGGTTCTGGTAGAGGGGGTTGGTTGAGCACTAGTTGGTTTGGTATTTCCATAGCACTAGTTGATCTAGGGTTCTTGGGAAAGATAGTAGGCAAGAGTAAGAGAGCATCTTCTTCCTCCTCTCGCCAATACAGGTCAAGGAGCACTTGTAATCTTGGAGATATAGCAATACAAACTTCTGTGTGGAGAATCACTCCACTATCCCTCCCTGGATTCCCCTAGCGCATATTAGTCCCCACCTTTAGCCTATCAATGGCATCTGTCGTGACACCACCACGACAGTTGGCGCCCACCGTGGGGCTAGCGGCGCTAGTAGGGGTGAAAATCCGGACGGGAAACCTCATCGGCACCGGCGAACGCATCGTCTCAGGGCTCGTTCAACGCTTCGGAGCGCTGGATTTCGTCAGCGACAACACTGGCTGCTTTGGCACGCGCCCGCTTCCGTGCAACAGCCTCTTCGTCAAGCTCGGCGCGCACAAGGTCTACGTTGCTGTGGACGTCTCGTGCGTTCATCCGCGTCGCATCATCGATGCAGGGGAACCACCCTCACTGTGGCTCGCGGGGCGCATATCACTCGCTCCTCGAACCATGCGGAGGTGATGATGATTGCGCCAGGTGCAGGCGCAAGCAAGGACCCAGCGCCAGACCCGGAGGTAACACCTAAGGCACCGAGGAAAGGTAGAGGACCTCCACTAGAGAGGCCTGAGAACGTACTGAGGGAAGCTATGGATAGCTTGTCTAACCCAGTAGCAGCAGTGGTAGATCCGGCTCAGGCACAGGCCGAGCTAGATGAAACTCGGCAAAAGATACTGGAGGGTGCAAAGAAAATAGCCGCGGCTCAGCAGTCGCTGAACATGACGCTGCGTGAGTACGCAAAGGCAAACAAGGTTGATGCAGTAAGGGTAAAAGGGAGAAATCTCATAAGTGAGATGAACAGAGAAGGTGATGATGGAGCAGAAGGGTCGGAAAACTATCTGTCTGTGGGGTTGCCGAAATATAGTACCCCGACGAAGAACCTCAGAGCAGCAGATGCGGCTGCGTCCGAGCTAGAGGGTCTGACGGGTGAGGCCCGTCAAAGACATCAAGACAGGGTTAACGAGCTGGTTCAGATCGCGAACAGGCAGAACGAGGAGCTGCTGAGAGCTAACCCGGAGAGAGCTGGGGCTTCCAAGATCGTCCACTCGGTGATGGTTAACCCGGAGAAATCCACTGGAGCCGCATCATCGCCTCATGGTGGTCCAAGGAGAGAAGAGGTAGTAACCTCGGCTAGACGGAACAAACAGATCGTCCCGTACGACCCAACGCGTGCGGGAAAAGAAAAAGAGATGCGGAGAGGTGATGATCGACGGAGTGTGAGCCAAGGTGAAGCTGGCCGAGGTAATCACGACCAAGGCAATGTCGGTCAAGGGAACGCTGCCAACGACAATGCCGGATAGCGCAACTCCCCAGCAGCAGGACAACCGTAGCAGCGGAATATACCGAGGCAAGAGCAAAGCGCCGGCCGAGGTATGCAGCAGAAAGGTGCGCAACGAGAGCAAAACCGGTACAACGACGGTGATTCGGAGATGGTGAACACAGGGTACCCCAGACCAGACTATCATGTGATAGGGTCAAAATTGGGAAGCGGGGACTTAATGTCGGATGACGCCAGGTTAAAACTGGATCGCCTGTACAGGTCGGAACAGATCGAATGTCAAGGTCCTCCGGGTCTAGCGTGCTTCGGACCCCGGATCATGAAGGAACCATCGGTACCCAACTTCCAGTTACCCAGAGGCACGAAGACGTATGACGGCAGTACCAAGCTGGAGGATTGGCTGATAAACTACGCTACGGCGGTGAAAATTGCAACTGGCAACTTGAGATGGGTTGTACGTTACGTGCCCCAGATGTTGGAAGGCCCGGCCAGAGTATGGCTGAATAATTTACCACCTGGAAGCATCAACTGCTGGATAGATTTTGAAGAAATGTTTATCAGCAACTTCTCGAGTACATATCAGAGACCGAATAGACCGTAGACCCTGGCAATGTGCAAGCAAAGACCTAATGAGACGGATCGTGAATTCTTGACCCGGTGGTGTACCGTGAGGAACTCGTGTGAAGGTGTCATAGAGTCACAGGCCATAGCGTGGTTTGCCCAAGGATGCAGATATGGCAGCGAGCTGTGGATGAAGTTGCAAAGGAAAATGCCATTTACGCTGGCAGAAATGATCCGAATTGCTGATTCGTATGCTTTGGGCGATCCGACTCAACCTAGGCTCGCGTCAAATGACTCAAACGAGGAATACTATCAGAGGGACGGAGCTGGGTCGTCCCGGAGGAACGATTACAGAGGAAAAAGGAGAGATGATAGACCGGATCATCGCTACGGTTCGCAACAAGTTGCAGCGGTGAATCAAGACCAACCCGGAGCAGGGAGCAGCCAGCGCCAGAGAACGGGAGGGCAATGGACTCCAAGAAATGATGGCAAGAAAACATGGACTCCGGAGCAGAAGAAACAGTGGCAGGAAAAGAAAGACTGTCGGAGGTATACCTATGAGTCGATGCTGGACCAGCCATGTAAGTTTCACACGCCAAATCCGAATAGCCCGGCGGGTCACACGATGAGGCAATGTGAGTGGATGCGTAATATAGAGCAAGGTGGTTCGGGGAATGCTCAGGCACCCTGAAATGATAAACCTCGGCAGGAGTTACCCCGGCAGCAATTGCTCTCCGGAGCGAACATGTAGCAGCTAATGTTGCCTCCCCCTCCGCCGAGGTATGATAACAATGAGAGAAGGGATGCAGTGCATCAGGTGGAAAATCAGCAACAACCGGATCAGAGGTACCCTAAAAACGAGGGAAGGAATGAGTACAGGGAACATCACCAGAGTTATTGTGTGTTCACGACTGAGGAAACAGAGAGAAAGAGCTTGCAGCGCCGACATATGGAGGTCAATGCGGTCATGCCCGCAGTGACGAGGTACATGCCTTGGTCGGACCAGGAGATCACCTGGAACATCAAATACCATCCTAAACTTATGCCTAGTCCAGGTTCATATGCGTTAGTGTTAGATCCGACATTCATTGGACCGAACATCAATGTGAGGTTCTCCAAGGTTTTGATTGATAATGGGAGTAGCATTAACATCATGTATGTGGATACGATGCGCAAGTTGGGCATCTCGGAGAACATGCTCCAAGCTACGAGAACAACTTTCCATGGCATTGTACCAAGCATTTCTTGTGAGCCCATAGGCAAAGTCCGGGTCGACGTGTTATTCGACACAAGGGATAACTGCCGAACTGAAAATCTGGAGTTTGAGGTGGTGAACTTGGAAAGTGCATATCATGCGTTACTCGGAAGACGAGCATTGAACAAATTCATGGCAAGCTGTCACATCAGTTATCTGAAGATGAAGTTGCCCGGGCCAAATGGAGTGATTACCATTGCTGGAGATTTCCGACATTCCATGGAGTGTGCTTCAGCCGGGTCTAACCTAGCCGAGTCACTCGTGATTGCGCAAGAGAAAAGAAAAATCCAAGAGGTGGCGGTGTTGGCTCAATCCGCGCAGAAATATATGCCGGCATTAAGTAACCCGCATGCCAGCGTTTCATTTCAAGCCGCAAAGGACACCAAGAAGATTACAGTTGATAACATGTTCCCGGAGCGCGCCGTAACAATTGGTGTCGGGTTAACTGACAAATAGGAAAGCGAGCTCGTCAACTTCCTCTGTGAGAATCGGGATATTTTTGCTTGGTCTACACAGGACTTGCAAGGTGTTCCGAGGGAGTTGGCCGAGCACTCTTTGAACGTAAGACCCGGAGCAAGGCCGGTGAAGCAACCTCTCCGCCGCTTCGCCGAGGATAGGATAAAAATCATTGGAGACGAGATAGCTCGGTTACTAGCAGTAGGATTTATCATGGAGGTACTATATCCGGATTGGCTCTCTAATCCGATGCTGGTAGAAAAGAAGAAGGACGATCCGAACGTGGCAGTGGTTTGGCGCATGTGTATCGATTACACGAACCTGAACAAGGCGTGTCCAAAAGATCCATTTCCGCTGTCGAGGATAGATCAGGTCATAGACTCAACCGCGGGATGCGAACTGTTGTCATTCATTGATGCATATTCTGGCTTCCACCAGATACCTCTGAACCTGGATGATCAAATAAAAATGGCGTTTATTACCCCGTACGAGGCTTACTGCTATCGCACTATGCCGTTCGATTTATGTAATGCAGGTGCAACGTACCAAAGATGTATGCAAAAATGTTTGCACGACCAAATAGGTCAAAACATACAAGTATACGTGGATGATGTGGTTATCAAGACCAAGGAAAGCACAACGCTCTTTGACGACATAAGGCAAACATTCACGAACTTGAGAAGGTTCCGGATGAAGCTCAACCCAGAAAAATGTACCTTCGGTGTCCCGGCTAGAAAATTACTCGGATTTCTCGTCTCCAGCCGAGGTATTGAAGTTAATCCAACTAAGATCCGAGCCATCGAACGAATGGAGCTACCGAAGTGTCTCAATGATGTCCAGAAGTTCACTGGATGCCTGGCATCGTTGAGTCGGTTTGTATGTCAGTTGGGAGAAAAGGCACTGCCTCTCTACCAACTCATGAAAAAGTCGGATAAGTTCGTTTGGACGCCACAGGCCGATGAAGCCTTTGCCCACTTAAAGAAGATGTTGGCCACCGCGCCAATGTTAGCCTCTCCACTATCAAAGGAGCTAATGTTGCTCTACGTAGCCGCAACCAACCGAGTTGTAAGTGCAGTAATCGTAGTGGAGCACACTGAAGAGGGTAAGTCGGTGCAGAGGCCAGTATATTACCTGAGCGAGGTATTGTCTGCCTCAAAACAGAACTACCCGCACTTTCAAAAGGTGGCATACGGTGTCTATATGGCGGCAAAGAAGTTTAAGCATTACTTTGAGGAGCACCCCATCAAAGTAATATGTGAGACTCCCATATCCGAGATAATGGTTAACAAGGATGCGAGTGGCAAGATCGCAAAATGGGCAATTGAGCTAGCCCCTTATGCGCCCCAATACGACAGAAGAGAAGCAATCAAATCTCAGGCTGTGGCGGACTTTTTTGTGGATTGGGCCGAGGTGCAATACGAACCACCGCCACCAGATCCTAACTACTGGAGGATGCACTTTGACGGGTCGAAAACCAAAACCGGATTAGGCGCCGGGGTTGTGCTTACCTCGCCAAAGAAGGATCAGCTAAAGTACGTATTGCAGATCCATTTCGCGGCATCGAACAATGTCGCTGAGTATGAGGCTCTTGTGCATGGGATCAAAGTGGCAAAGGAGATTGGCATACGTCGGATAATATGCTTTGGCGACTCGAACCTGGTGGTGCAGCAGGTGTCCGGAGTGTGGGACGCCCTGGATCCAAACATGGCACTATACAAATTTCATGTGCAGAAGCTATCTGGTTACTTCGAGGGGTGTGAATTTCACCATGTACCCCAGGCGGAAAACGAGGCTGCCGACATGTTGTCGAAGCTCGGATCGACCAGACAGGCAATTCCACCGGGTGTAGCATTGGAACACCTCAGAAAACCATCTATCAGACCGTCCCCAGGAACCAACTCGATCTATGTCCCGGAAAATACGGAATCCGGAGCTGAGCCCATGGACATTGACACGGGAGGTAGTACGCGAAACCCGGGGACTGCATCGGCAAACCCAAGGACTGCCTCGGCAAACCCGGGGACTACCTCACTAGACCCGGGCACTGCTCAGCGTGATCCGGCTGAAGTTATGCCGGTGGATCAGATGGAAATTGATGAGGAGATGTTCCCTCTACGAGCGATACCATCTTGGGCACTGCCTATATTCCAATTCCTGAAAGACGGAACGTTACCCGCTGAGGAGGTGTTAGCCAGGCAAACTCAGAGGAGAGAAAAAGCATACACAATCATCAATTCTGAGTTATACAAACAGAATGTAACCAATGTTCTCCAAAGATGCGTTGACCCGGAAGAAGGGCTTGACATCCTCCGAGATATACACCAAGGAGAATGCGGGCATCATGCCTCATCCTGAGCCTTGGTGGCAAAGGCGTTCCGGCATGGATTCTACTGGCCAAGTGCCTTGGAACAAGCAGAAGATCTGGTGAGAAAATGCAATGGTTGTCAGAGGTACGCCACCAAGACACATATGCCTATGTCGGAACTCAAGACTATACCAATTACGTGGCCATTTGCTGTATGGTGCTTGGATATGGTTGGCCCATTCAAACCGGCGAGAGGAAACATGACACACATTTTGGTCATGGTGGACAAGTTTACAAAATGGATTGAAGTGAAACCTATAAGAGAATGTGATGGAGCTACGGCCGTGACATTTCTCAAAGACATCATCTTGAGATACGGTTATCCACACAGTATTATAACTGATAATGGAACAAATTGCGGAAGGAGCATATGCGCGCTTCTGCCGAGATAAGAAGATCCGACTCGATGTCGCCTCGGTAGCCCACCCCGCATCGAACGGACAAGTGGAAAGATCCAACGGATTAGTATTATCCAGGATAAAACCCCGGCTCATTGAGCCGCTGCAAAGATCAGCGGGGTGCTGGATAGAAGAACTACCAGCGGTACTGTGGAGCTTAAGAACAACTCTGAATCGATCAACAGGCTATACGCCATTCTTTCTGGTATATGGGGCAGAAGCTGTATTACCAGCCGACATAGAGCATGATTCGCCTAGGGTCACCCAATACACAGAAGCCGAAGTGCAAGAAGCCCGGCAAAATGCTGTTGATCTGCTGGAAGAAGCGAGAGAACTGGCACTGTCCAGATCCGCCATATATCAGCAAAATCTCTGACGCTATCATAGCCGGAAAGTGTGCCCCCGAGTATTCCGGGAAGGCGATATGGTGCTCCGGTTGGTACAACGTACTACTGGCATGCATAAATTATCCCTCCCATGGGAAGGGCCGTTCATTGTGAGCAAAGCAATGCACAATGATTCTTACTATTTTATAGATGCAAAGCCACAGGAAAAGAACAGGGCGGACGGGTCCGGAGAGGAATCCAAGCGACCGTGGAATGTAGCACTACTTCGTCCCTTCTACACTTAGCTAAGAAGTGTATGTATCCGAGTCATCTCATATGTCGGTATGTATGTCAGCAATGAGCTTATCAATGAAATAGCAGCGCCTCGAGCAGTAACTCGGGGACTGCCTTAATAATATTTGTCGTAATTTCTTATGCGGTAGCTGGAATAAGTCGTTCTACTTAACCTGGATTAGTAATGTGTGAGCACCAAAAACCCAACCCTTCGACTTGCTGCTGTCCAACAAGAATTGGCTTCATGGCAAGCAAGGGAACAAGTTTAGAATTGTGTAGCACATGAAAAACGACTAAGGAAATGAATTTATTCGAGCTAACGTTTGTTTTTTTGGACTAACCATGTTTTTATTTTCAAGTTATTATGTTGAATTATTTTGCGCCAAGCCCCAAAAGTTTCTAAGTATTGTTAAGACAATTTTTGAAGCTCGGATTCGTAAGTCGTAAAACCGAATCAAGGTAGACACGGACCGAGCCAAAGAATTGGACAAACAAGAAAATGAAACTCGGGGACTACGCCCAAGTTAATCCGGCATAAAAACATAGTAGCAAAATATCACATATCCAGCATACAATTGCACCCGGCATACCGGGGATCTGATAAATTTTCAAGTTTTTAGAACTAAGGAGCAGCAGGAGGAGCAGGTTCGGCGTCGTCGTCGATGTCTTCAATATCTTAAGCATCATCTTCCCCGTCCTCATCCGACCCATCTTCAACATTCTCATTCTGCTCGTCCCTAGCGGATTCCAGGAAGCTCGACCCTTCAATCCAGTCATGAATAGAAGAATATTCGACGAGGCTGTAGGCGCAGGCCTGGCGCCGAGCTACCCACTCCGGGTCATCGGTCCATCTGGATTCGGTGCGCCAGCGTGTGAGGAGGCTGAGGTCGATCTTCTCGTACCATGTGAGAATATGATGAAGGATGGTGTCAGCTGCAACACGACCAGCAGATTCTCCCCAGAGGTCAAGCTGGGTCTCGACTTCCATTAATTTCTCTATGAGAGTTGCGATGGTCTCCAGGCTACTCTCTCCGGGCCAGAACGTATTGAAGATGCGCACTGCAACGTCGAGGATATCCTTGCCATAATTCTTGATGGTCTCCACGCGAGAGGACAAGCTGACCAATAGGTCCTCCATGTCCAAGGGAATGTTCTCACCATCAGGAGCAATGGGGGTACCCCTCTCTCGGTGAAATTTGGCAACAGCAGCGCTGGCAATTGCAGTACCCTCTGGAAAGTGGTCTGGAAACAAGGCAAAAGAAGAAGGTAAAGAAAAGACATATGAGGTAACCCGGAGAAAGGGACAAGGGAAAGGAACTTACGAGAAATATGGCTATGGATCCGGGTCAACTCCTTGATGCAGGCATCGCGTCTTTTGGGAAGTTGCTCAAGCTCAGCATTTGCCGACCCAAGCTGGAGGTCGGATTCTTTGAGTAGGTCCTGGTCCTTGGAGATCTGGAGAGTAAGACGCTCTCGCTCTTTTGTGAAGTCCTGGCCAACCTTTTGGAGCTCAGTTCAGTGCTGGGCCTTCATCTTCTCCATCTCAGCTTTGAGCTTGGCAATCTCGTCGTTTTTAGTCCGGAGGAGAGCAAGTTCATCATTCTTTTTCTTCAGCTCAGCTTGATGCTGCCCTGCTTGTTCGAGAAAATGCAGTATCATATCAGGCACGGGCACACTATCCTCAAGCGATACTGAAATAGTATGTTGACCCGGCAGAGCCGAGGAGTGAATGTTTGCCGAGCCAAGGAGAAGAAGAAATGGAAAACAATACGAGGTCAAACAAAAGAGGACATACCCCGGATTTCCTCTAAGTTCTTCCACATAATTTTGTTCTCAGCCTCTACCCCAGCTGCAAAAACCGAATGAGGAGATTAGTTCGGCGGAAGAAAGTAAAGAAAAACGAAGAGGTGTCGAGGGAGAAAATTACCTCTCTTTTCATGTTCTGCTCCAAGTGCAACATGTTTTGCGCGCAGGATCTTGTGGGTATCAAGCAGGCGTTGAAATTCGGCGCTCCAGCGATTGGTGGTTACCTGAAAGAAGTACAGAAGTGTAAAATTAGCTTGGTGCATATTCGAAGTGTGCAAGATCCGGGCCAAGTGGAACTTAATCCGGCTCTAGGTGTGTGCATATTCGAAGTGTGCAAGATCCGGGCCAAGTGGAACTTAACCCGGCTCTAGGTGTGTGCATATTCGAAGTGTACAAGATCCGGGCCAAGTGGAACTTAACCCGGCTCTAGGTGTGTGCATATTCGAAGTGTGCAAGATCCGGGCCAAGTGGAACTTAACCCGGCTCTAGGTGTGTGCATATTTGAAGTTTACATGCAGTTACGTTGGTTTTCTAATGAGCATCCGGCCGAGTAACAAACTACTCCCCTGGAGGCTCGGGGACTAATGGTTATTATCTACAGCATGTAAAGGACTTTTCCCAAACCCGGCTATTATCTACGTTGGTTTTGAAGTTTACATACCTCCATCATTCGCCCCGTGAGGTTAATTGCCTTGGCGGCAGTATTCATCTGGGCCGAAAATTCTGCGGGGCCGAACTTTTCCAGGAGATCGTCGTTGTGGACGAACTCCGCCTTGTTCCAGTTCATGACGAACTCGAGGCTCGGAGGGTACCATTCACCAGTAGGCATGTGGGGTGCCACCAAGCCCTTCGCATGAGCTTCCTTCCTCTCAATTAGGGCAAGAGCTGGGCTAGTGTGCAGAACCATCTGCTGCGCATCGGTTGGCTCGGCAGGAAGATCCTTCGCTGCTGGTGATTTCTTCGAAAGCATTGACGATAGACTTCGCTGCCCGGCCTCGATGGATGCAGATTTGGTAGTATCCGGGGCCTTCTTGCCTTTAACTTGCTCGGAAGAAGTAACTATGGTGGACTTCCCTTTATAAGCTGCTGGAATAGTTCCTCGCCAAGGCTGAGATGACTCGGACGAGGCAGAAGAACTTGGCACTGGAGCTGCTATGGGTTTCCTTGGTGCCGGGACAGGTGCTGGCTCGGTAGCTGCTACTGGAGCTGCTGTTGGTGCTGGTGTTGCGATAGACTTGGTGGTTGCTAGTTGCGGCAATGCCGAAGTGGTGGACGCCGTCGCCTCGGCCGAACCGACCCCTCCCGCTCCAAGGTCGCGTCCCTCTCGATGAGGTACTGTGGAACCCGGAGCAGCCGCAGAGCCCTCCGGAATAGGGCTCAGCGGGCGTGACTCGTCGTCACGAGGAGGAGAAGGGCCAGACCGAAGGGGAGAAGAGATGCTCGATCCGCTCTGAGGGACCTCCACAAGAGGCCTGAAAAAGAGAATAATGTCAGAAGAGAAATTACCACGAAGCAAGGAAAAGTGAGTTATGCAATGAAAAATAACTCACGCATCCGAGGTCTCGGCCTCCTTGGGTTTCCGGGCCCTCCGTGCCAGGGCTTTGCCTGCCCGCTTGGAGGCAGTCTTGACTCCGGCCTTCTTTTGCCTTTTTGTGGGCTAAGAAGGTCCGGAGGAAGAACTCGATGCGGCTCCGCGCTTCTTCTTTGACACCACCGGAACTGGCTCGCCCGTGGCAAGTGGAGGATCCTTGTGGATATGCCCACCGGGGTTAGCTGATGCCGGGAAGGCAAAAGAAAGAGGGACAGCCTCAACGGGTTCAATCACGTCGATATCTGAGTCATCCTCATCATCGGGCCAATCTCTAAGAGAAGAGAATTTACCGCTGGGTCGTTTGGTGGCGTCGGTCATAGGGAGGAACATCTTCTGGTCCAGCTCCTCCTCATCCGGGATTTCTCGGTCCGGCGCCCACTTAAGGGTAGGGTATGTACCATCCTTGAGAGTTTGCTGAAGGAACAGCTGAGAAAAAGCATGAAGAATAGGGTCAGAAATATAACAAAAACCGACACATACTTGATCTAAAATAAGTTTGCCCCGCGAAGCTTACCGCGGGAGGGAGCCTGTCACGACAGTAGTGCTTGATTCCCCACGTCCATTCGGCGCAGAAATCCTTGTGGGTGGTGAAAAGAGCCTTGACCTGGCGAAAGATCTCTGTGTTGCTCAATTCGAAGGAGGAGGTTCGGTTGGGGTCGTGGCTGAAACTCATATGCCACAACTTGTGGGTGCGCTTCTGGAGAGGAGAGATTCGATTGCGCACGAACATGATCATACCATCCTCGTTGCACAATCCGAGCTTCTTCAGCTCCATGAACCTCTTATTAACTTGGTTGGCCAGAGCGGTAGGCTTCTTGGGGACCTCCTCCCAGAAATCCGTGTCAGGTAGACCCGGAGCGTAGGGCAGCAACCGAATCAAGTCTTCGGTACCCTCGTTCCGGATGTAGAAGAAGGTTCGAGCCCATCCTTTGCAGGAGTCGAGCCCGGTAACCCGGGGAAAGACTGAAAATCTCTGGGGCAAGATGGAGGCAGCTCCGAACTGGGTGAGCTGCTTGTCCTCCAACTCAACGTGGATGTTGGGGACAATGTTGCAACGAAGACCGAAGAACCGGATCCACAGCTCCTTCGTGGGCCATAGTCCGGTGTAGCCTTCGATCGTAGAGGCAAAGGCAGAAAGAGAGGTGATTGCGTTCGTGGGGAGATGGTGCGGCTGCAGGTGATACGTCCTAACCCAATCCCGGAAGAAATCGCTCACCGGAAGGCCAAATCCTCGTTGGAAGTGGGACAAGAATACAACGAACTCACCCGGATTGGGTGAGGGGGGCAGTTCCAAGGAGGGGAGACGAGCGGTGACGCCGACAGGAATGCGCCTGGTCCGGTAGAGCCAGTCAAGGTCATCTTGACAGACCCATGACCCGGCCCACGCGCCGCGGTCCGCCGCGCCGGCGTCCTCCTCTATCTCCTGCTCGGCGACGACGAGCTCCTCCTCCGTCATCTCGTATCCACTATCCTCGCTGGAGCTAGCAGCGGCGGGGATCTGAGGCCTAGATTGGCGTGGACCCGTGGCGAAGAAGCTGCGCAGCGGTGGCTGCGGTGCGGAGGCACGGGGAGGTGCGGCGGCGGCGCTGCTGCTAGAAAGCACCGGCGGCGGCATGGTCGCAGGGAAGACAAAGGAGAAAACGCAACGAGCAAAGGGGCGCAGAGGTGGAAAAACGCTAAGGGACGCGCCCCTCCCCTATTTAACCACCCCCAGTGATCGATGAGTGGGATCACGCTGCGCCGACGAGCCACACGGTGTGGTCGTGTATCACCGGCATCAGCCAATCAGAGAAAAGCCACATAGAGGGGCCATAGAGTAGAAGTGATCCCATGACGCGACATGATGTTGCGGTAAACGAGGAGGTAGGTATGACGTGACCCACGCATAGTGAAACTGGCAATTACTGCGGCGGTTACTGTGCAGGCCCTTAAAATAAGACAAGATAATGATTATCCTCCATGTGGGTTGGCGTATGAGAGAAGGAAACGGGGCCCGGATCAAACCATGATAACCATGGGATCCGAGCCAAAGTGGTGACCCGGACGGCAAGTGAAAACTTGGAACATGCGAAGGGAATGTAAATCAATATAATCCGAGATAAGGAGCTAACTCGGAATTAAACGTCCGAGGCTCGAACATAAATGAACCTGATGCGGCCTTAGCAGCCGAGGAAGCTAAGACCACACCAGCTTCGGGGACTAATGTTGGGGGGATACCCCCGGGTAGGGTCACTCCAGGGTATAACGGCCGAGTTAGCCGAGGTTCGGCAAGGTCAAAGCGGATGCTGACCGGGTCACCTCAAGGCAGTCCGAATCACGGAGTAACCCGGACCAGGGGGGTCGCCTAACATTGTCTCATCCGACTTAAGGAGTAAGTAGGGAGTGCTTGTCTAACTTATATGCAGGAATAGGTGTGGTCGGATCTACTATGATCCGGATCCTCGCTTAGCTTCTGGGAGAAGAAAGGAATCTCTCTGGTAAAAAAAGAAGGTCCGGTACGCACTGCATGAGCGAATAAAGCAAGGGCAGGACCACCGGGTCATGGCCGACAAGGGTGACGACGCTCACGTCGGCTGACGCGGGCGCCGCAGAGGCTTACGTCGCTAAAGCATGTGTGACGCGGGGGAAAAGCACCCCGGTCGGGTTACCACTTTGGGAGGGGGCCTATTCTTAGGAATATGCCTCCACGTATGCCCTAGGCCAGGACCGAACCTCCTCTATATAAGGGGGTTAGGGTTCTGGTAGAGGGGGTTGGTTGAGAACTAGTTGGTTTGGTAGTTCCATAGCACTAGTTGATCTAGGGTTCTTGGGCAAGATAGTAGGCAAGAGTAAGAGAGCACCTTCTTCCTCCTCTCGCCAATACAGCTCAAGGAGCACTTGTAATCTTGGAGATATAGCAATACAAACTTTTGTGTGGAGAATCACTCCACTATCCCTCCCTGGATTCCCCTAGCACATATTAGTCCCCACCTTTAGCCTATCCATGGCATCTGCCGTGACACCACCACGACACCCCTACCATGAGGCGGATCTCGAGGGCGAGATCCATTGTTAGTGGTGTCAAATTGTAGCACCCCAGGTAAAACCACTACTAGAAAATCGCTTAATGTTTTTTTGTGCATTATCATGATAGAATGCTCATGTCATCATGCCACATTGCATTTGAGAATCATCATGACATCATGCATGGTTTGTCTAAAACTATTTTTTCTAAACGCTATTTTTGTTTTCTAAATACCCCCGTCTTTATTTCAAATTAGAAAACCCCGGTCATCTAGATATTTTGTTTTGTCTACAAATCATTTACAAAGGTCTCTAAGAACAATAATAAATATAAAACTTATTTTTATTTAGGGAGACAGCCAGCCATGCCCAAAAGCCTAGTCGGCCACCTCCAACTTAATAGCTAAACCCTAAACTACCCAAAAAAAAAACCAAACCTAAACCTAATCCCTAACCCTAGCCGCACACCCTACCTACCGTCAGCCGATGCCACCCCGTAGCGCACACACATGCGTGTGTGTCGCATCGAACCACCCCGATACACCCCGATGCATGTCCCGCCCACAACACACTTGCATGCATCATCGCGTGCAGCCCCACCCGCAGCGACGCGACGCTAGCACCCCGCTTGCTACCACCCCGCTTTCACACCCTGGCCCCACCCCACCGAGAGCTCCCGACCATGTCCCTTCCTTGCATCGCCATCCCCACACACCCCTGCTTCAGCCTAGCCATGTAGCGTTTGTGCATGTTATTTATCATAGATGGGATCGTGTATTAGTTGACATGATGATTATTGTATCCTCTCTTGCCTCAATCCAAGGACTTGTCAGGTATCCAAGACCCTGAGGGTTGAGCCAGGTATAGAGAGTATGAGTAACGACTGATCTGCAGGTTGGGAACCTAGTGACAGAAGGGGTAGTACGGCTGTATGTGAGGGATTTGCTTGGGATCAACGGTGACATCACTATGGGAGTAATGGTAGTCTCCAAGAAACACTTAAGTCTTTTATAGACTCACAAAATGAACAAAACAATATCCTTGTTAAAATAATGGAGAACCATGATGCTATGCTTGGTAAATTATCTAACCAAGCTGTTAGTTTGAGAAATGATTTGCAGGCCCTCCAAGAAAGAACGAGGATTGTTGAGGCATATCTAGGTAAGATAACCAAGAGTCAAACTCTAATTCTAGCTAAATTTGCAGGTAAAGCTGAGCCCAATCCTGTTGAAGAACTCAAAATGATGAGGATCCAAAGGGAGGAGCCCGAAAAACTTGACTATAGTAATGCTCCTTCACCAAGCTACACCGTTGAAGATCTCGTAAAAAGGATCAATGTCAAGATTCCGGTGAGTGTAGGTAGTGAGGAAGCTATGTACCAGCACTTCGTTAATCAGGTAGCAATAAAGGTATGTGAGCTTGAGGAAGAATACAAGCAAATTGCTGAAAAATTACCTGTTAAACTAGATGACATATTTGAGCCCACTATTAAGATTAAAATTGGAACCAATGAGATAGCTGCACTTTGTGATCTAGGTGCAAGCGTCTACAAAATTCCAAAGAGTCTTTTTAACAAGTTAAATCTTGTCTCCTTTGAAATCACAGAATTAAAATTGCATCTAGCAGATTCTACCTACAAACAAGCTATAGGAATTAAGGAGAACACTTTAGTATACATTAAAGGCTATCCCACTCTCATTGATTTTGTTATTGTTGACATGCCTGAAGATGCTACTGCTCCTATTATTTTAGGCCATCCTTTCTTAAGAACTATTAAGGCTTTGATTAATTGATGTCTACGCACTTCTATTCTTGTAGACAGTTGTTGGGCCTCCAAGTGCAGAGGTTTGTAGAACAGCAGCAAGTTTTCCCTTAAGTGGATCACCCAAGGTTTATCGAACTCAGGGAGGAAGTGGTCAAAGGTATCCCCTCTCAAGCAATCCTGCAATCAAGATACAAGAAGTCTCTTGTGTCCCCAACACACCCAATACACTTGTCAGGTGTATAGGTGCACTAGTTAAGAGATAGTGAAATACAAGTGGTATAGATAATTATAAGTGGTAACGATGATAGAAAATAGCTTGATGGCATGGAAAAGACTAAAGTCAAACTGAAATAAAGAAGGAAGCAAGCAAACATGTAATAGATCTAATACCAAATGGTGTTTCAATGCTAAGAAACAAGGCCTAGGTGTTGGGGATATACTTTCCGGGTATCCTCACAGTTCCTCACTGACCAGGGTGGCCCACTTCGGGTTAGAGCATTGCTTCACGGGTGGCCCAGTCAGGGAGAGAAGACGGAGTCCAATCCGGCTACGGGAAGGCCCAGAAGACTTACCGACTTAGGCCCATAATGTTACTTGTAGTTCAAGATGTACTCTGTAACAGACTCTTAGTCGTAGCCGGATAGATCTCTCCTGAAAACCCTAGGCCGGATATCTATATAAGCCGTCCTAGGGAGAGCCTTTAGGGCACCAAATAACACCCAATACTTTAGATCCTCAACTCGCACAGGCGAAACCCTTGTAACCCATATTCCGGCTCTGCCGTATTACTGGATTGCTAGCAGGAGTAGGATCCGTCCAAAGCCGGCGGATTCAAACCTGGGTAAACATGTGTGCTCACCATCTCGGAATACCGTACGTCTCACCCCCCCCCCTCTCTTCCACACGCCTCGAGGACCCCCTCATGGCATACTTGTCATTAATCCGACGGCAGTTGGCGCCCACCGTGGGGCAAGTGAGCTACGGATCTGCGTTCCGAGCGGAATCTGCAAGAATCGGAATCGGTGAGACCATCGTCGTCGGTCGCATCCTCTACGCCAGTGATGTCCCTCTCATCGTTCTTGACGAGACTTGGATTCTGGCAAAAGAGGCTGTGACTGCCTACACAATCATGTCTTTTGCCGAGATCGATGTTTACATCTATTTCACTGAACCTGCCCAACCCACCCCAGCGGTGATGATAGAGGCAGAAGAATTTTCTGGGTCCCCTTTGTCCGCGGAGGCGGCAGAGTTCCGGGTCTCAGAAAACCCTAATCCCACCCAGCCCGCACCAATCGCGGAGACAATGGAGAAATCCGAACCTGAAGAAGACCTAGCGGTCAACGTCGAATCTGGAGTGGATCTCCCCGGAGGAGCCGGATCCCAGATCGACCCACCCATGGAAGTCGAAATCCAGGAGGAACATATCAACGACGCTGATCCCGGCTCTGATGATGCCGGAACAGACAGGCCTTTCCTAAGGTACACACTAAAACGTATGATACTACAAGGCGAAAGCGCAGATGCAATCCTCGAGACCATCAAAAGTTTTGATATGGATGACCGCGAAAGCCGCAGGTACCTCAGGAAGCACGCGTCGCACTTTGTCGGATACGTGGGATCCGGATCCGGCTCTGCTAATGCTAGAGAAAACACCGACTCGGTGCTGGAGGCAATTGGAACAAACGCCGACGTACCCGCATCCTCGGATGAATCCATGACGTCGGCAGATTTCCGAAAGTTCTCTGCGGAATATGAAGAGGAGTACAACTCCAAAGCTGCAGAGGAAGGAGAAGCCATGGATGAAGGATCCGGGGAACACTCGCCCAAAGTGCAGGATGACATGGACGTCGGAGACAATCCCGAAGTCCAGATGTCCGAGAGTACGGATCAGAGCTTGACTCCGGGAAACGGACCCAAAGCCGTCTTTGCTACCGGCGCTGCCAAGAAGGCAAAGAAGAAGAACAAGAAGAACAAGACCCCGGCAAAAGACCCTCTAACAAAGGAGGTGATTGCCGAGGAATACGAGGAAGACTCGAATGGAGCACTAATCCCAGACGAGCCGAAAAAAGAAGCATCGGTGGATGGACACGTGATCACTGAAGGTGCGCGTAAACTCATCGATGCCGCACTAACCACACCTATCCCTACAGCTGCAAAACTTACTGCAGATGAGCTGGACAAAAGAGCCCAGGCCCTAGAAGCGCGTCATCAACAACTCCTTGATGAAGCCAAAAACATCGAGGTGGAGAAGAAACGCATGTCGAACAAGGAGTACATGTCTCGTCTGCATCAGAAGACACGGAAGCGTCACATAAATGACAACCAATTCCGACGTGTCCGTGCCGTCCTTTTTGGAGATGAGATGGGGAAGCCACGGAAAGATAGCAACGGAGATTGGGTATACCCAACACCAGTACAAAATACCGTGGCAGCCCGAGAAATTCTATCGGCTAATCCAGGACCGGAGGAAATCCGTTTGGGTATCAAGCTACTCAACAAGGGACTGGAGCAACAAAAGGTCGCCCTGTCCGGAAGTCAAAAACTGGTCTCAGATGCTGACCAATGTCGCACGGATCCGGCATGGGCTGACGTAAGACCCCATTATGTTCCGGAGCAGTATTATCGCCCCGAACGATAGGAAGACAATTATTCGAGAACCGGATCTTCAGGACAGCATCACAAAACCACACGCGGTTGGGGCAATGTCGCACCAGTGGCTGAGAAAGACGCCATCGCTGCCCTGAATCTGACGAATCCTCCCCGGCGAGAATCTAAGGATCAAAGGGGAGAAGATAA
This sequence comes from Avena sativa, assembly GCA_916181665.1. Lineage (NCBI taxonomy): Eukaryota > Viridiplantae > Streptophyta > Magnoliopsida > Poales > Poaceae > Avena > Avena sativa. Next base: position 426,552,047 of record OV702287.1, on the reverse strand, counting down.
AGAGAAACGTCGGGAGGAGGATCGTCAGAGAATGCCGCCTCCTAGACATGAGAACCGTCCGGCTGAGCCTCACTATGGTGGGAACGATGGACGAAGGAACGACGGAAACCATGTAGGTACAAGCCGGCAGGGGGCTCGTCGTAGTCAAGACCCTCCCCAGAATCGGAATAATGACGTTCCGGACGGAGGCCGGCAATCAGCCAGAAACTACCCCGCTGCACCACCCTCTCCACCACACAGTTATCACAATATCCCCCACGGAGGTCAAGGAGGACATGGCGGAGGAGGTGGTGGCAGAAGCCGAAGTCCGGCTCCAAGGCACCGCAGCCACAGCCGGCATTCGGGACGATCCCTATCCTCGAATGACGCAAGGCATAGGATCAACTCCAACATAGAGGCTCGGCGCTACGAAAACGATGACGTGTACGTGGGCCCAAAGTGCTTCGGACCATGCATCAGAGCTACAAACTTCCCGGAAGGATTTGCTATCTCAAGACATATTCAAGCCTACGACGGCATTGCTCAGCCAGACACCTGGTTACAGGATTTCTTCCAAGCTTGCTGCATCGCCAAAGGCAGAAACAGCCTGGTCGCAACTCGATATCTCCCACTCATGCTGAGGAAGATGGCACGATCATGGCTCAATGAGCTTCCGGTGAACACCATCCACAACTGGTATGATTTACAAAGTGCGTTCTTTCGGAATTTCGAAGGCACATATCGGAGGCCCTGTACGGTTGGAGACCTACAGCATTGCACCCAGAAAGCCGGAGAAACTTGCTGGGATTACCTCGGGCGATGGATTGACACCAAGAACTCCTGCGAAGGAGTAAATGATCAAACTGCGATTGAAGCTTTCATCGCAGGTCTCCCAATTGGTTTACTGCGCCATCGCTTGAAGTGTGACAAGGTTACTGATCTGGGAGAAATGATAGAAACAGCGAGCAAGTATGCAGATGTTGACGACGATGCAGAGGGATTACTCAATGCCCTGGTTGTGCCTCAGTCGGCAAAACAACCAAAGCAACAAGCTCAGAAGCGCAAAAATACCTCGGAAGAAAAACCCAACACGGAGACAGCGGTAGTCACTACTATTTCCGGGTCTGGAGGACGAAGAGGACGTGGCGGAGGCCGCGGGCGTGGCCGTGGGACATCAAGGGTCCAAGGTAGAGGAGAGCAACAACCAGGCAAAACCTACACTTGGGCCGACATCGCCAATAACCCATGTGTGCATCATTTGGACGCCAATGGGGGCTCATCCCACACCAACGCTGAATGTCGTTTTAACGACGACATCAAGAGAGATGATACCGCGGGCTACAAAGCTAAGCGGGAGAAGGGAAAGAAAAATCCCGAAAAAGACAAAGAGACCAAGGAAGATTCCGACATGGAGGAAGCCGACGCTTCAAATCCCAAGTCGGAAGGGAAGAAAACTTTTCCCAGCAAGAAGGACACTTACGTCACCTTCCTTGGATCTCAACCAGCAAAGGTCAAGAAAGCAGTTCTCCACGAGCTCAACGCAACAGTTCCGGCTGTCCCTCAGTATCTGGACTGGTCGGAAGTAGCAATAACGTTTGAACGCGCTGATCATCCGCCTAAGCTACATAGGCGAGGAAAATACGCCTTAATCGTCAATCCACTTATTGATGGTTATGGTTTCTCCAAGACCCTCATGGACGGTGGTAGCGGCATCAATATTCTCTATGTCGAAACACAGCTGAACCACAGCTCTGTGATCTTTCATGGAGTTGTCCCAGGAAGACAGGCTAATTCCCTAGGAGAGATCACTTTGGATGTTACTTTTGGAACACTAAAGAATTATCGGACGGAGGCACTTTCCTTCGAAGTGGTCCCAGTCAAGAGCGCATACCACGCTATATTCGGACGTCCGGCTTACTGGGCTTTTATGGCTCATCCTTGTTACATTTACAATATGATGAAAATTCCAGGTCCCAACGGCGTAATCACCATCAGGGGAGACCCGAAGAAGGCGCGAGAATGCGAGGATGGAAATGCCGCCTTTGCCGAAGCCATGCTGCACGCCTAGGAGTACCAGGAGATCAAGAAGAGCATAGATCCGTTCGAGATGCCTACAACGAAGAAGGAGGTGACAAAGCCAAATCTGGAGTTCAAGGCATCAGAAGAGGCGAAGACGACGCCGTTGAAGGATGACGACCCCTCCAAGGTGACCCAGATAGGCGTAGGCCTAAGTAGCGCATAGGAAAGCGTGCTCGTCAAGTTCCTCCAAGCAAATCAAGATATCTTCGCATGGCAGCCATCTGACATGACCAGAGTACCTAGGGAACTTGCCGAGCACTCTCTAAATGTAAACCCGAATGCTAAACCCGTCAAACAGTCCTTACGATAGTTTGGTGATGAAAAGAGTAAGGCAATAGCTAAGGAACTAGCGCGGCTCGAGTTAGCCAGATTCGTAGAAGAGGTCATCCATACTGATTGGTCGGCCAACCCTGTAATGGTCCCTAAAAAGGACACCACCGATTTAAGGATGTGTGTTGATTATACTGCCTTGAACAAGGCTTGTCCAAAAGATCCGTTCGCTCTGCCTAGAATTGATCAAGTTATCGATTCTACGGCAGGCTCGGAACTCCTCTGTTTTCTCGACGCATATTCCGGTTATCACCAAATACGGATGAAAGAATCTGACAAAGTCAAGATTTCATTCATAACTCCCTTCAGAACCTTCTGTTTTGTTACAATGCCCTTTGGGCTGAAGAACGCAGGAGCTACGTACCAGCGCACGATGCAGCGTTGCCTCCATGACCAACTCGGACGCAATGTACATGCATACGTGGATGATATCGCGGTGATGTCCAAAAAGAAGGAAACACTAATTTCCGACTTGGAGGAAACGTTCGCCAATCTACGAAAATACAACATCATGCTTAACCCAATGCTTCTTTGGAATACCAGCCGGAAAATTGTTAGGTTTCATCGTGTCTCAAAGAGGCATAGAGGTGAACCGCGACAAGATCAAGGCTATTCTCAATATTTCCAGGCCAACTCGCCTAAAGGACGTATAAAGATTAACTGGTTGCATTGCTGCGGTCAGTCGATTTGTAAGCCGGCTTGGTGAAAGAGCCGCACCATTATACAAACTCCTGAAGAAGACCAAAGATTTTGTCTGGACTGACGAAGCTGAAGCTGCACTACAAGACCTGAAGAAAGTACTCTCATCTGCTCCTATCCTTGCAGCGCCGGAACCTCAGGAACCGATGTTGCTTTATATTGCTACGACAAATAAGGTCGTTAGTATCGTCATGGTGGTGGAGAGACCAGAGGAAAATCAGGAACACCTGGTGCAGCGTCCGACTTATTTTGTCAGCGAGGTCTTGACAGAATCAAAACAGCGATATCCGCACTATCAAAAGTTGGCTTACGGTGTTTTCCTAGCATCTCGTAAGTTACGACACTATTTTAAGGAGCATCCAATTACCGTGGTGAGCAAAGATCCCATGAGAGACATAATCAACAACAGCGATGCCACAAGACGTGTCGCCAAATGGGGCATAGAGCTCTTAGCTTTCGATATTGAGTATAAACCTCGGACAGCAATCAAATCCCAGATCCTTGCTGACTTTGTCGCTGATTGGACAGAGACGAAGGAGAACATGGTCCTCCCTGAGTCGGAATACTGGACCCTCTTTTTTGATGGGTCTAAGGCTCGAGGGGGCTCGGGGGCTGGCGTGGTGCTCAAATCACCCCAAGGAGATAAACTATTATACATGTTGCAGATCCACTTCACAGCGACAAACAATATTGCCGAGTATGAAGCACTGCTGCACGGAATCCGGATTGCCAAGGATATTGGCATCCAACGTTTGATGTGTTACAGAGATTCGGATCTTGTTGCTCGGCAAGTCTCGGATATTTGTAATGCAAATAAGCACATGTCAGCATATAAAGCTGTCATGGATGATCTATCTAAATCGTTCGAAGGGTTTGAAGTTCAACACATCCCTCGAGCAGAAAATGAGGAAGCAGATGCACTATCTCGAATAGGCTCTGCGCGGAAAGAGGTCCCGGATGGCGCATTTTTAGAGCACCTCAAAGTTCCCTCGATAAAGGGAGTAGATGAGGAATATCCGACCAAATCCGACTGACCTTTAATAGCAGTTCTGGCTGTAATTCCCAGCTGGACTCAACCCTACCTTGATTACTTGGTAGATGGCAAATTACCCGAAGACGAGGTGCTGAGCCGGCAGATTATCTGACGAGCAAAAGCCTATACTATTGTTAAAGGTGAGCTCCATAAACGGAGTGCTTCTAGGGTTTTTCAGCGCTGTGTATCTCCGGAAGAAGGAGTGGAGATCTTAAGAGAAATCCACGAAGGCGAGTGTGGTCACCACGCTACAGCCAAATCTTTAGTGGCAAAAGCTTTTCGACATGGATTTTTCTGGCTTACAGCTCAGGCAGATGCCGAACGATTAGTCAAGACATGCAAAAGCTACCAAAAGTACGCCAAGCAAGCTCATGTTCCGGCTGATCAGCTGCGAACAATACCTATAACATGGCCTTTTGCGGTCTGGGGGCTTGATATAGTAGGACCTTTTAAACGAGCACCAAGTGGATTTACGCACCTCTTAGTGATGGTGGACAAATTCACAAAGTGGATCAAGGCTAAACCTGTCACTAGTTGTGATGGAGCAACAGCCAAAAGATTTGTCAAGAATGTTATAATCCGGTATGGTTATCCGCATAGCATTATCACGGACAACGGGAGTAACTTTTCTATGGGAGAACTGGCTGAATTCTGCGATGAGCAAAATATCTGGCTTGACATTGCGTCAGTCGCACATCCACAGGCTAACGGACAAGTCGAAAGAGCAAATGGTTTAATTCTACAAGGCTTGAAACCAAGACTCGAAGCACCACTGAGATGTGCTGCGGGGGCTTGGGCAGAGGAACTACCCTCTGTAATTTGGAGTTTGCGAATAACTCCGAACAGGTCAACAGGATATACACCTTTCTTCTTGGTCTATGGCGCAGAAGCAGTTCTTCCTAGTGATTTAATTCATACTTTCTCCTAGAGTGGCCGCGTATATCGAAGAGGATGCCGAGATTTCTCGACAAAATGATCTCGACTTAGTCGAAGAAGTTCGCGTCATTGCTGAAATGAGATCTACAGCCTATCAGCAGAAGTTACGCAAGTATCATAGCCAGAGAGTCCGAACTAGATCTTTTAATAAAGGTGATTTGGTTCTCCGGCTTGTGCAACAAAGAAAGCACAAACTTTCCCCAGTATGGGAAGGTCCCTTTTTAGTTAGTCGAGTATTGCACAATGGATCGTACTACTTAACTGACATGAGGCTAGTCAAAGAAAGACCTGCTACTAAGAAGAGAAAGAGAGCTGGAGGTAGTACAAATCCGAATGAGTTAGACAGACCATGGAATATTGCTCAGCTACGTCCCTTTTATTCTTAGTTTATCCTTCTTTGTAATCATACATATGTACATGTTCTGTGAGAAATAAAAGTTTTGGTTACCTCAAAGTTTTCCTGAGAAGTTTTTACCATCTTATTTCCTAATGATCATGTCATAGTCGAAAATCCCAGAATGCTTGAAAGTACTTTATGCTCATGTTCGTTCTGGTTTAGATTTCCGACTCTAAAACTGCTACCTTCGGGTATAGCTCTAAAAAATTCTAGTCTTTACTTAGGTTATTTGTTTTATTGCTGGATGTGGGTATTTTCCGAGTAGTGAATTGTTGGTACTGGAAGCCGGCTTTGTTTTCGAGTTTAAACTGGTTTAGCAATTGAGCTTTGTTGCTCGGCAAAGTTTCCGGCTGAAGGTTTAGCCGACTCACGAAAGGGACGAGGCGGAAAGCCAGATAAACGATAAGTAGAGACGAAAAATTCTAAGTGCTTATGCAAACATTTCAAGCACACAAAAAGTCCAAAACAAAAGTGTTGAATAAAAAAACTTAGCACTAGCAAAAGCCATAGTACTTCATATTTACAAAACGCATCATGTTCTTTCACAGAATAATACATAAGTTTGTGGTCTATGATGTAGGAGGAGATGAAGGATCTACTGGCTCGTTGGTTACTCTGCCTTGATATCGTTCCGAGATATCCGCATCCGAGTTGGTGCGTTCATCGTCGGAAACTTCTTCAGCTTCTTCTGCAGGAGGAGGCGGAGTATCCACGCGGGTGAAGAAGGGGATCTCGTAGCTGGTCAGATCAGCTACGTGGCACCCATATCCGGCGCAAGAGTGCATGATGGCTTGAAGGTCCTGCTCCTAGTCGTCTTCGTCTACCTTGCAGTACCCTTTAGTCACTTGCCATATTTCCATGTTTCCATGGTGGCTCATGACCATGGAGAGGGCATTCTGCGTGGCAGTCCGCGCGTAGGACATGTTCCAGTCCCAAACGAGCTGCGGCATCTCCTTGGCCTTCTCCCGCACCTGGAAGTCCGACATGCTTGGCATGTCCGGAATCCTGAGAGACTCGCCAATATCCTCAAGGGATTGGCGGTAGTCATGAAGAAGATCACCGACTTGGGTAAGCCGGTGAGTGCGGGGCTCGGACGAGGAGGAGTCCGTCAAGTTCAGAGGACCTATACACAAAATGAAGATAAGGAAAAACCGACATTGATAAAAGTCAAGGAAATGATAAGTCAGATAGATGGAACTTACCAAGAATGACGTCGTCAATCTTGGCTTTCTCCTCCCGGAGACTCTAGAGTTCAGCCCGGAGTGCTTGGGAGATATCCTTCTCTCTGTCAACCTCATTCTTGAGGTCCGAGATAACTTTATCTTGAGCGGCAATCTTGCGATCGTGCTCTTCAGTGGCCATGGAGGAGGGTTCCAGGACTTGAGCTATGCTTGTTTCATGATCCACCTTGAGCTTTTCTAGCTCTTGGCGAAGTCCTTTGTTCTCCACCACCAAGGTCTTGAGGTTCTCGGCCTATTCAATCATAGCGATGGATTGTTTCACCAACGCTGTAAGTCAAAAAAGAACAACAGTTTAGAAAAATTCGACATAGAAAAAGCAAAAGACAAGGTTTGAATCTCGAAATATTTACCTTCAGCTTCATCCTTGGCTACCTTGAGCTCAGCATTTTTAAGCTAGAGAGCTTTGATCTCTCTCCGCTTATTACAAACATTGGACAATAATTCCTGGTTATAGGAACATACTTTCTGTAAGTCAGAATACCCAAAGTTAGAAAGCTACTTAAGACTCGGGCTAATATTTTTACTAAATATCAGCACGAGCCTTGGGGGCTACACTAGTTCGTTCTTTGGCATCCTAATGAAAGCATAAACTCGGATTCTATATCCTACTTCATGCTTGGGGGCTAGAGGATATGATATAACATAATGTAAAAACAAGAGTTGGAATTTCGACTTACATATTGCTCGCGGGTGAGTTTGTCTAAACCCGCGTTCACTTCAGCTGCCACCTTCTCAGCGAGAGTAAGAGGGATCACTGGAGCTGTTGGAAGCTCGCCAGTCCTGATCCTCTCGTCGCGAAGGCGGACTTGAGTAAGAAGGTCGGAGAACTTGACGTCCTCTGCTTCTTGCGCCTCCTCTTCGAGGGATCGATGGCTTTTGTCCAGGACTTGCCTGGCCAGCCGCTGGATCTCCTCTGCAGATTTCCGGGTCAGGCCAAATTTGGCAAGACCCGGATTGTTGAGGAGGTTGTCGGCGAAGACTTCAGCCGAGGGATCATTACCCGAAGAGGGTTCACCCTTATCTTGAGCTGACGCACTGGTGGTGACGTCAGTATGCGACCCAAGGACCGTCGGCTCCGCTTGAGGAGCCGGATCTTCTGCAATCACTGGAGAAGGGATGATCGCCGAAGTTGCAGAAGGTTGAGGGACCAGAGTCGGAGGAGCCACGACAGGGGAAGCTATTGTAAGCTTCGTCTGGCGCAAGGGCTTCGAAGAATTCCCCTTCCCCTTGCCCTTGATGATTGATTTTCCTCTGAGAAAGTAGTAAAGTCGGAAACATTACATCTTGGAAAGAAACTTGAGTAAACAACAAAGGCGGAAAAGTTGTGACAGAAGGTTACCTCTTCACGACTGGCACCTCCTTTGTGCCAACTGCCACTGTCGGAGCTTTGCGCTTCTTGAGCGCAAGATCCGGCAGTGGAACCACTTCCACCTCCTGAGAGAACTCCGGAGGGCATCCTTCGAGCGGAGCAACTTCCGACTCGGGGATGTCAGCAAGCTGAAAACAAGAAAACGTATCAGCATTGCAATGTAACTCGAAGATAGAAACACATAAAAGGTGTGATGATAAAAGCTTACCGGCACCATGGGGTTTTCCGTCGTGTGCATGTCCAGAGAAACCTCTGGAATCCGCCTCTCGATCCGCTCCTTGATCAGCCACTTGATTTGGCTTATGTAGCCTTGAGTGGTGTAGGTTTTGGGGCTGATGCGGAGGGAGTCGGTCAGGGAAGACGTGATGGAATGCATCGGTCTATCCCCATGAGAGCCGGAGCAGCCTCGTCCCAGGAAGGTTGGGCCGTGGCGGCTTCGTCGACAAAAGCCGGCAAAGCAGTAGCTTTGCCGGGAGCCGGAATATCCCGATGGTAGAAAAAAGTGGCTGGCCATTGCTTGACCGAGTCACTGGCAGAAATTTTGGGATATGCCCGGTCTCGTCTAAGAGAAAAACTAATGGTGCCGGTGATGTAAGGAACACCGGCAGTGATGGAATTCCTCCGGACATGAAAGTAAAACCGGAAGAGAAGCAAACTCGGCCTAATGCCGAGAAAGCCCTCGCAAAGCGCAGCATATGCGCTCATCTCTAGAATGGAGTTGGGAGGAAGATTGTGGAGTTGAACTCCATAGTGGTCAATCACCTCGGAGAAGAACTCCGAGGGAGGAAAGGACAAACCTCGGTCCAGATGGGTGCCGAAGTGGACGCGCCCGCCCTCGTGCGGATTGGGGACGGTCTCGTCGGAGCCGCTCCGCCAGTTGCTGGCGACGAGGAGCCCCTCCTTCTCCACGTTCTTGAGGCCAGCCACGTCGAGGGCGCAGGGGATCCAGAGTCCCCGGAAGCTCTCTTTCTCCGCAGCTACCTCCGCCGCCGCCGCCACAGCCGTCGCCAGAGAGGAAGAAGAGGATGAAGCGATTTTCTCTCCGGTGGAAAAGGGTGACCCTAAAGTGGCGGCGCTAGGAGCTCTGTGGGAGGAAAACAAAAAGACTCTGGGCGCGCTGGAGATTTGGGAAGAAAGGAACGGAGAAAGGCAGATGAAGAGGAGAAGAAAAAATCTAGACCCCTTATATCCACCTACCTGCGCCCAGATTCGTGCAAACGCTACAGTGTAACCGCCACGCGTCGTGGAAAGAACTGGGAAGGGCCCGCGTGATGATTGCGTTGCCTCGATCTCCACGCACGCATTGAAACGGCGCCTCGGTTCCGCAAACCGCGGACCCACCAACGGTCGTGCTGACGGAACGTTCTGTCAGATGACGTGACTTGACCATGCTTGTGTCAGGTGGCGTTAGAGACAAAATTCCGGCTTAGTTTAAAAGCGAGCTGGAAAATCCGAGTAACTAATTGAGAGGTCCGACTTACTTTTAAGACCCAGATCGTATCTTTCGTTGTGAAGTTTCAGGAACCCTTCAAGATTCTGCAAGCCGAAGATCAAGCTAGACGATGATAAATCTGACTTCGGATCTTGGAGGCCTCCAGGGGCTGCTATTGGGGATATACTTTCCGGGTATCCTCATAGTTCCTCACTGACCAGGGTGGCCCACTTCGGGTTAGAGCATTGCTTCACGGGCGGCCCAGTCACGGAGAGAAGACGGAGTCCAATCCGGCTACGGGAAGGCCCAGAAGACTTACCGACTTAGGCCCATAATGTTACTTGTAGTTCAAGATGTACTCTATAACAGACTCTTAGTCGTAGCCGGATAGATCTCTCCTGTAAACCCTAGGCCGGATATCTATATAAGCCGTCCTAGGGAGAGCCTTTAGGGCACCAAATAACACCCAATACTTTAGACCCTCAACTCGCACAGGCGAAACCCTTGTAACCCATATTCCGGCTCTGCCGTATTACTAGATTGCTAGCAGGAGTAGGATCCGTCCAAAGCCGGCGGATTCGAACCTGGGTAAACTTGTGTGCTCACCATCCCGGAATACCGTACGTCTCACCCCTTCTCTTCCACACGCCTCGAGGACCCCCTCATGGCGTACTTGTCATCAATCCGACGACACTAGGGATCATACTTTCAGTAGTGAACACTCTCATATAAATATCTTCTTTATGATACTACTCTTAACTACTCTCCGGTTGGACACTCTAATCGATGGTAGGGATATAACAGCACACCTCAAAGTAAGCCTTTCCCATCTAGAAAACCCCACACTGTCACCTTGAGTACTAGATGAGTCCAACAAACACCACAGTTTCATAAAGACATTCAACTCCAAATATAACTCATAACAAGTATTTGTAATCTCTAGCCTAAGTGCCACCATGGTGTGCATGCTGTCACTTTCACACACATGGGGAGAGCAGAGATCTATTAAAGCACTTGAGTAGCAAGGTAGATATATAGATTACAAGATCATGATCTCAATAAGATCATGCATAGAGAGAGATGAACACATAGCTACCGATAGAACCCTTAGCCTCGAGAGAGACGTACTCCCTCCTCATCATGGGAATCAGCAACGGTGATGGAGATGGTGGTGGAGATTGATGGAGATGGCTTCGGGGGCACTTCCTTGTCCTGACAGGGTGCCGGAACAGAGACTTTTTGTCCCTTGAATCTCCCCTTCGGTGGCAGCGGTGCTGCAGAACTTTTTGTGGATTTCTGATTGATGATTTAGGGTTTATGCATCGGGAGGCTTCTTATAGGCGAAGAGGCAAGGTCGATGGGCGGCCAGAGGGCCCACACCACCTGGTGGCGCGGCCAGGGCTAGCCCGCTCCTAGGGGTGGTGTGGCCACCATGTGTCCCCTCTCCGTCTCGTATTCTGGCTCCGTGAGTATTCCGGTAAAATATCAACTTTGGCTTTTGTCCCGTCCAATTCCGAGAATATTCATTTTCTGACTTTCTGGAACAAAAAACAGCAGAAAACAGGCAACTGGCACTGTGGCTCTTTGTTAATAGGTTAGTCCAAGAAAGTGTATGAAAAGTACTCCAAAGTTGGAACAAAACATAAGAAAGTAGATAAAACCAAGCATGGAACATCAGAAATTATAGATACATTTGCAATGTATCAACATCCCCAAGCTTAACTCCTGCTCGTCCTCGAGTAGGTAAGTGATAAAAAGAAAGAATAATTTTTGAAGTGACATGCACCATCATAAACTTGATCAAAGTATTTGTAAAACATTCAAACCTGGGATCATAGTACTTCAATCATAACATGAAAGACAAAGTTCTAGCAATAAGACAAAGAAACTATGATGCAACATGAAAAGGCACAAACGAAAGATTCATGAATAACAATGGTTTGCAAGACGTTTGTTTGTTTCACATAAAGAAAACATAACATAGTGGCATTCAGCTTGTCCCTCATAGAGTAGCAAACATAAATGCATAGAACACCTTCAAAGTTCATAAGAGTGACTAGATACAAATAGTTTAAAACAAGAAATATCAAAGCTATGCATCAATCAACAAGTCTTGGGACAATGCACATAGAACTAAGAATGGCCACTATGCTCTCAAAGTAGGTGCATAAAGGTAGAAGGTGGAGACTCAATATCATGGTGGAAGAAAGGCCTTCATAGAAGGAAGCAGAGATTCAAGTTTCATAAAGAGCTTCCAAAAATTATGGTACTTATAGCTTTCAGCTCTCATTGCCCCTATCATAAGCATCTTGAAGTGATTAAGGTTAAAGTGAACAAACTATGGAGTATATGCTTGACAAAGTATAAGTTGGAAATTTCATGTCCCTTGAATACGAGGTCCGCTCCTCATGCTACTCAAGTTTAGTCACCGGTAAGTTCTTGTCATCGTAAGTACATGTGTATCATAGAGAACCGCCAACGAGGTACCCCTTGCCTGATGATACGGAAGAATCCCCATATCAAAATGACAAGGCAAGCAGACAACAAGCATCTCAGCAATCTTCTTATTTACCATGGGAATATGGTGCTTTTTTCTCTCTTTCCTCTTTTCGTAATCTTTTTTTCTTTTTCTATTTTTTCTCAATATCTGACTCTTTTTTTATAAGAAGAATGCTTCATAGACAGCTCATTATGGTTACACTGCAGGTTTCCACCATGACAACATGGATTAGACCAGCGGCCCAGGCATTTCTCTAACACATATACATAACTCCATGGACTTACAAGCTCCCCTTTCATTTCACACCGACGACATCCATAGACAAAAGAGCATGATATCATCTAAGTACAAAGTACAAGTGCAATGTTGAAAGCGTTCCCCATGACAGCATGGTTCTACTAATCCCCAACATATAAGTGCAAGCATATACAACACAAATGACACAATGGTTCAAGTTTATTAAGGGCAAGAAAAGTATAGTGTGCCATCAAGTTCGTGAGAGCTTTAATCACTAGTTTTCTCATAACAAGTTTAATTTGGAAGGTAGATAAAACATGAATATACTTGGAATAGCATATGCTAATAGGTAGGTATGGTGGACTCTTTGGAATAACTTGGTTTTAGGAGTTGGATGCATGAGTGGAACTCATACTTGGTTGCGGAGGCTAGCAAAAGACTGGGAGCGACAAACTAAGAGAGCAATAATGGCCATAATCATGTAAAGCGACAAAACATCATTGATTAAAGCATAAAGTGATACTACAAGTTGAAAACTAAAGGATCATAAAGGCTATGGTGACTTGAGATAGTCATAACATGGTGTGAGCATGCGCCAAGTCAACCCAAATAAAGCATCAAAGGAGAATACCACTATACTATGCTTTAATATGCTAAAATAACGCATGATTCATCCAAGGCACATTAAGCAATCTCAATTGTTTATAACAAGTCATGTTACAGCAAAGAATACTAAGCATAAAGCCAAAACAATATCAAGCATGGCATGACAAAGCATAGGCCACAGTCAAAAACAAGCTCTTTTTACCATATAAGCATGAACTTTCCTACTCTTTTCCAAACCAAACCAAACTATTTGCAAACCAATGTATGAAAGAGGGGGTCCAACCAATTTATTCAGAAAACTAAGCAAACCAAGCAAACGAAAAACCAAAATGAAAACGAAAAAGAAGACGCTCCAAGAACAACACAACTGTGCATGACACAATAAAAATGAAGCGTTTGGAAGAAACCTGGGATTTTTATTGACGAAGAAGGGGATGCCTTGGGCATCCCCAAGCGTTGACGCTTGTACTTCTTGGATATTTCTTGGGGTGACACGCGTGGCATCCCCAAGCTTGAGATTTAGTCCATCCTTCATCTCATTACTCATTCCTTCCATACACCTGAAATTTTTCCTTCATACAAAACTTCACACAATCTTTATTAGCAACATTAGTGTACTCAAGATAATAAGTCTTTAGGTTCAGTTTCAACACCAATAAAACTTCCATTAAAACACTAGATACTGTAGCACTTCCTTCAAAAAGCTCAATTCCCCAAAATAACTCAAAAAGGAACCAACAAGAAGCAAAGGCAAATAATGGCAGAAATCTGTCAAAACAGACCAGCAGGTAAAGGCGAATTTTTTTGAAGACCTTTTGTTGCTCAAATCAAAAATTGTTGAACTAACTAAAGTTAGATAACAACCGGGGGCAGAAGCAAAAAAATTAACGCCTCAAATGGATGTACAGAGATCTTACACGAATTTTTACGGTGAAGCACAAAAATCTGTTTCTGGACAGCAACTTTCCCAATCATTACTTCTCTCTCATTAGAGGTTACTCTTGGCACAAAAAGCAAATAAATAGGATAAGGAGCGGTTATTACTGAAGTAATAACTTCCAAGACTCATCTAAAACTTTTGGGTTATCTCCCAATAACTACTTTTCTTTAATGCCTTTAAGTTAGGCTTGATAGTTTGAGAAGATGCTCACATAAGAAATATGAATTGAAGTAAAAGAGAGCATCAAGAAGCAAATTCAAAAAACATTTAAGTCTAACCCACTTCCTATGCATAGGAATCTTGTATAGAAACAAGTCATGAAAGCACAAAGCAACAAGCATAGGAAAGAAAAACAAGTGCAACTTCAAAATTTTCAACATAAAGAGGGGAAACTTAATATTATTGAGATGCATAAAACCATGTTTCCCTCTCTCATAATAACTTTCAGTAGCATCATGAATAAAATTAACAATATAACTATCATAAGAAACATTCTTATCATGAGCCATATGCATCAAAGAATTAATACTCCCCACATAAACATAGTCATTCTTATTGATTGTAGTGGGAGCAAATTCAACAAAATAGCTATCATTATTATTTTCATCACCATAATCATCAAATATAGGAGGCATATTGTAATCATAATTAATTTCCTCCTCAATAGTAGGTGGACTGAAAATATCATATTCATCATTGCAATCATCATATATTGGAGGTATAGAATCATCATAAGCAATAGAATATTTATCTTCCCAAGTGTGTTCATTTGTAAACATATCATCATTGGAAGGATCATGGATAGCACTAATAGTACAGCAATTATTAATATCATCATTTTCAGAATTGGTACCAAAGAGATTTTCAATATCAAAAGAAGTGTGCTTTTCCCAATCATGATCACTACTATAGGTAACAAGCATAGGAACATCATCGAGTTCAGACTCATCAAAAACTATAATAGGAGCTACATGCTTAGGGGAAAATACCGTTTCCTCTCTCCTTTTACTCCTCCTTTTCTTCTTTTTCTTCTTCTCTTTAGGAGGGAGAGGCTTGAAAGGAAGCTTCTCCATATACCCTAGTTCATTGTTAGAGACAATAGAAGAAACTTTGGAGGATTCCTCCTTTTCATTAATAAGACCAAAACACATATTAGTCATGTCATATTCTGGTAAGATCTCATCTTTTATAATATTTTGTATGTAAGTATTTGTGTGGCAATTATGAACACAATAAAGATGACAACCATGCATGACACTATTCATATCAAAAGCACCCATATCTACCAAAGAGGTTTTTCTTGATAACTCTTCACACCCGAAAAATAATGTAAGTTCGTCATGCTGATTAGGAGTGATCATGTCATCACAATACAAACTTGCAGTACTCATTAAATTAGAAGGGCTATTATTATGGCCTAAGCATTGAAAATTGAAATGACCCACTTCAAAGCAAAGTTCACAAATAAAAGGATAAAGGGCACAAACTTTTTTACCAAGATCATTTAAAGCCCTATACCACATTCTAGTTTTTTCATTCTTGTGGGTGATACAATATTCTTCTTCAATTTGATTATTCTCACAAGGTCTATGTATTCCACAAAAATTAACATGCTTATAAGAAATAGTACTTTCAGAGGTTTGAGCATGTTTATTGCTATCATTAACAACAATTTCATTTTCCATGCAAGTGTCTTTAAAAGGCTCATGATACATGTCCCAATTTTCTTTAGGAGCATTAATATGAGAAGCAAAGGTTTTAAAACAATCAATAAGAATTTGAGGATCAAGACCAAATTTAGCACTAAGCTCTTGAAAATCAGCAGTTTCAGCGAAAGACTTAATGCAATCATACTCATAGTTTATACCTGGTTCTTTACCTTTGTTGTTATCCCAATCTTAGGTATTGCTTTGAATTGTTTCAAGAAGATCCCACTTAGCTTTGACCTCCTTACTCGTGAAGGATCCCTCTAAACAAGTATCTAGATAGTCCTTGTAATGTCCTGAAAGCTTTGCATAGAAATTATTAATAACAATATTCCTAGGGAGCTCATGAATGGGCCATTTGAGCATTAGTGACTTCAATCTCCCCCATGCTTGGGCAATACTTTCTCCACCATGAGGATGAAAATTATAAATATAATTCCTATCTTTATGAATTTCATGAGGAGGATAAAATTTAGAGTAAAAGAGAGATTCAAGTTCCTTCCACTCCAAATGATGAGGATCATCCAGTAGCTCATACCACTCCCTTGCTTTGCCCTTAAGTGATAAAGAGAATAACTTCTTCTTGACGTGATCTGTTGTAATACCTGCACACATGAACAACCCGCATAATTCGTGTATAAAGAGCAAATGATCAACGGGATGGACAGTTCCATCTCCAAAATAGTAGTTATCCATAACACGATCAATAATTTTTATAGGTATTTTAAAAGGGATGCTTTGAGTACGTGGATTTAAAATATCACAAGTATCATTAGAATTACCACATATGGGAGATAAAGTATCATCAGAGCAAATTTTCTTCCTTAAAACTGGGGAACTAAAGAGATCATTTTCCTAAGAACCAACTTCCCCAAGCTTAGACGTTTCCATAGCATTAGTAACAAAGGTGTTCAAAAGATTCATACTAATAACATTGCTATTAGCATGCAAAGAAAGTTCCATGGGTTTTTTAATTTTCTTTTCAGACAATTCAAGTTCTAACTTAGGATAAATACTAAAAAGCTCTCTAATTTTGTTGTTGTTTTCCATTAAGCCTAACTAGTGAAAACAAGAAACAAAAAGACAAAATTGCAGAATCTAAAGGAAATAACTTCGAGCACTCACACCGGAGGATGTGAGTACCTTTTACCTTACCTCCCTAGTAACGGCGCCAGAAAATAGCTTGATGTCTACGCACTTCTATTCTTGTAGACAGTTGTTGGGCCTCCAAGTGCAGAGGTTTGTAGAACAACAACAAGTTTTCCCTTAAGTGGATCACCCAAGGTTTATCGAACTCAGGGAGGAAGTGGTCAAAGGTATCCCCTCTCAAGCAATCCTGCAATCAAGATACAAGAAGTCTCTTGTGTCCCCAACACACCAATTACACTTGTCAGGTGTATAGGTGCACTAGTTCGGCGAAGAGATAGTGAAATACAAGTGGTATAGATAATTATAAGTGGTAACGGTGATAGAAAATAGCTTGATGGAGTGGAAAAGACTAAAGTAAAACTGAAATAAAGAAGGAAGGAAGCAAGCATGTAATAGATCTAATAGCAAACGGTGTTTCAATGCTAAGAAACAAGGCCTAGGGATCATACTTTCACTAGTGAACACTCTCATATAAATATCTTCTCTTTATGATACTACTCTCCGGTTGGACACTCTAATCGATGGTAGGGCTATAACAGCACACCTCAAAGTAAGCCTTTCCCATCTAGAAAACCCCACACTGTCACCTTGAGTACTAGATGAGTCCAACAAACACCACAATTTCATAAAGACATTCAACTCCAAATATAACTCATAACAAGTATTTGTAATATCTAGCCTAAGTGCCACCATGGTGTGCATGCTGTCACTTTCACACACATGGGGAGAGCAGAGATCTATTAAAGCACTTGAGTAGCAAGGTTGATCTATAGATTACAAGCTCATGATCTCAATAAGATCATGCATAGAGAGAGATGAACACATAGCTACCGGTAGAACCCTTAGCCTCGAGAGAGAACTACTCCCTCCTCATCATGGGAATCAGCAACGGTGATGGAGATGATGGTGGAGATCGATGGAGATGGCTCCGGGGGCACTTCCCCGTCCCGGCAGGGTGCCGGAACAGAGACTTTCTGTCCCCCGAATCTCCCCTTCGGTGGCAGCGGCGCTGTGGAACTTTTCGTGGATTTCTGATTGATGATTTAGGGTTTATGCATCAGGAGGCTTCTTATAGGCAAAGAGGCAAGGTTGGTGGGCGGCCAGAGGGCCCACTCCACCTAGTGGCGCGGCCAGGGCTAGCCCGCGCCTAGGGGTGGTGTGGCCACCCTGTGTCCCCTCTCCGTCTCGTATTCTGGCTCCGTGAGTATTCCGGTAAAATATCAACTTTGGCTTTTGTCCCGTCCAATTCCGAGAATATTCATTTTCTGACTTTCTGGAACCAAAAACAGCAGAAAACAGGCAACTGGCACTGTGGCTCTTTGTTAATAGGTTAGTCCAAGAAAGTGTATGAAAAGTACTCCAAAGTTGGAACAAAACATAAGAAAGTAGATAAAACCAAGCATGGAACATCAAAAAGTATAGATACATTTGCAATGTATCATTAATCTACATGAAGGGAACATGAAGCTTCAATTGCCTTCGTGGGATCCTTTTGTTATTCATTTTCCTAGGAAGAAGAAAGCCAAGCATGATGAAAAAGAGGCCATCACCTTGAAGGCCAATTATTTTGGGGTGGGTGTTCCACTCATCTAGCCCAAGTAAGTATCATCAAGGTCAAGCTATTGACCATAAAAGAGTGCTCCATGGGAGGAAACCCATGTTAAATAAAGCTTTGAGTTAAATTTTAGTTTTAGTTTAAGTTTATGTTTAATAAAGAGTGCTAGAAAACTCCATTTGAGGAGAAGAAGTTCGGTAGTACTTGAAATTCTGCTTTATTCATGCTATTGTTGGTCGACAACATTTACTGTCAAATTTTCTGTCAAAAACAAGGTATATCACTAAGTTACAGGAAAAGAAATAGTTTTCGAAGAAACAGAATTTTTTTGATGCACACAGAGAGTTTAACGACCAACTATACAGCGGGAATAAAAATTTCGGTCGTAGTTTTCCGGTCGTATAGATATCTTTGCCATCGACATTTTTTCTTTAAAATGTACTGAGAGTTTAATGACCAACTATACGGCGGGAATGAAAATTCCGGCCATATAGCTCCGGTCATATAGATATCAGTGCCTCCGTACAAATTATTTTCCAATATAGTGAGAGTTTAACGACCAACTATATGGCAGGAATAAAAATTCTGGCCGTATAGTTCCGGTTGTATAGATATTGATGCCTTTGTATATTTTCTTTTCCAAGGACATACAGTTTAACGACCAACTATATGGCGGGAAAATTTTGTTCCGGCCATATAGTTGCACCCGTATAGGTGCGTCGCCAGGAGGAAACCCTAATATTTTGACAGAAGGCCAACTATACGGCGGGAACGCATTGTTCCGGCCGTATAGTTGCGCCCGTATAGTTGCGTCCGTCCAAAAATCGCATGGGAAGGTACCTCCAACTCCAAAACTTCAATCATTTTTCTCTCTTCTACCTCCAAACTCTCTCAAAACCTCAAGTGATCTTCATCTCTGCTCAATTTCATTCGATTTCCTCGCACACGAGTGGTCTACGGTATGTTTCTCCTCCGATCCTCCAATTATTTTTTGCAAATTCATCTTTGATCTATTGTCATTATCAATCTAGGGTAAGACCTACTATGAATCAATTGCCATGATTTTCTTGCCTAGATTATTATGTTTTGAGGAGATTCTTTAGTGTGCTATTATGAGGAATATGATGCACTTACTATTGTTGGATCAAAAGGTTTTATTTTTGCCTTTCTTCAATGTTTTAGATGATGAACACAAGGAGCCAAACTCGTGCTCGTGCCACCGCTAGCGCTTCTCGGGCTATCACTCAAGAACGCATGGGGATACGGTTCAGGGATGAGCCCCATCGTGATCGCTTCAACTAGATCAAGAACCGTGAAGTGAAGGCCACCAAGTGGTCTTGCCCCATTATATTGAACCAACACGGTATTTCTGATGACTTCAATTTACCTTGCAATAGAGCTAGCATGTAAAACTTTGTGTACAATGATGTGCCTACTTATCACC
This sequence comes from Avena sativa, assembly GCA_916181665.1. Classification (NCBI taxonomy): domain Eukaryota; kingdom Viridiplantae; phylum Streptophyta; class Magnoliopsida; order Poales; family Poaceae; genus Avena; species Avena sativa. The sequence continues at coordinate 426,532,415 of OV702287.1, read as the reverse complement.
GCTTAACCATTGAATTTCTAAGTTCGTTGCAAAGCACCGTTAAACAGTGGCAAGGAGAGGACACTATTTGTTTCGTCTGATGAACAACAACTACACCTTAACATTAGATGAATGGTGCGCATGTTTTAATTTGCCAAACAATGATATTCATGCCTTACACGCATCCTTTACTGGCTTAGACCCTACCCCTGAACAATACTATAATGGAATGAGTTTCGCTAGTAGAGTGAACAAGGGGAAGAATATTCAACATCCTGTAATTTGCTATTTGTTCTATGTTATTGCTAACAACTTGCACGCACGTAATAGTTCACGAGACTCAACGAGGAGGACATCCTAGTCCTCTCAAAGGCTGCTTACATCAATTGTGGCTTGTCACTCAACTTGGGCGCCATCCTTGTGCGCTACCTGGAGTACCAAGCCTCCCAAAGCCAAGGACCAATCACAGGTGGAGGCGTCATCACCATGCTTGCCATTTCCCTAGGCATCGACCTAGGTGAGTTGCAGCCTGTTCTAGGTGAGACACGTGTTGGTCTCTCCACTTTAAGAGCCAGTGGAATGCTCACTAGGAGAGGTGGTGTTTATTATCTTCATATTGCTGGAGATGGGCATCTCTACCCCGCTCCTATGCCTAATGGTCTTTTCTCTATCAAGGAAGGACGTTTGCTATATGACTTGCAGGCTGAGCAACACCAACCGAAGGAGGAGATTCTAGAAGAGGATGAGGACCAAGAGGAGGAGCAAGAAGTTCCTTATCAAGAGGAGCAGCCACAAACCTGGTTCGCCACATACCAAGATTTCCATGGACTTGGAGGGACTGTGGAGAGGATGCATAGCCTCTCCTTGAACCTCCAAGAATCAACTAGTAACCTCTCAACTCAATTTGCAAACTAGAGTGATGACTTTTTCCCGCCACCACAATGACTTGAAGGGCTTGCAAAAGCCTAAGCTTGGGGAAATTTCCTGATGTATCTTTGCTTGGCATTCATTTGCTTTTATTTACTTTGAGGTGGTGTTTTTATTTGAGTTTATAAGCACTAGTGTTGGTTTCCCCAACACTTTATTTTTAGTTCTTTCTATTTGCTTTCGAGATTTTCTAGCCGAGCTCTGCTGCCAATTTTCTATTATTTAAACTCCCTCTCTTAAAAACCACAAAAATATTTCTCCATTTTTCCTTATTTTCCCTCTTTCTTTTCTTTCCGCCTCGAGGTCTTCATGTATTTGTAGGAGAGTGATCGACTTCGAGTTTCCAAGAAGCAAATAAAAAAGGGAAGAGAGAAGTGGAACCAAACATGAGAGGTATGCCTTATGACTCCCCACTTTTGAAATTTGAGAAACTCATGCTAGTTAGTAGTAAATGTTGAGATACTATATTGGTGGAGTGAGTCTTTGAATTGTAGTAAGATTTTTCATTTGCATGAGTAATTAAATTGGGTTCATTTTATTCTAGCTCTCGTAATTAACCAAGTCTTGCCTAAAAATTGCTAAACCATTGTAATAACAAAAAGTCTCACAATTGAAGGCTTGGGTGTTGTAGTGCTTAGTCTTGAAGGTTTATTTATAGAGACACTCAACACCACTGAAAATGTTGATTGACTTTATAGCTCTCTTTAAAAGGATTTGTTCGATTGAATTAATATTTAGTGGTTTTTGTGAGCATGCCAAAGTTTGAATAGTTAATCATAAGAATGATATAGCTTTATGCGTGTCAAACTTCATGGGATACCAACAACTCCGCTGGCCTACGAACAATCTTCATGGAGAAAACTCCTAGATTTCGGCTATGAGTTGATTAAACACTTGTAGCAGCAATGCTATAGTGGGTAAGATTCTTGGCACTCCACGAGTAGCTGTAATCATGATGGAATCACTCCTCTGGTTGTTATGAGAAATCATTATGCAAAAGAAACAAAACCTTAGTGATGCCACGAGTGTCCATCACAACCCGATAAACTAAATTTTTTGGCATGCTCTCAATTACTTAAAAACTGAAATTCTTGAAGGACAATGAATAGAAAAGTAGTGCTTGAAAAGTCTTGATTTATTGATGTGGGAGAATTGAGATACTCTAGTGTATATGCTTTTCATGACAACTCTCACACTCTTAATTTACATGATTATACTTTATTGTTCAAAGGCAATCCTACATGGAATAAAGTTTACTCATTTGAATCATCCATGTTGATAATAATTTTGCTGCACTATAAGGATGCATGAAACCCATATGTTATGCTGGCCATTACTCTATCTATGCTGAAATTTTTCAGATTTATGAAGTGGAGGAAACATGAGATTACTAATCATGAGTAAGATCACCATCTCGTTATTTCAGTTTAAATGCTGAGTTCCTTTTTGATTTTGGTTTTCTTGCTCAGGGATGATCAAGTTTAAGCTTGGGGAGGTTGATGCCTCTAAAATATAGCCATCTACGTCCACATTTAAACTGGATATTACTCATATTTTTTATGAAATATCTCTCTAAACCCTGCCACTAATGCCTAATATTAAGAGGGATATGCAATCCTTTCTTTTATATTTTTCCTGTGCAGATAATGTCCTTTAAAGGAGGGAATCACTACATTAAATTCAAAGATACGAGATTTCCAACAACCAGAAGAAACCAGGAGACGTAAAGCGGAGGCAGACGCTTTAACGACCAACTATATGACCGGAGCAAAATTCTAGCAGTATAGCTCTGGTCGTATAGTTGGTGCCACCACCGTTAGGTCAAACAGAACAACTTTCATGAAGGGACCCCTATATAAATAAGCCTTGGGTGATGAGAAAATAAGCCAGACCTCGCCAAAAAGTCTCTGCCACAAATCACTAGACCGCCTCCAGATCTCAAACCCCTTCTCCATCTCCATAGCCATATTCCACCACCTGTAATACTAGATCTCTTCTTCGATTGGTGACATTGTAAGACTATTGCTATAAATCTTATGATTTTCATTACAATGTTCATTATTGTGGATCTCATCTCTATGTGTGAGTAATTCTCCTTGGGCTAAGGGCTTCAGCCTAGCCATGTAGCATTTGTGCATGTTATTTATCATAGATGGGATCGTGTATTAGTTTGTATGACATGATGATTATTGTATCCTCTCTTGCCTCAATCCAAGGACTTGTCAGGTACCCAAGACCCCGAGGATTTAGCCAGGTATAGGGAGTATGAGTAATGACTGATCTGTAGGTTGGGAACCCAGTGACAGAAGGGGTAGTACGGATGTATGTGAGGGATTTGCTTGGGATTAACGGTGACATCACTATGCATACCATTAGTTGTCTTTCTTCTTTGGATGAGACTAGTAGGTTATGGCTATAAGCGGTTGCAGAGGCAATAGCAATTATGGATGCACTTCCCACATATAATTTATCTTGCTCTAACAAGTACATGCATACTTTATTTATATCTTTTATTCCCATCAGATGTTTTGCACAACTAAAGGTGAAAACGAACGCCCTAGGCCCTCTCTCTTCATCATCATCAACAACAAAAAGACGCAAGCTATTGGTCCGGTAAAAACACAAAAGGAATTCTAAAACTCTCGAAGGTCCGTTAAAGTAACTTCACTATGCATTCGCTTCCCGAGGATTCGATAACCTAGGTCTACTAGGGAAAAATAAGCTATACTACATCTGTAATCCGGATTGAAGGTATCAGGCTGCCGCCCATCTCTCCGCTCCGTGGAACCATCTCTGCACCAAGACCGCCCCGTGCTGCAGGATACGACCCCGCCTCGACCCCTCCTGGCCCCGCGCCTCGTCCTCCCGTGTTCTCCTCGAGCCCGGGACCACTGCCAGGGTATTCCCGAGTTTGCTGCTAGGGCCTCGTTCAGGTGTCTAGCCCGTGTGGGTGATTTGGTGTTGATGTGGTTCACTTGTTGTCCCTAGTACTCGCCAAGTCTTCTATGTTGAGGCGAGACATAATCGCAGATGCCGAGTCATGCTTGTGTGGCGCCGTCCAGACCAACATGACAAGTGGACAAGGGCCTGATGCACATGGTTGCCTCCGGTTATCGCTAAGTCAAGACTTGTTAAGATCATCGACATGGGAAAACAAGACCTTTGGACATGGATGTTCACCGACAAGACCGGCTCGATGCTGATGGCTCCGAGGGATGTAGATTGTGCCACCAGAAGACCACCGGTACCCGATCCATTCAAGTTTGAGATCGACTACAAGATCGCCCACATGGATCTGAAGCCCGATCCTGCGGATCCAAAGACCGAACCTTATCGAACCCCAAGATCTTCGACCCCTAATGTGTGATCCCATTTTTTGAGCCCTATTGTATAAAATGAAATATAAACTTGTTGCATATTAAATTGTTCATGCTCGCATGCATATTGTGGATGTTTGGGGGTATTTAGATGATTCGCCTCGTAATTAAATAGGGAGACTATATGTGGGATATTCTAGGCTTATATTGGCTCCATTTACATTTGTGTAGCAAACCAATGCTATATTTTGCCTTACTAAGTCAACATTTAAATTGCGGGGTACCTAAATAACTTGAACTTTATAATTAATTGTCAGGACTCTGGTTCCGCTTAATACTGCCTTATTGCATCACATCTTCGCCATGTCATGCATCATATCATGAACATGCCCGATCTTCTACCGTAGTATTAAATAGTACATCTGGTGTTTGTTTTAGTGCTTTGGTTCGTCGCAGATTAGGTTGTTGAGTTGATGCAAGTATCGACAAGTTCTTCGGATAAGGTATCTTCGGTGGTGTTTCCTAGACGAGCATTCTCCCCTTTCTACCTATTTTGCATTTATAGTCTTTACTTCCTTTTGTTGATCTATTGCTATCCGTGTTGCAATACTTTAGTTTTTTGTGCACCATTTATATTCCTTGCAGCCTCTATATTTCCTTGGACACATCCTATTGCCTGTTGTTTGATAGAAAGTCGGCCTTGCGAGTCGTAGTTGCTTACTCAGGTGCTGCTTTGCATCGTTGTTGTTCCACCATTGATGGAAGGTTGGCACATGTTTAATGGTTGAGATGATCATGGCTTTCAATATAACTTGTCAATTAAAATGCTAAAAATAGATATAATGTAGAGGCACCAGTGGGTAATAGTTAATATTTGGTTTTTAACTGCCCACTTGTGTCCACCAAGGACCCGAGCTCTTGAAACCTATTCCGAGATAGAGCACGCTAACCATAGGTGGGTGTGTGGGCACCCCATCAGCTTACTACATGATTTCAAAGTACTATGTTAGGGGCCACAAACTAGTTCGGGGGATTTATTACTATAATGTACTTATGCCATGCTTTACTGCTTTATTTACGATTGCACGTGGAGCGCATGTACTGTTTAGGAACCTCGTGCCACGTTTCTGCAGTATCAACAAGCCCAGTCACACATTCGGGTACCCAGTCGTTTACAGTCGTCGCCACATACCATGGGTCTGTATCGGAGACGGCTAACTTTGTTGCGGGTAGCTTAGTGGGGTGGCCCCCATGTACTTTCTTTGGGTCTAGGAAACGTCGTGTCCAAAGCCCCGTCGCATACCATTGGGTGTATGTTCATGATCTTGCTCATATCGGATCTGACAACAAGGGTTGAAGTGTGTGTGGATACTTTGGTGCACCCCTGCAGGGTTAAATCTTTTCGAAAAGCCGTTTCTCCGGTTATGGACGACTTGGAGCACAGTTTATCGATCATAGACAACTATAACTAAAGAATTACTGTTATAATTTGACGTGGATCTGATATGACTAGTAAGTTGGACAACCACCATGGAATGAATGAATAAAACTGCCAATTGTGTGAGTTTTGTCGGAATGACTTCCTCGTTTGGTCTTGAGGGGGAAATACCAGGATGGGTATGTTTGGTGTTAGTATCAGCTTGGTTCCGAATAGGTCTTTCTTATCTCTCTCTGATAGCCGACAGTTGTATCGAGTTTCTATAGGTTGTCTAGTGCATGCTTCGCTGCCGCTTCGGTCCACCATACCTATGTAGGCGAGAGCCGCCGAATTCTAGACTCGCCATGTATTGGCCTCAGTACTGACCGCTCCCTTTTTTCCTTTGCCCTTTATCGGCACCCCTTTTGCTTTGATAGGTATGAGTTCGATGTCGTTAGCAAGGTTACCCTTCCGGCTTGGCCTAGGCAGGGTTATGGATGCCATTGGTTATTCTTCAGGACTCTTAGTCCAATTTGCATCTTATCTGTACTCGGATGTTGTATTGTTTTCAAGGTGATTTGGATCTTTGTACTGTATATCTATATTCGTGACTCGTTGAGTCACTGTTGTGTATATATATATTGTGGGTTCCATCATGAACTATTATGTAATGATATTACTTCGTTTTCCACCCGCACGGAAGTGCCTGGTGGACATCCTTGAATCGTTTCTATGCGGGTGTAGCGGGAATCTCTGAAATCTGCATAGGGCCAATTCGAGGGTGTTACAACCACTGAGGAAGAACGTTCGGTTCGCTAGGTTTAGGTGGGACCCAAACTGGATTAACCGCATATGTCCTAGTACGACCAGCTTTCATGTTGGCCGGTCTATGACATCGAATATGTAGAACCGAGTGACGAAATTTCCTGTTTCACCGAAGGTAATAGGGAATGTGAAATCCTTGGTGTCCTCGTCTAGGTTGCTAGTTCCTTACTCCAGTATGAACTGATCGATGGGGATCTGTAGTTAGTCCAAGCGCCCGAAAGAAATGGTACTCTTGATTGTGGTTCGCTCTGTTATGCTTCCTCATGTCCGTATATTTGTGATATATGGGGAGATGAGGAGCGATGAGTTGGGGTGGTCGTTCTGGGTGACGGATTGAAGGACGTGAGGTACGGGTGCCTCTGTGGACCTGAGCGTGGCGGCTTGAGCTATGCTTCCATCGACCTGGATCGTCATAGATCTGGTCCAGAGGTGGTTCACCTTGTAGGGAGGTGGGTTCCGTGGGCTGAAGGCACCAAAAGTTCCGTTTCCCCATCATCATCTTCCACTAGGTTGTTACATCGCGGCACGTGTCAAGGCGTTTGCTCCTGCTCTGCTTCGAACTCCATCCAACGTTGTACTGTGCGACACTAGATGTATCCATGAGAGCTTGTTCTGTGGTATCAGCACCAGTTATCCCTCATTTCCCATGATGGCGACATCCTTCTGGTGTAGGTCTGGGTTATCCGCCCACCTCCTGAGAACTGTCATGCCATTGGTCTCTTGTTTATCGCTCGTGGAGGTCGGGTCAGTTCCTAGCGTGACTCATCCTGACGACGGAGGAGCAACATCCTTTGTAGTCTGCTCTCGCACTCATCCAGGTTTTCATAGTGGGCGATGTCCCTGTCTGAGGTCTGTATGTCCTCATGGACCGGCAGGTTCCCGTTCTCGGATCTATGTATTTGATGCTCTGACATCCCAGGTATCCTTCTTCCAAGCTGAGAGGTGAGACCCAATTCCGTCCTACCGACCTGGGTGGTTGGTCAGGACTTCGTCAGGACATGTAGATCCCCCGAGCCCGTGACAGCGGCGCGTGCAAGTTGCTCGCGTATCCTGGCAAATTGGCGTGCTCCATATTTCTCTGGCAGTCACGTTCGTTGTAGCCGCACTACATGCTGGGCGGCACAGACTCCCTGAGGTCTATGTTGCCACCCACACGGCATGGGTCACCTGATCCGTACTCCTTCCCCTGGGCGTCAGATGGGAAGAATCTTGTCGCCCTTCTCCTGAAGCTAAAAGCTACCTCCGTTCGAGATCCGTGTAGGGATGAAAGTGGAGCAGAAATTTTCTGACTTTTCTGCGAAAAAATGTAAATGGAATGAAAATATAGAAATGGAAACGGATTTTTGCTAAACGGAAACGGATTTTTTTGGCGTAAACAAAAATGAAAACGGAACGGTGTTTTCCGGTGGAATAGACGTGGAAACGGAATTTCTGTTTCCATCTAATATGGAAAATTTCCGTTTTAGGGTTGATGTGCATGGCCAAATCCAGCCAACCCATTATATGATCTTGTCAAGACAAACTTGCAAAGCTTCTCGTCCTAGAATCGGTGACCACGTAATCCCTTCATGCATTCGAGGATACTTCAAAGATTTGATATTTCCCATATTCTCTTGTAAACCTAGCACCATGCTATAACTAGGGAACAATTTTGTTGGTTTTTTGAATGCTTGAGATTTGCTGCCTTATTCCAGGGTTCTCATGGTTTCGGGTAAGCACTACATCGTTCCATGTCTACACTGTATTCAGTCAGTATCTATTTCTGACGATATCTTCTTCTATTTTTGTTTCTGGGTCTTTTGTATTCATTTCCGCTTTCGCAAAAAAATGAGAACAAATGTGGCACCACTCAGTTCCATCTGTTTTTGCTCTGTTATCATCCCTAGATCCGTGAGGCCCTGGGTTTGCTCGACCATGCCCGAAGTGGTTCGGGTGGTCGGAGAACTCGTAAGCCCAATGGTCTGGGTCCTCGGGTGTCATTGCGGTAGATCCGATCTGCATGACGCGGGATCCTGATGGCTCAATGCACGGCGCCCAGAAAAATGTTTGTTGGCGGTGTTGATGTAGAGCTTGTTGGGAACCCCAAGAGGAAGGTATGATGAGCACAGCAGCAAGTTTCCCTTAGTTATGAAACCAAGGTTTAATCGAACCAGTAGGAGTAAGGAAACACCCCAAAGGTGTTACTAGCTGAGCTTTGGCAGGGCGCACTACCGGTGCTAGTAACAACGTGGAGACCTGCACAACACAACCACAGAACTTTGTCCCCAACTTGCGATGAGGTTGTCAATCTCACTGTGTTTTGCGGAAAACAAAGGATTAAACGTATCGAATGGAAAGAAGTAAAAGTTTGCAGAAAGTAAACACAAAGCAGTAAAAGATTGTAGATTGTATGTAAAAGACAAGGACCGGGATCCATAGTTCACTAGAGGTGGCTCTCCTTAAGATAGATAACATGCTGGGTGAACAAATTATAGTGGGGCAATTGACAAACACCGAGAAAGCAATACATGTATATACTAATCATCTTGACTCCTCTGAGACTTGATTGGGCATTACAACATAATACATAGACCGCCATCCAACTGCATCTATGACTAATAATCCACCTTCAGGTTATCATCCGAACCCCCTCCAGTATTAAGTTGCAAGCAACAGATTATTGCTTTACAAACTGCGTGTAAAGTAAACAATACGATTGTTCTATGAACAAAGGATTGTTGTTTTCTCCCTAGTGGCAACAACACATCTAGTACCTTAGAGATTTCTGTCACTTCCCCAGATTACCAGAGGCATGAACCCACTATCGAGCATAAATACTAACTCTTGGAGTTGCTAGCATCTACTTGGCCAAGATAGCTACTAACAACGGAAAGCATGCAAGATCTCAAATAACAAAGACATGATAGAATCAATAATCAATCTAAAATAGCATCTCAATATCCATCGGATCCCCGCAAACACAACATGTAGAATTACAAATAGATGATCTTGATCATGAACGGAGCTCACAAGATCTAAACATGAAAGCACAAAGGAGGAGAACCAGCCATCTAGCTACTACATGGATCCGTAGTCCAAGGATGAACTACTCACGCATCACACCGGAGGCTTGCATGGTGATGAAGAAGGCCTCCAGGGTGAATTCCCCTCTCCAGCAAGGTGCCGGGAAGAGCTTCAGATCCCTCCCGATCTAGGGATGGAGATGATGGCGACTACAAACTCTTTCGTGGATTTTTGATCGGGTACCTAGGGTTTTCGTCCCGAGGGTAATATATAGGCGGAAGGAGAGGCCGAGGGGGTGCCTGGGCTGGCCACACCACCCCTGGCATGGGTCAGGCCTGGCCGCGCGGCCAGGTGGTGTGGCCGCCCTCTGGCCCTTCTCCGTCTCGTATTCTGGCACTTTATCCCTTCCGGAAAATAGGCACTTTGGCTTTTGTCCCGTCCAATTCCGAGAATATTCATTTTCTGACTTTCCTGGAACCAAAAACAGCAGAAAACAGGCAGCTGACACTGTGGCTCTTGTTAATAGGCTAGTCCAAGAAATCATATGAAAAGTACTCCAAAGTTGGAACAAAACACAAGAAATTGGATAAAACCAAGCATGGAACATCAAAAATTATAGATACATTTGCAATGTATCAAAATCCCCAAGCTTAACTCCTGCTCGTCCTCGAGTAGGTAAGTGATAAAAAGAAAGAATAATTTTTGAGGTGACATGCACCATCAAAGACTTGATCAAAGTATTTGCAAAACATTCAAAGCTGGGATCATAGTACTTCAATCATAACATGAAAGACAAAGTTCTAGCAATAAGCAAAGAAGCTATGATGCAACATGAAAAGGCACAAACAAAAGATTCATGCATAACAATGCTTTGCAAGACGTTTTTTGTTTCACATAAAGAAAACATAGCATAATAGTATTCAGCTTGTCCCTCAATAGAGTAGCAAATATAAATGCATAGGACACCTTCAAAGTTCATAAGAGTGACTAGATACAATAGTTTAAAACAAGCAATATCAAAGTATGCACCAATCGACTAGTCTTGGGACAATGCACATAGAACTAAGAATGGCCACTATGCTCTCAAAGTAAGTGCATAAAGATAGAAGGTGGAGACTCAATATAATGGTGGAAGAAAGGCCTTTTGTAAAAGGAAGTAGGGATTCAAGTCTCATAAAGAGCTTCCAAAAATTATGGTACTTGTAGCTTTCAGCTCTCATTGCCCCTATCATAAGCATCTTGAAGTGATTAAGGTTAAAGTGAACAAACTATGGTGTACATGCTTGACAAAGTATAAGTCAGAAAGCTCATGTCCCTTGTATACGAGGGCCGCTCCTCATGCTACTCAAGTTTAGTCACCGGTAAGTTCTTGTCATCGTAAGTACATGTGTATCATAGAGAACCACCAACGGGGTACCCCTTGCCCGATGATACGGAAGAATCCCCATATCAAAATGACAAGGCAAGCAGACAACGAGCATCTCAGCATTCTTCTTATTTACCATGGGAATATGGTGCTTTTTTTCTCTCTTTCCTCTGTTCATAGTATCTCTTTTTTTTCTCTTTTTTCTCAATATAGGACTCTCTTTTTATAAGAAGAATGATTCATAGATAGCTCATTATGGTTACGCTGCAGGTTTCCACCTTGTCAGCATGGATTAAACCAGCGGCCCAGGCGTTTCTCTAACACATATACATAACTCCATGGACTTACAAGCTCCCCTTTCATTTCACACCGTCGACATCCATATACAAAAGAGCATGATATCAACTAGGTACAAGAGCAAGTGCAATGTTGAAAGCGTTCCCCATGAAAGCATGGTTCTGCTAATTCCCAACAAATAAGTGCAAGCATATACAACATAGATGACACAATGGTTCAAGTTTATTAAGGGCAAGTAAAGTAAAGTGTGCCATCAAGTTTGTGAGAGCTTTAATCACTAGTTTTCTCATAACAAGAGGAAGGTAAACAAAAGCATGAATATACTTGGAATAGCATAAGCTAGTAGGTAGGTATGGTAGAATCTTTGGAATAACTTGGTTTAGGGAGTTGGATGCATGAGTGGAACTCATACTTTGTTGTGGAGGCTAGCAAAAGACTGGGAGCGACAAACTAAGAGAGCAATAATGGCCATAATCATGCAGAGCGACAAAACATCATTGATCAAAGAATAAAGTGATACTACAAGTTGAAAACTAAAGGATCATAAAGTCTATGGTGACTTGAGATAGTCATAACATGGTGTGAGCATGCGCCAAGTCAACCCAAATAAAGCATCAAAGGAGAATACCACTATACTATGCTTTAATATGCTAAAACAACGCATGATTCATCCAAGGCACATTAAGCAATCTCAATTGTTTATAACAAGTCATGCTACAGCAAAGAATACTAAGCATAAAGCCAAAACAATATCAAGCATGGCATGACAAAGCATAGGCCACAGTCAAAAACAAGCTCTTTTTACCACATAAGCATGAACTTTCCTACTCTTTTCCAAACCAAACCAAACTATTTGCAAACCAATGTATGAAAGAGGGGTTCCAACCAACTTATTCATAAAACTAAGCAAACCAAAGTAAACTAAAAACCAAAATGAAAACAAAAAATAAGACGCTCCAAGAAAAACACAACTGTGCATGAAACAATAAAAATGAAGCGTTTGGAAGAAACCTGGAATTTTTATTGATGAAGAAGGGGATGCCTTGGGCATCCCCAAGCTTTGACGCTTGTAACTCTTGGAAATTTCTTGGGGTGACACGCGTGGCATCCCCAAGCTTGAGCTTTAGTCCATCCTTCATCTCATTACTCATTCCTTCCATACACCTAAAAATTTTCCTTCATACAAAACTTCACACAATCTCATTAGCAACATTAGTGCACTTAAGATAAATAAGTCTTAAGGTTGAGTTCTAACACCAAATAAAATTCCATTAGAACACTAGATACTGTAGAACTTCCCTCAAAAAGCTCAATTCCCCAAAAGAACTCAAAAAGGAACCCACAAGAAGCAAATGCAGAAAATGGCAGAAATCTGTCAAAACAGACCAGCAGGTAAAGACGAATTTTTTCGAAGACCTTCTATTGCTCAAATAAAAAGGTGTTGAACTAACGAAAGTTAGATAACAACCTGGGGCAGAAGCACAAACAATTACAGCTCAATCCGACATACCGATCTCTCTCACGAATTTTTACAGTGAAGCACAAAAATCTGTTTCGGGACAGCAACTTTCCAAATCATTACTTCACTCTCGTTAGAGGTTACTCTTGGCACAAAAAGCAAATAAAAAGGATAAAGAGAGGTTATTACTGAAGTAATAACTTCCAAGACTCATCTAAAACTTTTGGTTTATCTCCCAATAAGTACTTTTCTTTAACGCCTTTAAGTTAGGCATAAGAAGCAAAGAAAGAATCAAGTGTTCTCAAATGAAGAAGCATAATTTTGTTTTCATAGGAGAAGCAAAATAAGTCTTTTCTCTCTTTTTAGGGAAGTGTTCTATACCTTTCTTGAGTGGGAGTTGATATTTAATGGTGCCTTCTTTCATATCAATGATGGCACCAACAGTTAAAAGAAAAGGTCTTCCCAAAGTAATAGGACAAGAAGCATTGTATTCAACATCCAAAACATAGAAATCAATAGGGACATAGGAATCATTAACCATAATAAGAACATCATTAAGACTCCCCATGAGTTTCTTTTTAGCATTATCATCAAGTGGGACATTCAAATAACAATCTTCAAGAGGAGGCAAATCAAGCATATCATAAATCCTTCTAGGCATAATAGAAACACTACTATCAAGATCACATAAAGCTTTGAAATCAAAGTCATTCACTTTCATATTAATGATGGGTTCCCAACCATCTTCTTGTTTTATAGGAATAGAAGCTTTATGTTTCATCTTTTCTTCTTTAATCTTTATGAGAGCATCAGTAATGTGTTTTGTAAAGGCCATGTTCATAGCACTAGCATTAGGACTTTTAGCAAGCTTTTGTAGGAACTTAATAACTTCAGAGATGTTGCAACCATCAAGATCAAAATCAACTTTATCATCTAAATTAGTAGAACTATTACTAGCCTCAACACTAGTGGTGGTAATAGTAGAAACACTAATGTTTCTAGCAATTTCATCTTCTCTTTCCCACTTAGCATGTAATTCAGCTAATAGTCTAACATTTTCATCAATTCTTACTTGTATGGCATTAGTAGCTGCAAAGGGATTCTCATTAGTTTCAGGTTTAGCAGCCATTTTATTCAAAGAAGATTGAGCTTCAGCCAAAGATGCTATATTTCTTTCAACATTAGAGAGTTTTTCCTCAATAGTTTTATTGAAAGCAGTTTGTTTACTAATAAACTCTTTAAGCATAACTTCAAGTTCAGAGGGAGCACTCTTATTATTGTTGTAAGAATTTCCATTACCATTGTTGGGAGGATATGGCTTATAATTGTTGTTACCAAAATTGTTCCTATAAGCATTATTACCATAAGCATTGTTGCCAAAATTGTTATTTCTTATGAAGTTCACATCAACTTGCTCTTCTTGAGCAACCAAGGAGGCTAAAGGAACATTATTTGGATCAATATGGGATTTCCCATTAACAAGCATAGACATAATTATATCAATCTTATCACTCAAGGAGGAGGCTTCCTCAACAGAATTTACCTTCTTACCTTGTGGAGCTCTCTCAGTATGCCATTCAGAATAATTAACCATCATATTGTCCAAAAGTTTTGTTGCAGCACCCAAAGTGATGGTCATAAAGGTACCTCCAGCAGCTGAATCCAATAGGTTCCTTGAAGAATAGTTCAATCCTGCATAAAAAGTTTGGATGATCATCCAAGCAGTCAGTCCATGAGTGGGACAATTCTTTACCAAAGAATTCATTCTTTCCCAAGCTTGAGCAACATGCTCATTATCAAGTTGTTTAAACTTCATTATTTCACTTCTCATGGATATAATCTTAGCAGGAGGATAGTATTTTCCAATAAAAGCATCTTTGCATTTAGTCCAAGAATCAATACTATTCCTAGTTAAGGAATTCAACCATTCTTTAGCTTTTCCTCTCAAAGAGAAAGGAAACAATTTCAGTTTAATAATATCACCATCTATATCCCTATGCTTTTTCATCTCACAAAGTTCAACAAAGTTATTTAGATGGGAAGAAGCATCTTCATTACCAATACCAGAAAATTGTTCTCTCATAACAAGATTGAGCAAAGCAGGTTTTATCTCAAAGAAAGTATTTTCAGCCACAGGTGGAGCAATAGGTGTGCTCATAAAATCATTGTTGTTGGTGCTAGTGAAGTCACACAACTTAGTGTTTTCAAGAGTAGTCATTTTTTTTAGGTTTTCAAATAAGAAAGCAAACTTGCAAAACTAATTTTTGTGTGTTTTTGAAGAACAAAACAAGCAAACAAAGCAAAAAAAAGAAACTAAGCAAAACAAAAACAACAAAGTAAAGAGATTGGTTATGAGGGACTCCCCTTGTGAAGATGTCCTTGAATCCTCGGCAACGGCGCCACAAAAATGCTTGATGGCTCAATGCACGGCACCCAGAAAAATGCTTGTTGGCGGTGTTGATGTAGAGCTCGTTGGGAACCCCAAGAGGAAGGTATGATGAGCACAGCAGCAAGTTTCCCTCAGTTATGAAACCAAGGTTTAATCGAACTAGTAGGAGCAAGGAAACACCCCAAAGGTGTTACTAGCTGAGCTTTGGCAGGGCGCACTACCGGTGCTAGTAGCAACGTGGAGACCTGCACAACACAACCATAGAACTTTGTCCCCAACTTGCGATGAGGTTGTCAATCTCACCGTGTTTTGTGGAAAACAAAGGATTAAACGTATCGAATGGAAAGAAGTAAAAGTTTGCAGAAAGTAAACACAAAGCAGTAAAAGATTGTAGATTGTATGTAAAAGACAAGGACCGGGATCCATAGTTCACTAGAGGTGGCTCTCCTTAAGATAGATAACATGCTGGGTGAACAAATTATAGCGGGGCAATTGACAAACACCGAGAAAGCAATACATGCATATACTAATCATCTTGACTCCTCTGAGACTTGATTGAGCATTACAACATAATACATAGACCGCCATCCAACTGCATCTATGACTAATAATCCACCTTCAGGTTATCATCCGAACCCCCTCCAGTATTAAGTTGCAAACAACAGATTATTGCTTTACAAACTGCGTGTAAAGTAAACAATACGATTGTTCTATGAACAAAGGATTGTTGTTTTATCCCTAGTAGCAACAGCACATCTAGTACCTTAGAGATTTCTGTCACTTCCCCAGATTACCAGAGGCATGAACCCACTATCGAGCATAAATACTAACTCTTGGAGTTGCTAGCATCTACTTGGCCAAGATAGCTACTAACAACGGAAAGCATGCAAGATCTCAAATAACAAAGACATGATAGAATCAATAATTAATCTGAAATAGCATCTCAATATCCATCGTATCCCCGCAAACACAACATGTAGAATTACAAATAGATGATCTTGATCATAAACGGAGCTCACAAGATCTAAACATGAAAGCACAAAGGAGGAGAACCAGCCATCTAGCTACTACATGGATCCGTAGTCCAAGGATGAACTACTCACGCATCACACCAGAGGCTTGCATGGTGATGAAGAAGGCCTCCAGGGTGAATTCCCCTCTCCGGCAGGGTGCCGGGAAGAGCTTCAAATCCCTCCCGATCTAGGGATGGAGATGACGGTAGCTACAGACTCTTTCGTGGATTTTTGATCGGGTACCTAGGGTTTTCATCCCGAGGGCAATATATAGGCGAAAGGAGAGGCCGAGGGGGTGCATGGGTTGGCCACACCACCCCCTGGCGTGGGCCAGGCTTGGCCGCGCGACCAGGTGGTGTGGCCGCCCTCTGGTCCTTCTCCGTCTCGTATTCTGGCACTTGATCCCTTCCAGAAAAATAGGCACTTTGGCTTTTGTCCCGTCCAATTCCGAGAATATTCATTTTCTGACTTTCCTGGAACCAAAAACAACAGAAAACAGGAAGTTGGCACTGTGGTTCTTGTTAATAGGTTAGTCCAAGAAATCATATGAGAAGTACTCCAAAGTTGAAATAAAATACAAGAAAGTGGATAAAACCAAGCATGGAACATCAAAAATTATAGATACATTTGCAATGTATCAGATCCCCTGCCTTGCGCGCCAACTGACCAAGGATTTCACGATGCCTCCACAGTCTCACTTCTGAGGAACGAAAAAGAGTTTATTTGTTTAGTAATCAGCTCGGGTCAACATGTTTGGATCTCTCAAAGATAAAGACGAAAGTATATGTGCAATAGGGAGGATTCTCTCAGACGTTATTCATAAGGTGATCAAGAGATCGTATAATGTGTCTACAAGAGATCTCAGTCGGTTTATAATGACACCCGACGAGAGATGAAACCTAAGGCTAATGGTAAAGACTCAGACGATTATGATGTGTCCTTCTCAGATGAATGTTCTTCAGTACTTATAGGCGTCGATGGTAGCAGTTTTCTTTAGTCGCGTTAGGTCTTCATCTTTTTTGCACGTAATCTTGATTTCCGATCTCCCATGGATGCACGTCTGGTGTTTGGGATCTTCAGAGAGTCGTCTTGCAGTTCCATAGGCCAGGTTTGTCGAGAGCTTCTAGATACATGCCTTTAGATCCTTGATCGTAGAGGTAGGCATGGGCATAAATCGTGGATTAAGACCCATTTAAGGTACATGCTTGAATCCACCCATACCATCTATTCGTTGGAGTATTTTTCTTGCACACATGATAGCCTATGGACGCGGCCGGAGACGCGTAGTCCTCAAGATCAAACCTGGCAATCTGGTCGGGCTTTGCGTATCGACCCGAAGCACGCTAGCTCGACCCCGCGTGTGGCCTAGCATGACACGTGGCTAAACAGGCATGTGCCGGCTCGTGGTCCATTGGGGTCGTGCCTGAGCCATAACCTGATGCCAGCGGTGTGGCCCGGCACGACCCGTTTAGCTTTTCAAAAAAATTAATTTTAGTTTTCTTTAAATTTTTAGAAAATATACCCCGTTTAACTTAACGGTTACCATAGGCATGAAGATCGAGGCCAACATGATACAACCTGCCAACTAAATGGGCCTATGTGTGCTGGTCATGGAAGGCGGGAGAGGCTCTATGTCATGCCGATGCCATGCCGGGCCAGCCCATGGGCCAGGATTGCCGGGGTGAAACACACATTTTTCTAAATAAAAAATAATGGTGGTAGAAGAAAATGTATGGACGTGACGAATGGGCCCATCCACAGCTTAGCTATGGGCTAAATTAAAGCTTGTTCACGTTGCCTGGCGCAGATAAGCCCATGGTGCTCACGTCTATTGGGCCCAGGGAAAATACTCGTTTTTCAGCCTTCGCATGCAACACAAGGAAGTTCCTGATTCTGGAAAAAGAAATAGTAAAAGTAAAGTTCCCACAACAAGAAAAGAAAGATATAACACAAGGAACTGCAAAACTGTTCTAGATCTCCTCCTCAATCCTGATTCTGGAAAAAGGAACAGAATTAAAAGTTCCCACAACAACAAAAAAGAAAGATCTAACACAAGGACCTGCAAATCTGTTCTAGATATCTCGTCCTCAATGAGGCCCAATTCACAGAGATGAACGTAGCATAGCAATAGGCGAGCATGCATAAGCTTTGTAGACATATTTTATCTTTCCATAAAGAAAAGGTCTCTAGTGTGTCGACCGTAAAGATGTGAATTCCAAAGCAACATGATTTGCACACCCGCTGCCGCTGCTCGCCCCTTTCTGTTCGAGAACAATGGATTCCTTGTCTTTTTGTCAACGGCTTTGAAGGGGGCTGCGCACAACAGTTGCACGCTGGACTCTGTGGCTGTGGAGTGTGGACCAACAACAAGCTTTCCACAAAGCAAAGGCGGTAGCTACTCGTACCAAGTTCCTCCACCGCCCCGCCGAGAATCGATCACGGGTAGACCTGTGGAGTCAACAGTGGCAGCGGCAACAGGCAGTCAGGCCGGCAGAGGATCGCAGGCGGGGCCAGGCAATGGTGGCACGCATGCGCATGCACGCACAGCCTTTGCATCTTTCCCGGAAGCTGGCCTAGCCGACGAGAGGCTGTCAGTGTCAGCAGCAACAGCAGATACTCGATCGATCGAGTGCGCGCTGTTGGGCCTGGACACTGCTGTCTGCAGTAGAGTAGAGTAGGTCCATCCAGTCCAGTGGCGCTTTTGTTTCCTCCGTCCACTTAATTAGCTTGAGCAGCAGCCAGCCCCGTCCCGTCATGATCAGCAGAGTGGGTAAAGGGGAGCAAAGGAGCAAGGAATCGAGTTCTCCTTGCAAATGGATCCATCCGTAGACCGCCACTAGCACGTAGTAATGCGCGATCTATCCATCATCATTGTTACTTACGGGTACTAGTATTCATTAGACGGCCGGCCCGATCGCTCAGTAGGTTGGTAGGCAGATAGAAAGGTCATTATTCCAATTCCTGCAACAGGTGTGTGTGTGCGCGCGTTAAAGGATGTCAAAGATCACGGTGGTGGTGGTGGTGGTGATGATGATAGGCAATGGTGAGTGGTGACAGGGGAGTGCACTGCCATGCGTCTTTCGTTGGCGGCATCAAAGTCTCGGACATGCCATATACCGCTGCTTTTCTTAATTATAAGTGGGGGCATCAGGCGCACGAGGCCGATCCGTCCAAGGGTAAAAAGACGGAATCATGATAGCGATGAGGAGGAGGATGCGTTCGATCGAGCCAGATCTCTCTCTCTCTCACTCTCACTCTCGCCTAAACATCGATCGCGACGCCTCACTTTTTAGCACCAACTTTTTGGGCCAAAACTCAGGATTTGTTTGCCCGTTTTAGTCGGAGGAGAATAGGCATCGATCGATCGATCGCGGTCACGGGCTGCTACGCTCGGCTCCGCTCCACCAGGCGGTGCGGTGGTGATCGATGACCGAGACACACACACGCCCCTTTTCCTTGTTCTTTGCTTTTCGGTCCGGGCTCGGTCTCATTTCATAGGCTGAATGAACAAAGATCACGCACACCGGGGTTCCATCCATCTCTCTTTTCTAGAGATAGAGAGGGACCGGAACACGGGCGCGCGCCTATAATTGTGGGCACACAGTCACAAGACTCCACTCGTGTTACGTCGACTTCGTACGCGTCGTCGCACCCATTGATTCGTGCTGTCCTCCTGCCTGGATTCGCACACGCCTTGTTTCGCGGTGCAGACGGAGCACATGCCCATGCCCCATACGACACGACTCCTTTCTTCTTCCCCCCGCCCTCCTATCACGAATCGATGCCTGTGATCGATCGACATGGACGCACGCAGTGATGCCCGCGCGCGGCATAAAGCAACGTGCTAGCTTTGCAACCGTCGCACGTCAAGCCTACACCGAAGCGACCGATCCCCCCGCATAGACAAGGTTCCGGCCCCTCCGCTTCGATCTCACCCCTCTCGGTGCGAACCGTCGGATTCGCTGGCACCGCGCAACCAGCAGATTCAATCCAGATAACCATTCGCCTCCATCGTCCAGCCAAAGACATCGCTCCGCTTTACTTTAACCTAGCCGACCGGCCGATCGCTCATGTTCTTCTCTTCCCCCCATCCTCCTCCAAAGCATCGAACCAAAGATGCCGGTGAACTTCCACAAAAGCAAAGCAGCGACAATTATAGTACTACACTCCAGTACCAACTCTCGCCATCGCATCTTGGCTATAGAGTGGTTACTTAAAGGCGGCAGGAGAGAATAAGCAGATCGATCTCTCGTGTTTATGCCTAAACTAGAACTACACTCGAGTGATCGCAGGCATCTGTGTCTAGCTAATAGCTAAGCTAAGGCCGGCCCCGACGATTCTATTCCTGTGATCTTGTGATCAACACCGAATCCGTCGCTGTCTACCATTTCAACCATGCCGTGGGCGGAACCTGCGCTGGGTTTGTCTATTCGAGGTATCATCAAAAGGGTATCCTCCTCTCCTGCACTACCCAGCTTCTTGTGTGGTCATGTGGTCCTACCTGTACGAATCACTCCGCACATAAAGCACGACGATGAAAAACCCATATGTGAGGGAGATCTTTTCACATAACACCTTCTTCATCGTGGCTAACAAAAACCAAACCTTCTTCATTTTTTTCGTTATAGTTGATGCAATCACGCAAAGTTCTCATTTTTATCTACGGTTTTACTAAAAGACTCGGTCAACTGAATTCTTCGTATTTCCGTCCTAAAAATAACTGACTCGAATTTGTTTAAACTCGTATGCGAATCTAGACAAACTCAAGTCACTTATTTTGAGACGGAGGGACTAGTAACATTCCCTACAAAGAATTTAGAAATAGTCGGTCAACAGAAAGATCGACATACACTTTTTTAGGTGGAAAATTCATTCCATTTGTTTTTTAAATGAAACGCAGAAGTCTTGCCTTAATTTATTAAGCAAAGAAAAGGGTCACAAATCCATTGTTAGGAGTAAGTGTCGAGGGTGGCCTGGTCCTTCACGGATCTCTTGGTCAAATCGATTGGAACCACGAGGAGAAGGAAGAAGGTAACGGAAGAAAACACACACATCGCGAAGAACACACGCAAACTCAACATGATACACGACCTATTGCTTCCTTCGGCGGTCACCGGTCCGATAGAATCCTCACAACGAGAGATCGCACACGCAAACTCAACATGATACACGACCTATTGCTT
Source organism: Avena sativa (assembly GCA_916181665.1). Taxonomy (NCBI): domain Eukaryota; kingdom Viridiplantae; phylum Streptophyta; class Magnoliopsida; order Poales; family Poaceae; genus Avena; species Avena sativa. The sequence goes on along the minus strand of OV702287.1, from coordinate 426,511,240 downwards.
CCTTCGGCGGCCACCGGTCCGATAGAATCCTCGCAACAAGAGATCGGTTAACGTGCTCCCGGCAATCCACATCGGAGAGGGAAGAACACCTTGGAGAGGATCTTGACAACTACACTCCCGATCACGCAAGATGTAAGCCTTGAACAACTTGAACGTCACTATGACAAAATTCAAGAGGTTGATGACGACAGTCGGTCCCCTCATAAGGGGATGAGGCAAAACTAGAGAGATTTCATAAAGGTGGTTGTCTTCTAGTCGATCACTTATGCCTAAGTGGTACAATAAGGGGTGGGGCCTATATATACACTACAAGAAAAGTATCCATGGCCGATGGAAAAAAAATTCCAGTTTCGCGGCCCTCAACTACGACGAAACCGTTAAAAACGTGTAAGAAGCTCGGCCAGCGCATGACAGAAGCAAGGTTTTTGGTTCCTAGCGTGATGTTGACTCGCCGAACTCTCTGAGGCGTGTGGGTCCTGGACGTCAGTGTCTCTAGCGGAAAATACTTTTCGATCGCGTCTACCGTTTAGTCAGGCTGTTGGGTCCTACATGTCAGTATCTCATTAGAAGAATCGTGTGTATGATGGAATTTTTCCTTTGCTCGCGCTACCCTGTTCTGAACTTGATAGCGTTGCTCGATGCATCTGTCGTTTAATTAGGCTGCTAGGTCCCACATGTCATCCTCACGTTAGAAGAAATGTGTGCATGATGAGATATTTTCCTTGGCTCATGCCTCCCTGATTTCAACTCAATAATGTTGCTCGATCTATTTGCTGTTTAGTCATGCTACTGGGTCCCCATATCAGCCTCTCATTAGAAGAAACGTGTGTATGCTGGAATTTTTTCTTCGCTCGCGACCCTATTCTGAACTTGATAGCGTTGTTCGATGCATATACCGTTTAATCAAACTTCTGGGCCCCACATGTCATCCTCTTATTAGAAAAAAAGGAGTATATGATAAAAAATTCGCTCTCGATCGCGCCTCCATGTTCCGAACTTGATAGCATAGCGTTGCTCACTACATCTACCATTTAATCACATTGTTGGGCCCCACATGTTATCCACTCATTAGAAGAAATGTGTGTATGATGGAATTTTTTCCCTCGGTTCGCGCCTCCATGTTTCGAACTTGATAGCGTTGCTCACTACATCAACCGTTTATATAGGCTGGTGGGTCCCACATGTCGGCCTCTTGTGTGCAGGAAACGTGTGCATGCTGGACTTTTTTTCTTTGCTCGCGCCTCTCCATTTCGAACTTGGCAGCGTTGCTCGATGCAGCACCTATATAAGGTCTCGTTGTTGGGTCCATATACCAGCCTCCTCTGTAGAGAAAATGTGTGTATGTTGGACATTTTTTCCGTTCGCGTCCGCGGTTTAACCTTGGTAGTGTTGCTTGATGCAACAGTCGTGTATGGTCTTGCTGCTAGGGCCCACGTGTTCGCCTCTCTGGACAAAAACGCGTCTATCTTAGTCTTCATTTTTCTGGTCGTGACCATTGTACACGCACTTTTTAAACTCGCTCGTTAAAATTGATATCTTGTATGGTCAGGTTGATGGGCGCTAGCTACAGGCAGGTGGATCGGGCATATCAGCCTCTCAGTACAGAAATATTGCTACAAATAAAATGGTAATCTAGATAGAAATTTAAGCCTAGGTTTCGAACTTCAAACTCGAGACTTCAGCACAGGTAAACTACATGACTTGCCACTACATAAGAAAAATATTATGCTTTTATAAAACATAAAAGATATATACTAACATCGTATATAATTTACTTATTTTTCTTCTAACAAATTGTTTGTCCATCTGCTACGCATGGTTGCCGGCAGCTCAACTAAAAATACTATACATAATGTAGTAGGTAGTAATTTCTACTTAAAAAACAAGGATATGTGGATTTTTTAGGGGTGGGTGGACAGTGCCCAAAAAAGGCCAAATTGAAGACAAATGGGTTAGGTAGGGATTGATGGGCTATTTTTCATAGGCTCTCTCCCAATCGAATTTGTGTCGTGGTGGTGTCACAACAGATGTCATGGGATGGCTAAAGTTGGGGCCGGATGGACGCTAGTGGAATCCGGGGAGGGATAGTGTGGTAGATACCGCACATGAAGAACACACAAAGAGACACGATATACCCATGTTCGAGGCTCTCCTAGTGAGATAAAACATCTACTCCTGCCTCTAGATCTTATAATATGATCAATGGACTAGTACAATTGCTCTTTGAGCTATATCGAGGGGAAGAAGAAGATAGAGCTTCTGCCTCTCTCTCTCTACTACTCTCTTTGTATCTCAAATGAACTGACCCTCTCTCTGGAGGCCCTAGCGCATCTTATAAAGGGATGGCTAGGTTACACTTAGGGCTGAGGTGTCCCCGAATATTCCACGAATATACTCATACGAAAGTCGTTGGCTGGGCCGAGATGCTCATCCCATCGTGGGGTCGCCCCTCGATACCCTCGATGGGACTTGACGGGCCCATCCTCTCAGATCATTGGTGATTCTGACACTGTCCCCTCCAGGAATCCCTCGTATTGACCTTTCTCCGGTATTTAGGGGCACGCTTGACTTAGCGTGCTTATATCCTCCAGGACTTCCAGGAGAGACAGAGGCGCTGACTCTGAGGCTGGCATACAACCTTCCGGCGTACGCAAGCCCCTATGTCGCCCCTAATCCAGATGAGTCGGCTAGGAGGTACCTGCAAAGGAGACAACACATATGTTATGCTGACAAATCTTGCCGGGTTAACCCTGCTTGGGTATCTTGTGTTGGGGATCGGTGCGGAAAACAAAAAACTTCCTACGACGGAACCCCAGAAACTAGCCTAGGATCTATCTATGTAGTAATGCAGTAACGTCCGATGCGTAGAGAATACATATCCTTGTAGACCGTATTGCGATTAACGTTCCGCGGGGAACGTGGTTGATGTAGTCGTACTCGAAGCCGACCTCAAGGTCGCGAAGCTCCTCCTAGGTCACCCCTTGCTCCTTCTTGATCTTCATCATCTTCATCGTGCAACAGCTCCGGCTCACGACATTTAAGCGCCCCAAGTGTAGCGCCTCGTGTCTTCGTACACATCCGGTGCACGATGAGACTTCCGGCTCCCCGATCCCGCCGGGAGTGCGGAAGTTGATATCCGGCTAGGAATCCCTGCAGCGCAATAGCATACTGCAGGTGTGCCTCGATCGCACAGCCCAGACTTGGGGCCATGGTCACAAGGTATAAAGAGAGGGAGATAGAAGGAGAAAGTCATCCAAAGGACTTCTCCAAAATTGTGTGTTTCATCGCACCCATGGGCACCCCTTTATATAGGGAGAGGGGGTGTGCCCTTCCCTTTGAGTTTCCCATGTGGGACTATTCAAGGGAGAGAGGGGGGAGGCGCATGGGCCTCATGGGCCAGCCGGCCAGGGGTGGGCCCTACCCCACGCACAGCCCTAGGCTGGTCGGGTGGGCCCCCTTGAGGCGCTTGGGCCTTGGGCCTTGGCCCTTCCCACCTCCGGTTTTCCCTCATGGGCCCTATTTCCCTAGGAAGTTTGGCCCATTAGTGGAATAACCCTTCAAATTAGATTTTAATACTATATTTAATATTAATTAAACTAATTAATATGTAAATACATGTTACAAAATCCGTCTTGACCCGAAACACCTTTTGGTTCCCTTTCGATTTCCTCCGAACGACTTCGGATCTTTCTCGGAATGATTCTGGTCTTTTATTCTTTCTCCGAACAACTTCGGATCTCTCTGCGGAACAATTCCGGCTTTCTCTTTCTCTACTATGATTCTGTCTTACGAATGATCGCTCTCATCGTACCCTTAAGTGTATCCTCTCACGGCTCGGGAATGCTCTAGACATGATTTGTATCAATGATCAACAGAGGGACCAGGGATGTCCATGTGACCCCTATGCGTTCCTGATGACAATGTCGTTTGAACCGCTAAATGTAGCATCCTCTTCCTTTTGTTTCTCGATACAACTTGTCCGAGATCCGATCATTGGTATCCCATACCTTTGTTCAATCTCGTTCACAACAAGTTCTGTTTTCTTGTTACCGTGATATTACATCCCCGTGACCTAGTCACATGTTGCAACATTTATAGATGTAATCTCACCAAGCCGGTCGTATGTATCTTTACCCGTCATGTGGGTGAAAAAATCCCGGTCTTGCAGTCACATGTCATCTATTGTTCCTTTGGAATACCCAACATACACCTTTATGGCCACCGTATTACCAGATGACGGTTGATGCAGTCTAAGCAGCCTAGGGAAACAGTGAGTAATATGAGCTCACGGTCTAAGGAGGAGTCTAGGTATAGCTGTTGCAACAATGAACTATATGACTTGATCGTGTTGCAATCCTTCGAGGAATGTCCAATCACATCATTCTCTAATGATATGATCTCGTTGTCAGTCGGCATAAATGCCCATGATCTTGAAACACAGATCATCTTCGTGACCAACGAACTAGTATGAATAGAGTCTACTAGGGACTTTGTTGTTTCATACCACACCTGTACCAATGTTTCTACTTGGCACAGTTATAGCACAATATGAAACTATTATAAACTAATTGAGATATGACAATAAAAACCTATTTATTATTTGCCTCTAGGGCATATCTCCTTCAGTCTCCCACTTGCACTAGAGTACAAATAAACTAGCTCGCATTTTACTCATATAAACCATATATCATATGCGTTTACAGATCATGCATGCAAATGGGAAACGTCATGTCCATGTTCTGTTTTACCAGATCATTATGTCTTTTGAAAATCGTTAATGTCTTCCTAATTTTGACATTCACACCATTATCTTATAATGGGTCGAAGTATTTGTTTGGCAACAAAGCGAGACTTTTGTTTCTAGTGTTTATGATGACGGTCGTTTTCACCGTTGTCATCTAAACTTCAAAACACACTTTGTTATCCTTTGTGTATATACTATAGTTATGGCAGCAGAACGAGGCCGGATTCCAGGAGCTTACAGTGACGTTAGGTCAACCTCGAGGGCTTTCTCATGGGCACTGGGCCCTGGGACACATCATTCTACGCTAAAAGCGAACTAGCCCCGCCATAACATTATGTATCACATCAGATGTAGCCTTTATACTTCTATATCTATGTAGATCCTAGTGCATGAAATGCATCTATGCCACTTACATTGCTTCTTGCCATTTAAGTACAAACTTAATTCTGGTTCAGTGATCAACTTGGGAATCACTTAAAGACACGTTCTTATAGTTAAGACTTTGTCCTTCCAACCAGAACCTTGGGTCACATTATGTCGAGTATACAACATGGTTTTATGAAAGAACCTATGACCGAGGCATAGGAGATGCAATGCATCTCTTTCTTTCAACCATAGTTGCAATACTAACTCAATGCTTCATATAGTAAGAACTACTTTCTTACCTTGTTCCATTCTAAACTTCTTCAGAATCTTGTCTTAGGATAATCTGAACATCTTTCAGAATCAAGTCCAGGAAGCATTTGACATTCAGTGTTTATTAAACTTACCAATCTATCTCGATAGATCTTATTGTTTAATAACTTCAACTTCATCCTAACTTAAATATTATTAACACCAATCACATCATTCATATATGTTGTCCACATATCCTAGAATGATTTTACGCTCCCACTCAAATATGACATTCATGTTTGAGATCCAGGGATTTCAGTTAGCTCCCACTCAAAATATGTCAGCTACATATTATGAATTAGCCAAGCTGGTTTGCTCCCACTCAAATCTAGGTCCTCTCGATAATCTTGGATATTCCAAAATTCTTTGATCATCATCAAACCGAGAATTCCACCAACGATATTTCAATGACTATTCATTTCTTGTACTTAGGTCCATCACGCTTCTTTGTATTTCGTAGGTATGTCTTGTTCAAAACACGACAAGTGAATCAATAATATAATTCAACAAACTTGTAGAATATATAGTTGAATCCTACTTTCTTTAGTAAAAGTATTCACCAAAACTTTATGATCATCATCAATAGTTTCTCCTCTATTTGTAGAGTTTGGTTTCACGAAACAAATTTCGTTGCGGCACTCAACAATTCGGAGGTAAGGTCAAATACCTTGTTTTGATCTTTTACTTTCTCCCACCTATATATTCATCAAGACACGTCAACTTTGGACAACCACAAGTTTGCCCCATGTGGAAGATGCATTCATATCTTCCTAAGAATGCTCTACAAAGACTTGTTTATTCGCCATGATTTCGACTTGTCGAAATCTCCAGAAGCTCGAACGTGCCATAACACTTATGGTGTTGTTTCCACGAATATTTTAGATGTTCCTTTGTATTTCAAATGAGTGTTTGCTTATTTTAATCTCTCAACTCTAAACGACAACTATAACCCCGATAAGAGATAATATGTATCTAATACAAAATGATTATGATGTTTATACACTTCAACAAACTTTGAATTCGTCCAATATCATAATTTGTGAAACATCTTTCACAAGTTCCTTTTATGCTAAACTTAACTTGAATACTTTAGTCGTGTCGATCAAATCGAAGAGACTTGTTAATTCAGTTAATTAAATATCCTATTTAGTTATGAACTCATTTGAACAATTCAAATCATTTCAAACTTATGTTTCATTAAGTAAATACGCTTATTCACTTAAGTCCACAATAAATGTTTTCCGCTACTTGTTGAAACTACGATACAACATTATGCATAAGTTTCAACATTTCTTCGCATATCACCGTTCTACCAGAATGCGGAGTTTTAGTCATTCTGCCCAAGAGGCATGGTTTTGCAAAGTCTCTAGATTAAGCATCTAGGACCCCGACCTTTCATAAAGAACATGCAATAACCAAAATGACTTAAATAGTAGTGTCTTTTCATTATTAAGCTTTGGATATCTTTTAGCATTCTAATCCTTTATAAATGTTTAAACTATTATCATTAACATAGTGATGAGAATAACTTATTTATAATTGTAATGTGACCATAAGGTATTGTTCATAAGAATAGTACAAACTGGTTTGTAACTTGTTCATATGAATAATCGTCTCGCCAAAAGCAAGACACACAAACTAGGAATACAAATTATATTCAAGTCCACTAATCCAAATGATAAACTTTGAGGGAAGAGGTGATGTCGGCCATCAACTGTTTTGCTTGCCGTCATCAAGCCACATTGTCTCAAATCCAGCAATTCTCAAGCAGATCATCATGTTTTCACAAAACAGGACAAGTATCAAATACTTTGCAAACTGCAACGAGTTTTGCAAGAACCACATTTATAGTTTTGTATATCTTATATATACCTTTTCATCCATGACCTCCATTTGCAATCAAGCCCTTCTAAGAGTTCTCAACTCTAATGCAAGATCACTAAGTGTTTTTGCAAACAATCCGGAGTCATTGAATTATCTCCTAATGGTTATTGTATCAAGAAGACAAGATCACCTTTTACGAGGATATCCCTCAGGCATGGGTATTAATCTATGAAGTTGGACCCTTTTGCTAAGTTTCAAATAAAGCAATATATTCCCATGGTCTCAAAGGACCTCAATGGGATAGGCCAAGGTCTACTAAGATATTTGCAAACAGACATCTAGACTAAGTTTATAATAAGAGATCAATTTATAATTAGTCTCCACTAAAATTGTCATCCCCTGGACGATTTTAGTGATCACATGATCCCTATCCTCTGCACCTCCCCCGATCGTCACGGCCATCAGTGCATTATCAAAGGTAGGCATTCACTAATGCCAATCACATCATCCATGTGACTCATGCTCGATCTTTCGATCTCTTGTGTTCCGAGGCCATGTCTGCACATGCTAGGCTCACCAAATCTAACTTGTGTGTATTTGCTGTGCAACATGGCTTACACCCACTGTATGCGAACGTAGATATGTCTGACACCCAGGTCTGTAACCCTAGATCGCCTCATACCGAAGAACTTTCTTGGTGGTGCACACACAAGGGGAACACGAAACATTGGAATTAAATAGGGATTATCTTATTTGCTACCGTTGAGTATCTAAATACTAGCACACAATAAGATGTAAAAACTGGTATCAACATCATATGTATAATGTGATATGATATGGTCTTTCTTGCGCCTTGATCTCCATCGAGCACTCCGGCATTATCTCCATCGTGCCCTTGGTTTGACGCCAAGTCCATGACGCATCCACCAGATCGTCCATCGGAACGATGACTATTACTATACTACTTAGTAATAGAAAAGTAAACTACTTTACCTTCGTAACGACCATTGCCGTATCATAATCACATGCCCCCTGCAAAATAAAGTTAGACGCCTCTACTTTATCTATTGCAAGTTTTACGTGGTTGTTAGGGCTTTTGCACTAGAACCGTTTCTAATCTATGAACTTTCCAACCACAACATGGATCCGACAGTTGTCTCTATTACACCCCTTTCAGGGCCCTCCGTTGTAAATGTTATATCAACTATCGAATGAGAGATAGACACCCGCTAGCCACTTATACGGTACATGTCGTATGTTGAGCGTGGAACTAGTCTCGCGTATGAATACGCGTAAGGTCGGTCAGGGCCGCTTCATCAAACAATACCGCGATATAAACAAGTACACGTTAGAGGGTAACAACTAAGGGATCAATGCCCGCATAAAACTTGTGTGTACTGGCCGTACAGCACTCCTACGCATAGATCGTCTCTGATACCACTGTTAGGGATCGGTGCGGAAAACAAACATTTTCCTACGACGGAACCCCAGAAACTAGCCTAGGATCTATCTATGTAGTAATGCAGTAACGGCCGATGCGTAGAGAATACATACCCTTGAAGACCGTACATAGTTAACGTTCCGCATGGAACGTGGTTGATGTAGTCGTAGTCGAAGCCGACCTCAAGGTCGTGAAGCTCCTCGTAGGTCACCCCTTGCTCCTTCTTGATCTTCATCATCTTCATCGTGCAACAGCTCCGGCTCACGACATTTAAGTGCCCCAAGTGTTGCGCCTTGTGTCTTCGTACACATCCGATGCATGATGAGACCTCCAGCTCCCCGATCCCGCCGGGAGTGCGGAAGTTGATACCCGGCTAGGAATCCCTGCAGCACAACGACATACTGCAGGTGTGCCTCGATCGCATAGCCCAGACTTGGGGCCATGGTCACAAGGTATAGAGAGAGGGAGAGAGAAGGAGAAAGTCATCCAAAGGACTTCTCCAAAATTGTGTGTTTCATCCCACCCATGGGCACCCCTTTATATAGGGGGAGGGGGTGTGCCCTCCCCTTTGAGTTTCCCATGTGGGACTATTCAAGGGAGAGAGGGGGGAGGTGCATGGGCCTCATGGGCCAGCCGGCCAGGGGTGGGCCCCACCCCGTGCACAACCCTAGGCTGGTCAGGTGGGCCCCCTTGAGGCGCCTGGGCCTTGGCCCTTCCCTCCTCTGGTTTTCTCTCATGGGCCATATTTCCCTAGGAAGTTTGGCCCATTAGTGGAATAACCCTTCAAATTAGATTTTAGTATTATATCTAATATTAATTACACTAATTAATATGTAAATACATATTAAAAAATCCTTCTTGACCCGAAACACCTTTCGGTTCCCTTTCGATTTCCTCCGAACGACTTCAGATCTTTCTCCGAATGATTCCGGTCTTTTATTCTTTCTCCGAACAACTTCGGATCTCTCTGCAGAACAATTCCGGCTTTCTCTTTCTCTACTGTGATTCCGTCTTACGAATGATCGCTCTCATCATACCCTTAAGTGTATCCTCTCACGGCTCTGGAATGCTCTAGACATGATCTGTATCAATGATCAACAGAGGGACCAGGGATGTCCATGTGACCCCTATGCATTCCTGATGACAATGTCGTTTGAACCGCTAAATGTAGCATCCTCTTCCTTTTGTTTCTCGATACAACTTGTCCGAGATCCGATCATTGGTATCCCATACCTTTGTTCAATCTCGTTCACAACAAGTTATGTTTTCTTGTTACCGTGATATTACATCCCCGTGACCTAGTCACATGTTGCAACATTTATAGATGTAATCTCACCAAGCCAGCCGTATGTATCTTTACCCGTCATGTGGGTGAACAAATCCTGGTCTTGCAGTCACATGTCATCTACTGTTCCTTCGGAATACCCAACATACACCTTTATGGCCAACGTATTACCAGATGACGGTTGATGCAGTCTAAGCAGCCTAGAGAAACAGTGAGTAATATGAGCTCGCGGTCTAAGGAGAAGGAGTCTAGGTATAGCTGTTGCAACAATGAACTATATGACTTGATCGTGTTGCAATCCTTTGAGGAATGTCTAATCACATCATTCTCCAATGATATGATCTCGTTGTCAGTCGGCATAAATGCCCATGATCTTGAAACACAGATCATCTTCGTGACCAACGAACTAGTATGAATAGAGGCTACTAGGGACTTTGTTGTTTCATACCACACCTGTACCAATGTTTCTACTTGGCATAGTTATAGCACAATATGAAACTATTATAAACTAATTGAGATAAGACAATAAAAACCTATTTATTATTTGCCTCTAGGGCATATCTCCTTCATCTCGGCCTTTACTCGGCCGACCCACATAAGTCAACCTGTATCGCGGTCAACCCTAGCTTGACCCTACAAGGGGTCATCCCCCAACATTAGTCCCCGAAGCTGTTGCGATCTTAGCAGCACTAGCTGAAAAAGGCCACAACAGGTTCAACTTACTCAGAATTTGTCCATGGTGCCGACATATCTATATGTTGGCCGATACCGATTTTAACTCGGTCTCGGCTACACCAATTGGTTACCAACTGTCGAAATCAACACTAACTGGCTCAAACCGAGATACATCTTGCTTGCTAGGTTACTTTCCCATATTCAGGTTATCTTCCTTAGATACTTTGTTTCTTTTGTATTCCTTACCTCATCCTATGTGTCGAGCAATCATGATACTACCTCATTTTTTGGGCCTACACACTATTAATTGTCAGATCGTGGTAGTTATCACTACCACACATCACTTCGCCACGCGGCCCCTCGATCGCCGCTACGGCCACAAGATGCAGTTACGCATCTCGCACAGTAACTGTGCCCGTGGCACGTTTTCTCCAACAACCCTTGCGAAATACACACACACATCATGGGCCTCGTGGGCACAATGGATTCCACTGCCCACGATGTGTCGTGCAATTAAATAGGGGTGCAGGGGAACCCTTGTTCACTTTCTCCCACTTCTGCTCCTTCTTTATCATCGTGTCGCGCCGCCGCTGCATCTCGCAACACGCGACCGCGCTGCCCCTCTGCTCCTCTCGCGCCACTGATTTTCTCAAGCACTGCTCTTCGCCACCGCTGCTTCGCTCAAGCACCGCTCTTCGCTGCCACTACGGGACCGCGGCGGTCCTTGACTTGCGCCCTCGAAGCAAGCGCCGCATCGGAGGACAGCGAGCCTGAGATGGATCCCCAAGATGTAGTCGCCCTGTCTGAGCAAGAAGAAGAGGTTACCTCTGAGCGAGGTTCATGGGAAGGTTCCGATGTTAAATAGGCAAAAATCGATTTGCTACGGCGGACCCGGGAAATTCCACCGAAGGTAGATTGCCACATCTCCGGTGACGAGCAAATCCCCAAAGTGGAGTGCGGTGAGTATGTTGTTTTCGTTGCTCACTTCGCTAGAGGATTTGGTCTTCCTGTGAGCGATTTCACCAAACAGTTCCTCAAAACTTTCGGTTTTCAACCCCGCCATCTCCTAGCTAACGCCATTGCTTCTCTCTTTTCCTTCATCTCTTGTTGCGAGGGATACCTCGGCCTCTGACCTTGTGTAGACCTCTAGGGAAGTACTTCCAGCTTCACTCCCAAGTTGTTCCTTCTATGGGTGTTCCCTCCGGGGAAAAGCCTTTGACCCAATAATGCGGGTGAAAGGGAAATGGACGTCGCCTAGAGGGGGGGTGAATAGGCGTTTTAAAATTATTACGGTTTAGGCTCTAATAAATGCGGAATAAAACTTAACATTTAATTTATCAAGCCAAAAACTATATCCACTAGGTTCAACTAAGTGCACCAACAACCTATGCTAAGCAAGACAAGCAACAAGGTGATAGCAAGATATAATACTTCAAGCACGATGGCTATCACTGTATAAATTACATAAGTAAAGGGCTCGGTTGAGAGATAACCGATGGACACGGAGAAGATGATTAGTTTCCCGAAGTTCACTTCCAAAGAAGCTACATCTCTGTTGGAGAGGTGCGGGGGCGCAATGTACTTCGAACGCCCCAAGTGGCTCACCTCGAGGTGTGGTGGCTCGATGCTCACCCAACGCCACACAAGGCCTCACCCCAAGATGCGAAGGCACGCAACCTACCGACACCACAAAAGGCTCACCCTATTCTCTCGTGAGCTCGCCACAAAGGCCTACTCATGTTCCACTATGGGACACTTGAGGGCGGTCACTGAACCTGTTGGGGATATACTTTCCGGGTATCCTCATAGTTCCTCACTGACCAGGGTGGCCCACTTCAAGTTAGAGCTTTGCTTCACGGGCGGCCCAGTCAGGGAGAAAAGACGGAGTCCAATATGGCTACGTGAAGGCCCAAAAGACTTACCGACTTAGGCCCATAGTGTTACTTGTAGTTCAAGATGTACTCTGTGACTGACTCTTAGTCGTAGCCGGATAGATCTCTCCTGTAAACCCTAGACTGCATATCTATATAAGCCATCCTAGGGAGAGCCTTTAGGGCACCCTCAATAGTCTACAATCTCAACTCGCACAGGCGAACCCTTGTAACCCATATTCCAGCTCTGCCGTATTACTGGATTACTAGCAGGAGTAGGATCCGTCCAAAGCCGGCGGATTCGAACCTGGGTAAACTTGTGTGCTCACCGTCCCAGAACACCGTACGTCTCACACCCCTCTCTTTCGCACGCCTCGAGGACCCCCTCATGGCGTACTTGTCATTAATCCGACGACATCTGGCGCCCACCGTGGGGCAAGTGAGCTTCGGATCTGCGTTCCGAGCGGAATCTACAAGAATCGGCATCGGCGAGACTATCGCCGTCAGTCACATCGTCTACGCTAGCGACGTACTCTCATCGTTCTCGACGAGACCTGGATTCCGTCTAGGGAGGCTGTGACTGCCTACACAATCATGTCTTTTGGCGAGATCGATGTTTACATCGGTTTTGCTGAACCTGTCCCACCCACCCTAGCGGTGATGATAGAGTCAGAAGAATCTTCTGGGTCCCCTTTGTCCGTGGAGGCGGCAGAGTTCCGGATCTTAGAAAACCCTAATCCCACCCAACCCGCACCAGTTGCGGAGATAGTGGAGAAATCCGAACCTGAAGAAGACCTAGTGGCACAAGTCGAATCTGGAGTGGATCTCCTCGGAGAGGCTGAATCTCAGATCGACCCACCCGCGGAAGTCCAAATCCAGGAGGATCATATCAACGACACTGATTCCGGCTCTGACGATGCCGGGACAGGCGGACCTTTTCTAAGGTACACACTGTGATGTATGATAATGCAAAACTCAAGCGCAGATGCAATTCTCGAGACCATCAAAATTTTCGACGAAGCTGATCACGAGAGCCGCAGGTACCTCAGGAAGCATGCATCACACTTTGTTGGATATGTGGGATCCAGATCTGGCTCTGCCGATGCTGGAGACAACACTGACTCTGTGCTGGAGGCAATTAGAACAAACGCCGACGTACCCGCATCCTCGGATGAATCGATGACGTCAGCAGATTTCTAAAAGTTCTCCGTGGAATATGAAGAGGAGTATAACTCCAAAGCTGCAGAGGAAGGAGAAGCCATGGATGAAGGATCCGAGGAACACTCTCCCAAAGCAATGGATTGACATGGAAGTCGAAGATAATCCCGAAGTCCAGATGTCCGAAAGTACCGATCAGAGTTTGACTCCGGGAAACAGACCCAAACCGTCTTTGCTACCGGCGCTGCCAAGAAGGCAAAGAAGAAGAACAAGAAGAACAAGACCCTGGCAAAAGACCCTCTGGTAGAGGAGGTGATTGCCGAGGAATACGAGGAAGACTCGGATGGAGCACTTATCCCAGAAGAGCCCAAAAAAGAAGAATCGATGGACGAACACGTGATCACTGAAGGTGCGCGTAAACTCATCGATGCTGCCTTAACCACACCTATTCCTACAGCTATAGAGCTTACTGTTGAAGAACTAGACGAGAGGGCACATGCCATAGAAGCACGTCGTCAAGTACTCCTCGATGAAGCTAAAAACATTGAGGAGGAAAAGAAACGCATAGCATCTGCAGAGAAGTACAACTCCAGCCAATACCAGAAGACCAGGAAGCGTCATACCAATGATAACCAATTCCCGCAGATTCACGCCGTCCTTTTTGGAGAAGAGATGGGGAAGCCTTGGAAACATAGCAGAGGGGATTGGGTTTACCCAACCCCAGTACAGAATACTGTGGTGGACCGGGAAATTCTATCGGCTAATCCAGGCCCGGAGGAGATCCAGTTGGGAATTAAGCTACTCAACAAGGGACTGGAGAAGCAAAAGGTCGCCCTGTCTGGAAGTCAAAAACTGGTCTCTGATTCTGACCAATGTTGCATGGATCCGGCATGGGCTGACGTAAGACCCCAGCGTGTTCTGGAGCAGCACTATCGCCCCGATCACCTGGAAGACAATTATTCGAGAACCGGATCTTCGGGATAGCACCACAAAGCTGCCCGTGGCTGGCGTAACATTAACCCAGTTGCACAGCAAGAGGCAATTGCTGCACTGAATCCGAGGAACTAGCCCCGGCGAGAGTCGAAAGACCGCAGGGATGATGATAAAGAGAAACGTCGAGAGGAGGACCGACAAAGGATGCCACCTCCTAGACATGGAAGCCGTCTGGATGACGGATGAAGGAACGACAGACACCATGCCGGGACAAGCCGGCAGGGGGCTCGTCATGATGAAGACCCTCCCCGGAACCGGAATAATGACGCTCCAGCTGGAGACCGGTGATCAGCCGGAAAAAACCCAGCTGCTCCACCCTCTCCGCCAAGCAGCCATCACAACGGCCCCCAGGGAGGCAATGGAGGGCGTCGTGGTGGAGGAGGTGGTGGCAGAAGCCGAAGTCTGGCTCCAAGGCACCACAGCCACAGCCAACATTCGGGACGATCTCTATCCCCGAACGACACAAGGCACAGGATCAACTCCAACATAGAGACGCGGCGCTACGAAAACGATGATATCTACGTGGGCCTGATACATTGCAAATGTATCTATAATTTTTGATGCTCCATGCTTGGTTTTATCCACTTTCTTGTGTTTTGTCCACACTTTGGAGTACTTTTCATATGATTTCTTGGACTAACCTATTAACAAGAGCCACAGTGCCAGTTGCCTGTTTTCTGCTGTTTTTGGTTCAAGGAAAGTTAGAAAATGAATATTTTCGGAATTGGACGGGACAAAAGCCAAAGTGCCTATTTTTCCAGAAGACTCCTGGAGCCAGAATACGAGACGGAGGAGGGCCAGGGGCTAGCCACACCCCTAGGCATGGGCTAGGCCTGGCCGCGCCAGGGCATGGTGTGGTGGCCCCAGGCACCCCCTCGGTCTCCCTATTCGCTTATAAGAAGCCTTCTGACCTAAAAACTTCAGGGGGTTCGACGTTTTTCCAGAAGGAGTTCCACTTCGCCGCCACCACCATATTCCATGAAACAGCACCGGAAACTCCGTTCTGGCACCCTGCCGAGACGGGGAATTGGAGGAGATCATCGCCACCATCATCACCATCGCTTCTCCATCGACCATCCATGTTTCCCCCATCTATGAGTGAGTAATCCCCCGCTGTAGGCTATGGGGATGGTAGGGATTGGATGAGACCGTTCATGTAATGGCTTCAGATTGTTAGGGCATGGTGCCTAGTATATTTTATTAGTGCTTTATGACTTTGTTGCGACTTGTTGTGCTTAATGCTTGTCACTAGGGTCCGAGTGCCATGATTTCAGATCTGACCATGTTATTGATTCATTATGATAGTATTGTTCTTGGTCTTATCTAACAGTTGTATACACATGTTGTTGTCCGGAACCTATGGCCCCGAAGTGACAGAAATCGGGATAACCAGAAGGGAAAGGCTTTGATGTGAGGATCACATGTGTTCACGGAGTGTTAATGCTTTTCTCCGGTGCTCTATTAAAAGGAGCACCTTAATTGCCAGTAGTTCCCTAGAGGCCCCGCTGCAAACGGGCTGGCAGGACAAAAGATGTTGTGCAAGTTCTCATTGCGAGCACGTATGACTATATATGGAACACATGCCTAGGATTGTCTAGTACTTGGATGCTTTATCTTGTTTATCTGCAATTGCCCTATGTTCTGATTGCTATGTGAGTTGTCTTGTCCATGCAACGCCCGTCCATCCATCCCTATGCCTCCCGCACTGGAATCCCACTGTTTACTGCTTTTGTTACTACTGTCTTTGCTTTACTACTGCTGCTGCTTTGCTATTCCTACTACAAAACTGTTGCTACTGATAAACTATTGTGAGCAAGATTGTTTCCAGGTGCAGCTGAATTGACAACTCAGTTGTTAAGGCTTATAAATATTCTTTGGCTCCCCTTGTGTCGAATCAATAAATTGGGTTTCACTTCCCTCGAAAATACTACGATACACCCCCTATACTTGTGGGTCATCAAGACTATTTTCTGGCGCCATTGCCGGGGAGCATAGCTTTATTTATCAAGTTCACTTGGATTCTCTATTGTTCGCTGCTATCCATCCATCATGGGTAAGTCTCGTGATGGCAAGTTTCCTATTTTACCATCCACTACAAGAAGAGGTACGGTTCTAAACACCTCTGCTACTCTTGATTCACCTTCTGTTATAAGTAAGATCGTTACACCACCACATACACATGCTACACACACTGCTACTACTGCTGAATCTGAAACTTCTGATGGTTATGATGCTGCTTCTACTGTGCTTGATAAGAGTGGTTCATTAGGTCCTTTCGTAGATGCTACGATTGCTAGAACTATAGCTGGAAATACCGAAACTCCTAATGAAGACACTACCACACCTGTTAGCTCACCTAAGTCTAGTGAGAGTTATCATATGGAAGAAGATTATGTTGAGATGACCGATGAGTTTATTAAAGAATGTAAGAACACCCATGATAGGAGCGCTGCTAAGAGTCTCCTTGAGAGGCGTACTATTAGACCCAAATTATATCCTGCTGCTAAGTTTGTTGCTTCTCCCATAAACATTACAGATGAAGATTATGATTTCTCTCTCGATCTATCTTACATAGCTATTGTCGAGAAAGAACCTTTTTGTGCGACTAAGAATGAAAGTGCGGTAGCACATATGAATGAACTTTCTACCATGAGTGGCTTGTTTTCTGATGATATTAAGATCCGTACTTACTTTGTTGCTAAGATTTTTCCTTTTTCACTGAAAGGAGAAGCTAAAACTTGGTTTAGTAATTTACCTCCTGGATCTATTGATAGCCCTGAGTACTTGATTAGTACTTTCCTACAGAAATATTTTCCTCCCAGTGCTAGACATGCTATTTTGCAGGAACTTTTTGATTTCAAACAGGGAGAAAAAGAGGTATTGCCTGAATCTTGGGCAAGGTTTTGTGCTTTGATTCATGCACAGGCTGGAAGTCCATTACCTAAGAATGAGCTTCTTGATATATTTTATAATGGACTAACTGAGGAATCTAGGACATACCTAGATAGTTGTGCTGATTGTGTTTTCAGGAATAGGACACCTAAGGAAGCTAAGGAATTAATGGCTAAAATAAGCAAGAATTATGAAGATTGGACTCCTCCTAAACAAGCTATACCTGAAGTAATTGTACCTGAACCATCTATTCCTGTGCCTATTCCAACATCAAAGAAGAGGGGAGTTATTGAATTAAATGATGAAGTGACAAAGGAAGCTAAGAAATGTCTTAAGGAGAAGGGAATTAAAGCTGCAGATTTCAAGAATCTACCTCCTATAGAAGAATAATGTAAGCCTATTCCCTACTCACCCACTATTGAGGTACACTCTCTCCAACACTTTGATGAAGGTGATATCCCTTACTCTAAACCTCCTGATCAATGCTTAGAAGAATTTGATATCTTTATTGTTAAGCAAGATAACTTTAATAAAAGGGTGCAAAATCATCTAATAGAAAACACTAGAGCTATTGTTGAGTTGAAAGATATTGTGGAAAGAACCTCTAATGATGTTAAAATGATTGTTAAACACTTTCAAATGGTTCAAACTCAAATAGATTAACTCGTTAAAGTGCAAAACGACTTGCTAGTTAATGCTGCTAAAAAAAAACATGCTTATGAAATTAGAACTAGAAGTGGTGCTGCTACCCAGGATCCTCTATATCCTGAGGGGCATCCCAAAAGAATTGAGCAGGATTCTCAACAAGCTGAAAGTAGTGGTTCTACTCGTAAGAAAAGGAAAAAGAAACATAAAACTATTGTAGAACCCTCTGAACCTGCTATAGATCCTAATATTATATCTATCTCTAATGCTAAAACTGAAAGTGGTAATGAAGAAAATGTTGTTCCTAATGAAGAAAAAGTTGAAGAAGAACCTGAAAACCACACTAAGAATACTAAATACACCAACGAAGATTTTATTGCTAAGAAACATGGTAGTGAAAGAGAACCCTCGGTCCAAAAACCTATGCCTTTCCCTGATAAGAAACACAAGTCAAAAGAAGATGAACACTATAATAAGTTTTGTGAGTGGATGAAGCCTTTATTCTTGCAAATTCCTTTGACTGATGCTATTAAATTGCCCCCTTACTCAAAGTATATGAAGGACATTGTCAAATAAAAGGAAGATCCCTAATGAAGAAATTTCTACTTTGCTTGCTAATTATTCCTTCAATGGTAAGGTTCCTAAGAAACTTGGAGACCCAGGGATTCCAACTATCCCTTGATCTATTAAGAACAGTTATGTTAGAACTGCTTTGTGTGATTTGGGAGCTGGAGTTAGTGTTATGCCTTTCTCTCTCTATAAGAGGCTTCAACTTGAAAAATTAATACCAACTGATATATCTTTGTAAATGGCTGATCAATCTACCACTATTCCTGTGAGTATATGTGAGGATGTACCTATTCAGGTGGCTCACAATTGCTTGATATTAACTGATTTTGATGTGCTTGAAATGCCCGAAGATGATAATATGTCTATTATTCTTGGGAGACCTTTTCTTAATACTGCAGGAGCTGTTATTAATTGTAATCAAGGAAAGGTGACCTTCAATGTTAATGACAAGGAACATACTGTCTATTTCCCCAAGAAGATTGAAAGGACTTATGGTTTGAATTCAATTGAACATGTTGAACGCATTCAAGTTGGAGAAATATATTGTCCCATACCAAGAGAAAAATTTGAAACTATTATGATTGGGACCATTGCTATCAAGGTTGAGGTAACATAATCATTAGTGGAATACAAAGTTTTGTCTCATATGAAATTGTTTTGGTAACAAGACCTGATCAACCTTGTTAACAAAAGGATTTCATTGAACAAAACAATTTTTTCACCATGATTATCTCCGCTTACTTCCATTCTATCCATTTTTAGTTTTTGCTTACGCCTAACTTAAAGGCGTTAAAGAAAAGTACTTATTGGGAGATAACCCAAAAGTTTTAGATGAGTCTTGGAAGTTAGTAATAACCGCTCCTTATCCTTTTTATTTGCTTTTTGTGCCAAGAGTAACCTCTAATGAGAGAGAAGTAATGATTGGAAAAGTTGTTGTCCCGAAACAGATTTTTGTGCTTCACCGTAAAAATTCGTGAGGGAGCTCTGTATGTCGGATTGAGCTATAATGTTTTGTGCTTCTGCCCCAGGTTGTTATCTAACTTTAATTAGATCAACACTTTTTGATTTGAGCAACAAAAGGTCTTCGAAAAAATTTGTCTTTACCTGCTGGTCTGTTTTGACAAATTTCTGCCATTTTCTGCATTTGCTTCTTGTTGGTTCCTTTTTGAGTTCTTTTGGGGAATTGAGCTTTTTGAGGGAAGTGCTACAGTAGCTAGTGTTCTAATGGAATTTTATTTGGTGTTAGAACTGAACCTTAAGACTTATTATCTTGAGTGCACTAATGTTGCTAATAAAGATTGTGTGAAGTTTTGTATGAAGGAGAAATTTCAGGTGTATGAAACGAATGAGTAATGAGATGAAGGATGGACTAAAGCTCAAGCTTGGAGATGCCACGCATGTCACCCCAAGAAATATCCAAGAAGTACAAGCGTCAAAGCTTGGGGATGCCCAAAGCATCCCCTTCTTCATCAATAAAAATCCCAGGTTTCTTCCAAACACTTTATTTTTATTGTTTCATGCACAGTTGTGTTGTTCTTGGAGCGTCTTCTTTTCTTTTTCTTTTTCGTTTTGGTTTTTAGTTTGCGTGGTTTGCTTAGTTTTCTGAATAAATTGGTGGGATCTCCTCTTTCATATATTGGTGTTCAAATAGTTTGGTTTGGTTTGGAAAAGAGTAGGAAAGCTCATGCTTAAGTGGTAAAGAGAGCTTGTTTTTGAATATGGCCTATGCTTTGTCTTGCCATGCTTGATATTGTTTTGGCTTTATGCTTAGTATTCTTTGTTGTAGCATGACTTGTTATAAACAATTGAGATTGCTTAATGTGCCTTGGATGAATCATGCGTTGTTTTAGCATATTAAAGCATAGTATTGTGGTATTCTCCTTTGATGCTTTATTTGGGTTGACTTGGCACATGCTCACACCATGTTATGACTATCCCAAGCCACCATAAGCCTTTATGATCCATTAGTTTTCAACTTGTAGTTTCACTTTATGCTTTGATCAATGGTGTTTTGTCGCTCTGCATGATTATGGCCATTATTGCTCTCTCGTTTGTCGCTCCGTTACTATTGTTAGCCTTCATTTCCACTGAGTGTTTTACTCGTGTTTCCAACTCCCTAAACCAAATATTTCCAAAGTGTCCACCATACCTACCTATTAGCATCATTTTCTACTCCCGTGCATATTCATTATGCCTTGTTTTCTTCCGAATAAATTTTTTGCTTGTTATGAGAAAGTTAGTTAGTAAAGCTCTCACGAACTAGATGGCACACTTTATTTTCCTGCACTTAATAAACCTGAACCATCGTGAACTCTCCATGAAAGTTATATGCTTGCTAATTATAGGCTGGGGATTAGCAGAACCGTGTTGTCACGAGGAACGCTTTCAACACTTGTAAATATATACCCAGTTGATACCTTGCTCTTTTGTTTGCGGATGTCGTCAGTGTGAAATAAAAGGGGAGATTGTAAGTCCATGGAGTTATGTATGTGTGTTAGAGAAACGCCTGGGTCGCTGGTCTAATCCATGCTGACATGGTGGAAACCTGTAGCGTAACCATAATGATATCTATGAAGCATTCTTCTTATAAAAAAAGAGAGATAGCTATTGAGAAAAAGAAAAAAAGAGAGATTTATGAAAAGAGGAAAGAAAGAAAAAAGCACCATTTTCCCATGGTAAATAAGAAGATTGCTGAGATACTCATTGTCTGCTTGCCTTGTCATTTTGATATGGGGATTCTTCCGTATCATCGGGCAAGGGGTACCCCGTTGGCGGTTCTCAATGATACGCACATACTTACGATGACAAGAACTTACCGGTAACTAAAGTTGAGTAGCATGAGGAGCGGCCCTCGTACTCAAGGGACTTGGGATTTTCAGTTTATAGTCTGTCATGCATATAACTCAGATTGGACCTCACTTTAACCTTAACCATTTAAATATGCTTATGATAGGGGCAATGAGAGCTCAAAGCTAATGAGTACCATACTTTCAGCATTTGGAAGCCTTTCAAACTTTTCAAAACCTGTTCATTTCCTTGTTGAGTCTCCACACATTCTATGAGCACTTTCTTGAGAGCATAGTGGTCATTCTTAGTTCTATGTGCATTGTCCCAAGACTTGTTGATTGATGCGTACCTTGATATTGCTTGTTTTAAACTATTTGTATCTAGTCACTCTTGTAAACTTTGAAGGTGTCCTATGCATTTATGTTTGCTACTCTATGAGGGACAAGCTGAATGCCACTATGTTATGTTTTCTTTATGTGAAATAAACAAACGTCTTGCAAAGCATTGTTATTCATGAATCTTTTGTTTGTGCCTTTTCATCTTGCATTATAGTTGCTATGTCTTATTGCTAGAACTTTGTCTTTCATGTTATGATTGAAGTACTATGATCCTAGCTTTGAATGTTTTACAAATACTTTGATCAATTTTATGATGGTGCATGTCACCTCAAAAATTATTCTTTCTTTTTATCACTTACCTACTCGAGGACGAGCAGAAGTTAAGCTTGGGGGTGTTGATACATTGCAAATGTATCTATAATTTTTGATGCTCCATGCTTGGTTTTATCCACTTTCTTCTGTTTTGTCCACACTTTGGAGTACTTTTCATATGATTTCTTGGACTAACCTATTAACAAGAGCCACAGCGCCAGCTGCCTGTTTTCTGCTGTTTTTGATTCCAGGAAAGTTAGAAAATGAATATTCTCGGAATTGGACGGGACAAAAGCCAAAGTGCCTATTTTTCCAGAAGACTCCCGGAGCCAGAATACAAGACAGAGGAGGGCCAGGGGCTGGCCACACCCCCCTCCCCCAGGCACGGGCTGGGCCTGGCCGCGCTAGGGCATGGTGTGGTGGCCCCAGGCACCCCCTCGGTCTCCCTCTTCGCCTATAAGAAGCCTTCTGACCTAAAAACTTCGGGGGGTTCGACGTTTTTCCAGAAGGAGTTCCGCTCCGCCGCCACCACCAGATTCCACGAAACAGCACCAAAAACTTCGTTCTGGCACCCTGCCGGGACGGGGAATTGGAGGAGATCATCACCATCATCATCACAATCGCTTCTCCATCGACCATCCATGTTTCCCCCATCTATGAGTGAGTAATCCCCCGTTGTAGGCTATGGGGATGGTAGGGATTGGATGAGATCGTTCATGTAATGGCTTCAGATTGTTAGGGCATGGTGCCTAGTATCTTTTATTAGTGCTTTATGACTTTGTTGCGACTTGTTGTGCTTAATGCTTGTCACTAGGGCCCGAGTGCCATGATTTCAGATCTGAACATGTTATTGATTCATTATGATAGTATTGTTCTTGGTCTTATCTAATAGTTGTATACACACGTTGTTGTCCGGAACCTATGGCCCCGAAGTGACAGAAATCGGGATAACCAGAAGGGAAAGGCTTTGATGTGAGGATCACATGTGTTCACGGAGTGTTAATGCTTTGCTCCGGTGCTCTTTAAAAAGGAGCACCATAATTGCCAGTAGTTCCCTAGAGGCCCCGCTGCAAACGGGCTGGCAGGACAAAAGATGTTGTGCAAGTTCTCATTCCGAGCACGTATGACTATATATGGAACACATGCCTAGGATTGTCTAGTACTTGGATGCTTTATCTTATTTATCTGCAATTGCCCTATGTTCTGATTGCTATGTGAATTGTCTTGTCCATGAAACGCCCGTCCATCCATCCCTATGCCTACCGCACTCGAATCCCATTGTTTACTGCTTTTGTTACTACTGTCTTTGCTTTACTACTGCTACTGATTTGCTATTCCTACTACAAAACTGTTGCTACTGATAAACTGTTGTGAGCAAGATTATTTCCAGGTGCAGCTGAACTGACAACTCAGTTGTTAAGGATTATAAATATTCTTTGGCTCCCCTTGTGTCGAATCAATAAATTGGGTTTCACTTCCCTCGAAAATACTGCGATACACCCCCTATACTTGTGGGTCATCAGGGCCCAAAGTGTTTCGGACCATGCATCAGAGCTACAAGATTCCTGGAAGGATTTGCTATCTCAAGACATATCCAAGCCTACGACGGCATTGCTCGGCCAGATACCTGGCTATAGGATTTCTTCCAAGCTTGCTGCATCGCCAAAGGCGGAAACAGCCTGGTTGCAACCCGATATCTCACACTTATGTTGCGGAAGACGGCACGATCATGGCTTAACGAACTATCGGAGAACACCATCCACAACTGGTATGACATGCAAAGTGCATTCTTTCGGAATTTCGAAGGCACATACCGGAGGCCCTATACGGTCTTAGACCTATAGCGTTGCACCCAGAAGGCCGGAGAAACTTGCCGGGACTACCTCGGATGATGGATCGATGCCAAGAACTCCTGTGAAGGAGTAAATGATCAAACTGCGATTGAAGATTTCATTGCAGGTCTCCCAATTGATCTACTGCGTCATCGCTTGAAGTGCGACAAGGTCACTGATTTGGGAGAGATGATAGAAACAGCGAGCAAGTATGCAGATGCTGACGTCAATGCAGAGGGACTACTCAACGTCCTAGCTATGCCACAGTCGGCAAAACAACCAAAGCAACAAGCTCAGAAGCGCAAAAATACCTCGGAAGAGAAACCCAACACGGAAACGGCAGTCGTTACTGCTACTTTCGGGTCTGGAGGACGAGGAGGACACGGCGGAGGCCGCAGGCATGGCCGAGGGACTTCGAGAGTTCAAGGTAGAGGAGACCAGCAACCAGGCAAAACCTACACTTGGGCCGACATTGCCAATAACCCTTGCGTACATCACTTAGATGCCAATGGGGCCTCGTCCCACACCAACGCCGAATGTCTTTCAATGACGACATCAAAAGAGATGATACCGCTGGCTACAGAGCTAAGCGGAAGAAGGGAAAGAAGAATCCCGAAAAAGATAAGGAGACCAAGGAAGATTCCGACATGGAGGAAGCTGATGCTTCAAATCCCAAGTTGGAAGGGAAGAAAAAATTTCCAACCAAAAAATACACTTACGTCACCTTTCTCGAATCTCAACCAGCAAAGGTTAAGAAAGCAGTTCTACATGAGCTCAATGCAATAGTTCCGGCTGTCCCCCAATACCTGGACTGGTTGGAAGTGGCAATCACATTTGACCGCATTGATCATCCATCTAAGCTACATAGGCGAGGAAAATACGCCTTAATCATTAATCCACTTATTGATGGTTATGGTTTCTCTAAGACCCTCATGGACGGTGGCAGTAGTATCAATATTCTCTATGTCGAAACGCTACGTCGGATGAAGATCTCGGAGACCCAGCTGAAACATAGCTCTGTGATCTTTCACGGAGTTGTCCCAGGAAGACAAGCTAATTCCCTGGGAGAGATCACTTTGGATGTTACCTTTGGAACTCTAAAGAATTATCGGACGGAGGCACTTTCCTTCGAAGTGGTCCCGTTCAAGAGCGCGTACCACGCTATATTAGGACGTACGGCTTACTGGGCTTTTATGGCTCGTCCGTGTTACATTTACAATACGATGAAAATTCTAGGTCCCAACGGCGTAATCACCATCAGGGGAGACCTGAAGAAAGCGCGAGAGTGCGAGGATGGAAATGCCGCCTTTGTTGAAGCCGTGCTGCACGCCCAGGAGTACCAGGAGATCAAGAAGAGTGTAGATCCGTCCGAGATGCCCGCAACGAAGAAGGAGGTGACAAAGCCAAATCCGGAGTTCAAGGCATCAGAAGAGACGAAGAATACGCCGTTGAAGGATGATGACCCCTCCAAGGTGACCCAGATAGGCGTAGGCCTAGATATCGCATAAGAAAGCGCGCTCGTCAAGTTCCTCAAAGAAAATCAAGATATCTTCGCATGGCAGCCATCTAACATGACCGGAGTACCTAGGGAACTTGCCGAGCACTCTTTAAATGTAAACCCGAATGCTAAACCCATCAAACAGTCCTTACGATGTTTCAGCGATGAAAAGCGTAAGGCAATAGCTAAGGAACTAGCATGGCTCGAGTTAGCCGGATTCATAGAAGAGGTCATCCACACTGGGTGGTCGGCCAATCCTGTAATGGTCCCTAAAAAGGACACCACTGATTTAAGGATGTGTGTTGATTATACTGCCTTGAACAAGGCTTGTCCAAAAGATTCGTTCGCTCTGCCTAGGATTGATCAAGTTATCGATTCTACGGCAGGCTCGGAACTCCTCTGTTTTCTCGATGCATACTCCAGTTATCACCAAATCCAGATGAAGGAATCTGACAAAGTCAAAACTTCATTCATAACCCCCTTCGGAACCTTCTGTTTTGTTATGATGCCCTTTGGGCTGAAAAACGCAGGAGCTACCTACCAGCGCATGATGCAACGTTGCCTCCATGACCAACTCAGACGCGATGTACATGCATACGTGGATGAAATTGCGGCGATGTCCAAAAAGAAGGAAACGCTGATTTCTGACTTGGAGGAAACATTC
Source organism: Avena sativa (assembly GCA_916181665.1). Lineage (NCBI taxonomy): Eukaryota > Viridiplantae > Streptophyta > Magnoliopsida > Poales > Poaceae > Avena > Avena sativa. The sequence goes on along the minus strand of OV702287.1, from coordinate 426,485,036 downwards.
GCCAATCTACGAAAATACAACATCATGTTTAACCCGAAGAAATGTTTCTTTGGAATACCAGCCGAAAAATTGTTAGGTTTCATCATGTCTCAAAGAGGCATAGAGGTGAACCAGGACAAAATCAAGGCTATACTCAATATTTCCAGGCCAACTCGCCTGAAGGACGTACAAAGACTAACTGGTTGCATCGCTGCAGTCAGTCAGTTTGTAAGCCGGCTTGGTGAAAGAGCCGCACCATTATACAAACTCCTAAAAAAGACCAAGGATTTTGTTTGGACCGACGAAGCTGAAGCTGCACTACAAGACCTGAAGAAAGTACTCTCATCTGCTCCTATCCTTGCTGCGCCGGAACCACAGGAAGCAATGTTGCTCTATCTTGCTGCGACAAACAAGGTCGTTAGTATCGTCATGGTGGTGGAGAGACCAGAGGAAAATCAGGAACACCTGGTGCAGTGTCTGACGTACTTTGTCAGCGAGGTCCTGACAGAATCAAAACAGCGGTATCCGCACTATCAAAAGTTGGCTTACGGTGTTTTTCTAGCATCACGTAAGCTACAACACTAATTTCAGGAGCATCCAATTACCGTGGTGAGCACAGCTCCCATGAGAGATATAATCAACAACAGTGGCGCCAAAGGACGCGTCGCCAAAGGGGGCATAGAGCTTTCAGCTTTTGATATTGAGTATAAACCTCGGACAGCAATCAAATCCCAAATCCTTGTCGACTTTGTCGCTGATTGGACAGAGACAAAGGAGAATATGACCCTTCCTGAGTCGGAATATTGGACCCTCTACTTTGATGGGTCTAAGGCTCGAGGGGGCTCGGGGGCTGGCGTGGTTCTCAAATCACCCCAAGGAGATAAACTTCTATACGTGTTGCAGATCCACTTCACAGCGACAAATAATATTGCCGAGTATGAAGCACTGCTGCATGGAATCCGGATTGCTAAGGATATCGGCATCCGACGTTTGATGTGTTATGGAGATTCGGATCTTGTTGCTCAACAAGTTTCGGATATTTGTAATGCAAATAAACACATGGCAGCATATAAAGCTGTCGTGGATGATTTATCTAAATTGTTCGAAGGGTTTGAGGTTCAACACATCCCTCGAGCATAAAACGAGGAAGCAGATGCATTATCTCTGATAGGCCCTGCACGGAAAGAGGTCCCGGATGGTGCTTTTTTAGATCACCTCAAAGTCCCCTCAATAAAGGGAGTAGATGAGAAATATCCGACCAAATCCGACTCACCTCTAATAGCAGTTCTGGCTGGAATTCCCAGCTGGACTCAACCCTACCTTGACTATCTGGTAGATGGCAAATTATCCGAAGACAAGGTTCTGAGCCGGCAGATTATCCGACAAGCGAAAGCCTATACTATAGTTAAAGGTGAGCTCTATAAGCGGAGTGTTTCTGGGGGTTTTCAGCGCTGCGTATCTCCGGAAGAAGGAGTGGAAATCTTAAGACAAATCCACGAAGGCGAGTGTGGTTACCATGCTGCAGCCAAATCTTTAGTGGCAAAAGCTTTTAGACACGGATTTTTCTGTCTTACAGCTGATACATTGCAAATGCATCTATAATTTTTGATGTTCCATGCTTGGTTTTATCCACTTTCTTGTGTTTTGTCCACACTTTGGAGTACTTTTCATATGATTTCTTGGACTAACCTATTAACAAGAGCCACAGTGCCAGCTGCCTGTTTTTTGCTGTTTTTGGTTCCAGGAAAGTCAGAAAATGAATATTCTCGGAATTGGACGGGACAAAAGCCAAAGTGCCTATTTTTCTGGAAGTCATCAGATGCTAGAGTATGAGTCAGAGAGGGGCCAGGGGGCCACCACACCACCTGGCCACGTGATCCAGCCTGGCCCACGCCAGGGGGTGGTGTGGCCGACCCTAGCACCCCCTCGGCCTCTCCTTCCGCCTATAAGATGCCCTCGGGACGAAAACCCTAAGGGCCCGATCAAAAATCCATGAAAGAGTCTGTAGCTGCCGTCATCTCCATCCCTAGACCGGGAGGGATCTGAAGCTCTTCCTGGCACCCTGCCAGAGAGGGGAATTCACCCTGCAGGCCTTCTTCATCACCATGCAAGCCTCTGGTGTGATGCGTGAGTAGTTCATCCTTGGACTACGGATCCATGTAGTAGCTACATGGCTGGTTCTCCTCCTTTGTGCTTTCATGTCTAGATCTTGTGAGCTCCGTTCAAGATCAAGATCATCTATTTATAATTCTGCATGTTGTGTTTGCGGGGATCCGATGGGTATTGAGATGCTATTTCAGATTGATTATTGATTCTATCATGTCTTTGTTATTTGTGATCTTGCATGCTTTCCGTTGTTAGTAGCTATCTTGGCCAAGTAGATGCTAGCAACTCCAAGAGTTAGTATTTATGCTCGATAGTGGGTTCATGCCTCCGGTAATCTGGGGAAGTGACATAAATCTCTAAGGTACTAGATGTGCTGTTGCTTCTAGGGAGAAAACAACAATCCTTTGTTCATAGAACAATTGTATTGTTTACTTTACATGTAGATCGTAAAGCAATAATATGCTGCTTGCAACTTAATACTGGAGGGGGTTCGGATGATAACCTGAAGGTGGATTATTAGTCATAGATGCAGTTGGATGGCGGTATATGTATAATGTTGTAATGCCCAATCGAATCTCAAAAGAGTCAAGATGATTAGTATATGCATGTATTGCTTTCTCGATGTTTGTCAATTGCCCCGCTGTAATTTGTTCACCCAGCATGTTATCTATCTTAAGGAGAGCCACCTCTAGTGAATTATGGATCCTGGTCCTTTTTCTTTACATACAATCTACAAACTGTTTACGGCTTTGTGTTTACTTTCTGTAAACTTTTACTTCTTTCCATTCGATACGTTTAATCCTTTGTTTTCTGCAAAACACGTTGAGATTGATAACCTCATCGCAAGTTGGGGACAAAGTTCTGTGGTTGTGTTGTGCAGGTCTCCACGTTGCTACTAGCACCGATAGTGCACCCTGCCAAGGCTCAGCTAGCAACACCTTTGGGTTGTTTCCTTGCTCCTACTGGTTCGATTAAACCTTGGTTTCTTAACTGAGGGAAACTTGCTGCTGTGCTCATCATACCTTCCTCTTGGGGTTCCCAACGAGCTCTACATCAACATCGCACCAGCATTTTCCTGGTGCCGACGCTGAGCCATCAACAGCTCAGGCAGATGTCGAACGATTAGTGAAGACGTGCAAAGGCTGCCAAAAGTACGCCAAACAAGCTCATGTTCCGGCTGATCAGCTGCGAACAATACCTATAACATGGCCTTTTGCAGTCTGGGGGCTTGATATGGTAGGACCGTTTAAACGGGCTCCAAGTGGATTTACTCACCTCTTAGTGATGGTGGATAAATTCACCAAATGGATTGAGGCTAAACCTGTCACTAGTTGTGATGGAGCAACAGCCAAAAGATTTGTCAAGGATGTTATAATCCGGTATGGTTATCCGCATAGCATCATCACGAACAACAGGAGTAATTTCTCTATGGGAGAATTGGCCGAATTCTGCAACGAGCAAAATATCTGGCTTGACATTGCGTCAGTCGCACATCCACAGGCTAATGGACAAGTCGAAAGAGCAAATGGTTTAATCCTACAAGGCCTAAAACCGAGACTCGAAGCACAACTACGACGTGTTGTAGGGGCTTGGGTAGAGGAATTACCCTTTGTAATATGGAGTTTATGAACGACTCCGAATAGGTCAACCGGATACACACCTTTCTTCTTGGTCTATGGTGCAGAAGCAGTTCTTCCTAGTGATTTAATTCACACTTCTCCTAGAGTGGCCGCGTATATTGAAGAGGATGTCGAGATTGCTCGACAAAATGATCTCGACTTGGTCGAAGCAGTTCACGTCGTTGCTGAAATGAGATCAACAGCCTATCAGCCGAAGTTACACAAGTATCATAGCCAGAGTCAGAAATAGATCTTTCAATAAAGGCGATTTGGTTCTCTGGCTTGTGCAATAAAGAAAGCACAAACTTTCCCCAGTATGGGAAGGGCCTTTCTTGGTTAGTCGAGTATTGCACAATGGTTCATACTACTTAACTAACATGAGGCCAGTCAAAGAAAGACCTCCTACTAAGAAGAGAAAGAGAGCTGCAGGCAGTACAAATCCGGATGAGTTAGACAGACCATGGAATATTGCTCAGTTGCGTCCCTTTTATTCTTAGTTTATCCTTCTTTGTAAACATATATATGTACATGTTCTGTGAGAAATAAAAGTCTTGGTTGCCTCAAGTTTTTTCTGAGAAGTTTTTACCATCTTATTTCCTAATGATCATGTCATAGTCGAAAATCCTAGAATACTTGAAAGTACTTTATGCTCATGTTTTTTCTGGTTTAGATTTCCGATTCTAAAAATGCTACCTTCGGGTATAACCCTAAAGTTTCTAGTCTATACTTTGGTTATTTGTCTGATTGCCGGATGCGGGTATTTTCCGAGTAGTGAATTGTTGGTACTGGAAGCCAGCTTTGTTTCCGAGTTTAAACTGGTTTAGCAATTGAGCTCCGTTGCTCGGCAAAGTTTCCGTGCAGGAGGTTTATCCGGCTCACGAAAGGAACGAGGCGGAAAGCCAGATAAACGATAAGTATAGGCGAAAAAATACAAGTGCTTATGTAAACATCTGAGGCACACAAAAATTTAAAGCCAAAAGTGCTGAATAGATCAAAAGCTTAGCACTAGCAAAATTATAGTACTGCATATTTACAGACCCATCATGTTTTTCAGAATAATACAATTCTTTCTGGCAATCTATGATGCAGGAGGAGAGGAAGGAGCTGCCGGCTCGCTGGATATATCGCCTTGATATCGTTCCGAGATGTCCACATCCGATACGGTGTGGTCATCGTCGGAAACTTCTGCTGATTCTTTGGGAGGCGGAGGCGGCGTGTCCACGCGGTTGAAGAAGGGAGTGTCGTTGCTGGTTAGATCAGCTACATGACATCCATATCCGGCGCAGGAGTCCATGATGGCCTTGATGTCTTGCTCCTGTCCGTCTTCATCCACTGTAGAATACCCTCTGGTCACCTTCCATATCTCCATGCTTCCATGGTGGCTCATGACCATGGTAAGAGCGTTATGCACTGCGGATCACGCGTAGGACATGTTCCAATCCTAGACAAGTTGTGGCATCTCCTTCGCCATGTCCCGCACCTGAAAATCCGACATGCTATGCATGTCCGGAATCTTGAGAGCTTCGCCAATATCCTCAAGGGATTGGCGGAAGTCATGAAGCAGGTCACCGACTTGGGTAAGCCGGTGGGTGCGGGGCTCGGCGGAGGTGGAATCCGTCAAGTTCACAGGACCTATACACAAAATAGTTAAGAAAATCCGACATTGAAAGAAGTCGAAGAAAATAGACAAATCAGACAGATGGAACATACCGAAGATGACGTCGTCAACTTTGGTTTTCTCTTCCCGAAGACTCCGGAGTTTAGCCCTGAGCGCCTCGGAAAGGTCATTCTCTCTGCACAGCTCATTATTGAGGTCCAAGATTTTCTGATCTTGAGCAGCAATTTTATGATCACGCTCGTCAGTAGCCATGGAGGAGGATTTGAGAACTTGAGCGATGCTCTTCTCATGATCCGCCTTGAGCTTATCCAGCTCTTGGCGAAGTTCTTTGTTCTCCACCATCAAGGTTTTGAGGTTCTCGGCCTCTTCAAGCATAGCGCAGGACTGTTTTACCAGCGCTGTAAGTCAAAAAGAATAACAGTTCAGTAAAAATTCGACTATGAAAACATGAAAGACAAGGTTTGAGTCTCGGAATGTTTACCTTCGGCCTCATCCTTGGAGACCTTAAGCTCAACATTCTTAAGTCGGAGATCTTTGATCTCTCTCCGCTTGTTGCAGACATTTTTCAACAAATCCTGGTTATAGGAATATACTTTCTGTAAGTCAGAATACCCAAAGTCAGAAGCCTACTAAAGACTCGGGCTAATATTTTTACTAATATCAGCACGAGCCTTGGGGGATACACTAGTTCATTCTTTGGCATCCTAAGGAAGCATAAACCCGGATTATATATCCTACTTCATGCTTGGGGGCTAGAGGATATGATATGAAATAAAGGAAAAACAGGAGTTAGAATTCCGACTTACATATTGTTCACGAGTAAGTTTATCAAAACTCGCATTCACTTCAACAGCAACCTTCTCGACGAGAGTCAGAGGAGTCACTGGAGCAGTTGGAAGCTCATCGGACCTTATCCTCTCGTTGCAAAGATGCACTTGTTCAAGAAGGTCAGAGTGCTTGATGTCCTCTGCCTCTTGCGCTTCTTCTTCGGCAGATAGATTTCTTTTCTCCAGGCATTGCCTAGCCAGCTGTTGGATCTCTTCCGCAGATTTTCGAGATAGGCCAAACTTGGCAAGTCCCGGATTGCTGAGAGGGTTTTCGGCAAAGGTTTCTGCCGAGGGATCATTACCCGAAGAGGGTTCACCCTTATCTATACCTGACTCACTCATGGTGACGTCAGTTTGCGATTCAAGGATCGCATGCTCCGTTGAAGGAGCCGGATCTTCTGCGACAGCCGGCAAAGGAGTGATCACCGGCGTTGCAGAAGGTTGAGGGGCAGGAGTCGGAGGAGCCACGGCAGGAGAAGCTATGGTAAGCTTCATCTGTCACAGGGGCTTCGAAGAAGTTCCCTTCCCCTTTCCCTTGATGAGCTGCTTAGCTCTGAGAATGTAATAGAGTCGAAAACATTACATCTCAGAAGAAAATTCGAGTAAGGTACAAAGGCGGAAGTTGTGTTGAAAGTTACCTCTTCACAACAGGCACCTCCTTTGTGTCAACAACCACTGTCGGAGCCTTGTGCTTCTTGGGCACAATGTCCGGCAATGGGACCAATTCCGCCTCCTGAGAGAACTCTGGAGGATATCCCTCGAGTGGAGCAAATTCCGACTCGGGGAGGTCAGCAAGCTGAAAAGAAGAAAACATATTAGTATTGCGATATAACCGAAAGAATGAAACACCTAAAAAGGTTTATTGTTAGAAGCTTACCGGCACAACGGAGTTTTCCGCTGTGTGCATATCCAGAGAAACCTCCGGGATCCTCCTCTCGATCCGCTCCCTTATCAGCCATTTAATCTCGCTTATATAACCTTGTGAGGTATAGGCTCTGGGACTGATGCGGAGGGAATCCTTTTTGGACGACGTGATGGAGTGCATCAGTCAGTCTTCGTGGTACTGAAGGGGTTGGATCCGGTGAGACACCCAACATTGGACCAAGTCGGATCCCTTCAGTCCTTTGTGCTTTATTAGATATTCGATCTGCCTCTTGGCGAGAAGCAGATCGTCGCTGAGAGCTGGAGCAGCCTCGTCCCAAGATAATTGAGGCACGGCAGCTCCGTCGATGAAAGCCGGCAAAGCAGTGGCTTTGCCGGGAGCCGGAACATCCTTGTGATAAAAGAAGGTGGTTGGCCATTGTTTGACTGAGTCACTGGCTAAAATCTTAGGATATGCGTGCTCACGCCTAACTGAAAAGCTAATTATACCGGTAATATACGAATTACCGGCAGTGATAGAATTTCTCCGGACATGGAAGTAGTACCGGAATAAGGTAAGACTCGGCCTAATGCCGAGAAATCCCTCGCACAAGGCCGCATAGGCGCTCATTTCTAAAAGGGAGTTGGGAGGAATATGGTGGAGTTGGACACCATAGTGATATATCACCTCGGAAAAGAATTTTCTTTTCTGAGGGAGGAAATGACAAACCTCTATCGAGGTGGGTGCCGAAGTGCACCCGCTCGCCGTTGCGCGCGGGTTGGGGATGGTCTCCCCGACGCCGCTCTGCTAGTCGCCGGTGCGGAGGAGCCCTTCTGTCTCCATGCCGTGGAGCTTCTCGTCGTCAAGAACGCAAGGGATCCAAACCCCGCGGTAGCTTTCCTTCTCCGTCGCCGCCGCCTTCGTTGTCGCTGCCGCAGCCAAGCCGGAAGTTGAAGACGAAGCCATTCTTCTAGAGCGCCGGTGACCTTAGATGGGCGGCGCTAGGAGTTTGGGAAGCAGGGGAGCTCTGTGCGCGGGGGAGATTTGGAGGAGAAGAAACGGCAAGGGAACAGGTGAAAAGAGAAGGAGAATCCTCACCCCTTATATCCACCTAACCGCGCCAAGATTCGTGCAAATGGCACTGTATAACCACCACGCGTCATGGAAGGAACTGGGAAGGACCCACGCGATGATTACGTCGCCTCGATCTCCGTGTACGCATTGAAATGGCACCTCGGTTCCGTGAACGACGGACCCACCAACGGCCGTGCTGACAGGATGTTTGTCAGATGACGTGACCTGACCATGACGAGTGTCAAATGACGTCAAAGACCAAGTTCCGGCTTAGTTTGAAATCAAGTTGGAAAATCCGAGTAACATGTTGATAGATCCGACTTATTTTTAAGACCCGGATCGTATTTTTTGTTGTGAAGTTTCAGGAACCCTTCAAGATTCTGCAAGCCGAAGATCAAGCTAGACGATGATAAATCCGACTCTGGATCTTGGAGACTTCCAGGGGCTGCTATTGGGGATATACTTTCCGGGTATCCTCACAGTTCCTCACTGGCCAGGGTGGCCCACTTCAGGTTAGAGCTTTGCTTCACAGGCGACCTAGTCAGGGAGAAAAGACGGAGTCCAATCCGGCTACGGGAAGGCCCAGAAGACTTACCGACTTAGGCCCATAGTGTTACTTGTAGTTCAAGATGTACTCTGTAACCGACTCTTAGTCATAGCCAGATAGATCTCTCCTGTAAACCCTAGGCCGGATATCTATATAAGCCGTCCTAGGGAGAGCCTTTAGGGCACCCTCAATAGTCTACAATCTCAACTCGCACAGGCGAACCCTTGTAACCCATATTCCGGCTCTGCCGTATTACTGGATTGCTAGCAGGAGTAGGATCCGTCCAAAGCCGACGGATTCGAACCTGGGTAAACTTGTGTGCTCACCGTCCCGAAACACCGTATGTCTCACACCCCTCTCTTCCGCACGCCTCGAGGACCCCCTCATGGCGTACTTGTCATCAATCCAACGTAGAACCCGTACAAGGCTTTAGGCAAACTCCATAACAATTGGAGGGCTCCCAAGAAATGCCACAAAGGCTCCACAATGCCACAAAAGGCCAACAAGCTTGGGGAACCACCACAACTCAATTGGAGCCCCAAGAACACACCACAACTCCACACAACCGTCTAGGTTTCCAAGAACCCAAGAGAAACAAGCTCAAGAGCTTGAACTCGCCGAATCTCCGAGGAGAACTCAAACATATGCACCAAATGCAAGAGGCAAGTACTTCTCTCTCAAATTCCACCAAAGCTACAAAAGCTATTGGGGGAACAAGAGAGGAAGAACACAAGAGGAGAACACAAAACTCTCCAAGATCTAGATCCCAAGGATTCCTTCACAAAGAAGGGATTTGATTTGGTGGGGCTTGTAGATCTGGATCTCCTCTCTCAAATCCCTCAAAAATATGCAAGAATCATAGGAGGGGGAAGGGGATAGGGAAAACTCTTCAAGGTCAACAATGGAGGAGAGAGAGTGGAAGAGCTAGCAAAAATGACCTCCAAACTTGGGGAAACTTTGAGAAAGAGGGGGCCCTTAAATAGGGCAAGAGAAATCTGCCTGTTTGGGCCAGATTCGCACCCCACTGGAACTACCGGTGCCCCACTGGTACTACCGGTAAATAGAAACACAAGATACAGAACAAAAACGAGATTTACCGGAACTTTGGCCGGAACTTGGGCCGGTACTACCGCTCAAGCAAAAACGTTGGACAACATTGCACGAAAACTTCAATAACTTTTGAATCTGGACTCTGATTTCGATGATCTTGGGCTCGTTTTGAAGAGAACAAAAAATATCTACAAGATTATGCAAAGAAACATCATAGTCCAACAAGGGAGGATAAAAATAAAATGGAGAAAGGTATAACCTCTCAGAAGCGACGAACCGGTAAAACCTCCAAAACCCAAAACGCAAGAAGTTGAGCTTGGAAACTCCAATTGGGATGAAACCAATTTTGTTTGAAACATAATAAAGAGTAGAATCCAACAAAAGGTGAAATATTGGGTATCACCAAGGAGAAAATATCATGAATATATAAGTGAGATATCTCCCAAGGTATGGAGCTGGAAAACCCACAGAAACAAAACTGCAATAAGATATATCAGGGAAATCCGTTTTTGATGAACTAGAGCTTGTTATGAAGATAACCACAAGCTCTAGATCCTCACATGGAAAACAACCAAACAACAACCAAGAAAGATGATGCTATGTATGCAAAGGTTTGAGCTATCTCCGAAAGATACGAACGAGTCACCACTCGAGAGTCCCTCTTGATAGTACGGCTATCTATCCTAAACCCGGTCTCCCAACACTACAAGAGACCGGTAAAATAGAAAACCTATCAACATCATACCTTTGCCTTGAGCATCCCACTTGAGCTTGATGTAGACGATCTTGTCACCTTCAAGATGGAACACCTTTCTTGATTTCTCTTGCTTGTTCTTGCTTGATGAAGACTTGCGAATGGCTGCCCCATACTCATGGGGAAACCTCTTCTTTGACCTTGTCTTCATCACTCCATGAACACCGAGGAGGCAAGCTCCAAGCATGAGATCTTCTAGAGATGGTGCACCGTGAGCTTGCGCTTCAATTCTTGAAGATGATGTCTTGAAGAAAGCCATGAGGAACTCCATCTTCTTCTTCTTCAAGACAGACTTGATCTTCTTCTTCTACTTTATTCCAATAGGCACAAAGCCCTTGGAAAATGCTTCTTCTTTTTCATCCTTGAAACAAACACATGGTCCAAGCGATGCCATTGGACAAACCTACAAGTGAGACTCAATTTGCATATTAGTCCATAGGGATTGTCATTAATTACCAAAATCACACATGGGGGCATACATGCCCTTTTAGTGGGGCTGGTTCTACTACACCCCGGAAGAAATATATTCCCCCCCGGATTAAAGGTCTAGACTCGTGGAAGAATAGGCGGAGGTCCTTCTTTTACGTGAAGAACAACACTAAGACATACATGATTCGGCTTCCGCCTTTCTCCGTCGGTGTTCCCTCCAGAGACAACTGGGATTTTGACCCGAAGAACAAGAATTCGTTTCTCAACGAGGTTAACACATATCTTGTCGAGTTGAAGGCTACCGAGTTATCGGGTGATGATCTTATGTACGCATTCATCAGCAACCGGGTATGCCCCCTCTAGCTCCGAAGTCATAAGATGTGCCATATGAGCGGTCGATTTGAAACCAATCGAGTCTTCACCACCGAGTTATCCAAGGCTCAGATCTATAGACGGGTCAAGGCCATCTTCAAGACGAATATGGCTATGGAGTGGGAGTGGAGAAAACCACCCTTTAGGTGAGAAAACCCATCACCTATGGTAAGAAATCGAGTCATCCTTGCCATCATATCCCTTATCTCGGCAGATTAGCTCATTTGACCTTGTTTTGCTTTAATGTGTAGAAATTCATAAAAGCCCAAAGTGCAAAATTTCTCTCGGCTATTGCGGAAAAACGACACCCGACAAAGTTGTTTCATGCAACCTAAGTACACTTCACAAACCGGTCTTGATCAAAGATCGTAAAGTTGGTTCGGGTCGCTAATCATGCAATACCGCCAAGATCTAAATTGCAAAAATGGGGTAGCAAGAATGAGATTAACAATGCTGGATTTCGACGATTCCTCTATCTGTACATGTGTCTACGCATAGACCGCTTTGATACCACCGTTGGGGAACACACTACAAAAAACAAAAATTTCTAGCACATTGATGACCCACAAGTATAGGGGGTGTATCGCAGTATTTTCGAGGGAAGTGAAAGCCAATTTATTGATTCGACACAAGGGGAGCCAAAGAATATTTATAAGCCTTAACAACTGAGTTGTTAATTCAGCTGCACCTGGAAACAATCTTGCTCACAACAGTTTATCAGTAGCAACAGTTTTATAGTAGGAATAGCAAAGTAGCAGCAGTAGTAAAGTAAAGACAGCAGTAACAATAGCAGTAAACAATAGGATTCGAGTGCGGTAGGCATAGGGATGGACGGACGGACGGGCGTTGCATGAACAAGACAATTCACATAGCAATCAGAACATAGGGCAATTACAGATAAATAAGATAAAGCATCCAAGTACTAGACAATCCTAGGCATGTGTTCCATATATAGTCATACGTGCTCGCAATGAGAACTTGCACAACATCTTTTGTCCTGCCAGCCCGTTTGCAGCGGGGCCTCTAGGGAACTACTGGCAATTATGGTGCTCCTTTTTAAAGAGCACCGGAGCAAAGCATTAACACTCCATGAACACATGTGATCCTCACATCAAAGCCTTTCCCTTCCGGTTATCCCGATTTCTGTCACTTCGGGGCCATAGGTTCCGGACAACAACGTGTGTATACAACTGTTAGATAAGACCAAGAACAATACTATCATAATGAATCAATAACATGTTCAGATCTGAAATCATGGCACTCGGGCCCTAGTGACAAGCATTAAGCACAACAAGTCGCAACAAAGTCATAAAGCACTAATAAAAGATACTAGGCACCATGCCCTAACAATCTGAAGCCATTACATGAACGATCTCATTCAATCCCTACCATCCCCATAGCCTACAGCGGGGGATTACTCACTCATAGATGGGGGAAACATGGATGGTCGATGGAGAAGCGATGGTGATGATGATGGCAATGATCTCCTCCAATTCCCCGTCCCGGCAGGGTGCCAGAACGGAGTTTCTAGTGCTGTTTCGTGGAATCTGGTGGTGGCAGCGGAGTGGAACTCCTTCTGGAAAAACATCGACCCCCCTAAGTTTTTAGGTCAGAAGGCAACTTATAGGCAAAGAGGGAGACCGAGGGGGTGTCTGGGGCGGCCAGACCACCCCCTAGGGCGGCCAGGCCTAGCCCGCGCGGCCAGGTGGTGTGGCTGGGCCCCAGCCCTACTCCGTCTCATATTCTGGCTCCGGGAGTCTTTTGGTGAAATAGGAACTTTGCCGTTTGTCTCATCCAATTCCGAGAATATTCATTTTCTGACTTTCCTGGAACCAAAAACAGCAGAAAACAGGCAGCTGGCACTGTGGCTCTTGTTAATAGGTTAGTCCAAGAAATCATATGAAAAGTACTCCAAAGTATGGACAAAACATAAGAAAGTAGATAAAACCAAGCATGGGACATCAAAAATTATAGATACATTTGCAAGATCGAACTAGCGGAAGTTTATCGATGATGAGGTTGGTGGAGGAAGAGGGCGAGGAAGGGCGCTGGAGGACGAGGCGGCAGCGGCTTGGAGCTCGGGCTCCTTTGGGACTTTGTGTTGTGCCCTTGCTCTCTATATCATATATATAGGTGGCCTCTCCCCTCCCAAGGGGAGAGTAGGAGTAGGACTTCGTGTCCTGCATGGATTCAACTAATGCCTCCAAACCAATGAGAGAGAGAGGGAGTTAGAGAGGAGTTCGAATCTGCTATGGAGTCCTCCTTCATCACCTCTCCCCCAAACTGAGTTGGGGGAGTTAGAATCTGGGGAGGACTCCTCCTCCCTCACCGCCTCACCCGCCTAGCCGCCACCCGCCGGCCATGGGGAGCCTTGGTCGATTCAGCCAAGGACTCCCCCACCCCCCGCGTGTGTTTGGTACAGTGGGTCCATGATAATAAATGTCGAAAAAGTCTTAAGTGTGTGACCTTATGGGTTCAGATATTTGCGGACATGTCCGGAACTCATTTCATAACAATAATTACTATCAGTGTCTTCATACAAGTAGCAACCCCCGCAAATAACACGAAGATCGTCATCGTCTGAACCGTAGTATTGAGTACAATACATATCGTATGGATTCATCGGTACTTTATTTTTTTGCCCGAGTTGAAACACTAGGTTATTCTCGTTACCTGGCATGTGCTCTTTAACCATCCCGCACTATCGATGTTTCTGTGTTCAATAACTTGATCACGTGTCCGAACAGACGATGACGAACATCATAGTGCATGAGTGGGTCCAGAGTGGGTCCAGAGTGTATCTCTCCATCATCACGAGCATCAATTCCCACAAGCACCCCATGTGAATAATTTGCGAACCATACGGTATGAACAGGCACCAACTTTATAGTTACTCCGTTAAGAGCAATGTTTGAAGAATCTTGCCACCATATTGTACTCAAGTTCATATGTGTCTTGTGGTCCAACGATATCTAGTAAAGGTAATACATTATTTGTGAGAAAATACTGATAACAAATATTAATGACACGTTTCACGATATCTCATGTTTGGGTTTATCCATCATCGTTGTTCTCCAACAACTCTGATCAAATATGTCACCGACAAAACCACTGTCATTTTCTCCAGAGTTAGGAAATCAAAACTATCGTTGACATACATACTAGTTGCAGAGGCGTGACTAGGATTATCAATATTGGTGTTTCTTATTCCACACATGTATTAAGGTTTTTCTTCAAATACACATTATTCAAAACTAATACAATTATAGCACAGAACAATAAACTTAATTATGAAATATGAATATAATCATAATACATTTGTTATTGCATATAGATTTCCATCATGTATTTACAATGTTTTAAATAATGCCTCTGTCCTGAATTAGATGTCGCGGGTTTCTCTAGATTTGTACGTATCTAGATATATTTTAGTGTATAGATACATAGGAATCTAGAAAAAAATATGCGACATCTAATTTAAGATAAATAAATAATTATTTATTTGATTGAATTTAACATTGAATATTCTTAAAACTTCAAAATAGTATTTAGATAATATTTATGAATTTTTATTATTTTGAAATTTATCTGTAATTACTAAATGATTTTATTTTGGTATTTAAATACTTGATTTTATATTCAAACAAAAAATAAATAATTCAAAACATAAGATTTGGATTACTCACAATTTTTTCTACTTGAAACTATTTTCCTTTATTTTTCTGATTAAGTATGTGAGTGTAAGAATTTTTATATAGTAATTTGATCTTACAAATGGCTAAATTATCCTTGGACCCACATATCAATTTAAGATGATTAGGTTGGACAACCGTACCTGTTCACCACAAACCGGCCCCACTCGCATGCTCTTTAGCTCTGTCGTCACTCATGATCTCCCATGACTTTGCATCGCCT
Source organism: Avena sativa (assembly GCA_916181665.1). Lineage (NCBI taxonomy): Eukaryota > Viridiplantae > Streptophyta > Magnoliopsida > Poales > Poaceae > Avena > Avena sativa. The sequence goes on along the minus strand of OV702287.1, from coordinate 426,469,884 downwards.
CAGCGATCCGGCCACCTCCATCATTGCGTCTACTATTACTCAAATCCCATCGCTCTACTCTACAATCCTATCAAACTGGATTTGACTATCTCTATCTCGTGGCCACGTCCAAACCTTAACTGTAGCCTAGGGTATAACTATGGCCGCCGTGCTCCGATGTTTCTCTGGCCTCCCTATAACACTAAAGTGCGTGTTTGATGTCTCTCTCATGCTAGTGAGGCCAGCGCAAATCGAGCTTCCCCCACTAGGTGCTCTCTATGCTCTTGTCACTTCAGTCACTGTATTCCTTATCTACGGGCATGCGTGGTTGAGTTGGGCTTCCGGCCATGTCTTGATAACTGGGTAAACATGTTTTTACCCGCTCTTTATTATATCATGTCTCTCTGTACTCAATTCATTTCCTTTCTATTCTAGAGTTCGTCTACTTCTACTGATTGTTGAGCATGTTTAGTTGTAGTTCTAGTTGTTCTATTGTGTTTAGTTTAGTTGTTGTTCATCTGATTGAATAACTCCTTCATAGGATCATGTTATAAATTGCAAATGTACTTACAATGCTATTGAATTTTAGTTATGTTAGTGTTTAGTGTTAACTAAACGTTGATGTCGTTCTGTCAGTGTTGGATAGTTTAAATGTGCAGTGCTTAGTTGTTTGAGTGATGCTAACAATATTAAAATTTGATTTAGTGTTGTTGCTTAGATTGATCCGTGAGTGCGAGTTCGAATTACTGCACTCTTCTTTATTTTAGATATTTCTTATCCATCTAATATTGATAAACTTTATTGAGAATTATCTACCTTCTCTTCCTAACTTCACCTATGTGAATTCAGTTTAGGAGGAGAAGTTGGATAGTGTTTGATATTTCCCTCTTGATTTTCTACCATATTTTTGTAGTTTTATATACTCCGAATTTATGTTGACTGTATCTTTGATTTATTTGTGTTGATCGTTTACTTTAGTTGGTTAAGCTTGTAGCATAGTGTCATTGCTAGAATGATCTCCTCGAAGTATACACAAGTGAGAATCATGTTGGTATGTTGGGTGCTATAAGTGTTTTTTCTTCCCAACATAAGATTCATGTTTGCCCATGGTCTACTGGTACTGAAGTTTATCTACGGGCTTTGATCCCCTCGGTCAATTTAGTAAATTCCATACAATTGATCGTCTTGATCTCTCTACTATTCTACTACTTCTCCCAGTGATATATTTTAGTTTATCTATCAACCTTTGAAAAGAAGATGTTCTTCTTGTTGATGATGAACGTGTGCTTTCCTTCTTACCTTCTCCTCCTGATGCTTTTCTTTGCTCTCTTAGATCCCTCTCTTAAAGTCTAAGTGTGTCTAGCTTGTTGAGATGTGAGCCCCCCCTCCCTAGTCGATGGATCTATTTATTGTACTCTAAGCACTCTGAGACTGACTAACACCTTCGGTGTTGCATGCCTTACTAAGCTGCTTGGGTTTCAGTGAAACTGTCTCTGTAGTTTGTTCTCATGCACATGTGCAGTGCATTCAATTATCATTTAAGTAATGATTTAATGGTCTTGTTGGCCACTTATGCTAATCACGATTTAAATTATTGTTGGCTTATGACTGGATTAGATTAGTTCATGTTGATTACGATCATTCTATGGGTCTCTTAAATATGAATCAAACTTAAATATCTCAGGGCAGCTGGCTAATGTTTATGTGATCAAAGTATTGTACCAAAACTTGTATCTATGTTGGTATGTGTTGGTTGCCATCTATATTGCCTACTATTATCTTATCATTCTGATCATGTGCATTGTCCCTTGCTGCATGTTGCCTTTATTGAGCAAGGATCAGACCTGATGATCCATATGTTGCTTTTGCTAGATCTTAAACCCTCAAACTAACTTTTGATTCCAAGAGTTCTTCGTGGAATCATCCCCTTTGTATTCTACATCAAATGGCTTCACCTAATGGCAAAGCCAACATTTTGGTGTCTTTGTTTGTTGGAAGTTTTAAAGAAGATGATGAGAAGAAGAAGAAGAAGATAAGATATATAGATAGATAGATATGATTTTTCCTTTGTTGTTTTGAATATGACTTCATCTTCATATAATTTTCTCTTTCATTTCTTATTGTAATAAATCTTGTAAAATACTCTTGCAAATAAGAAAATTCTTCTGATCCTTGTGATATTTTTCTGAATTTAATTTTGTTTGTTATGAATTTAACCATTTGAACTCAAGTTTGAATAATTGAAACCTCAAGTTTGAATTGAAATGATTATATTTTGATTCTAGTTTCTTTTAGAACCATAATTCTTACGTATTTATGAGTTAAAGACGCACTTATTTTGTTTGTCAGAATTTGGATTCCCAAATTTTGAAATATACAAAGATCATGTTGAAATATAGGTCAAACTTGTGATGACCTAGCTCTAACTCATCACTAGGTATTCTTTCCATTCTCCTCTCTCCGCTATAGTGCCCGTGAGAGGCGAAAGGAAAGAACCAGCTTTCCCTTGTCTCACCACCGGCCAGACCGTCGATTCCCCTCCTCTCTGCCGGCTGCTTCGGCGACGTGAGAGTGGGGGAACCGCGGATCTGCGTGTCCGGCATGTAGATAGTTCGGTTTGTGTGTCTGCTGGCGACGCTGTGGTGGAGGAGGTGACGCCGGGCGGAATAATGGAGCCTCAGCTCATTCCCCATCACGAAGACGCTCCCCTTTGTGGCGTCGGGGAGCTGGAGGCCATGTGTGCTCGTGGATCCGGCGGATCTGCGGGATTAGGGTTCCTGGGAGGCTCGACGTGGTGGCGGCACCGACGCCCTTATGTATTTTGTCCTCCGGCTTCGTTGTCGTGGCTGAGTGCACTCTGACAACGCCACGGAGCTTGGGAGGAGCTGTACAAGAGTGGTGCTGGCATCTGGTGCCGGCACACTCCAGGCGCTGGTTGGGCCGACGTGGGATTCAAGGGAGCTGGTGGGCGGCACTGCTGTTATCCGTCGACTTCGTCGTTTGGACCGAGTGGCGTGGCGACTCGGACGAGCTCGGGGTTCTCCCCGACCGATGTTCCCCAAAGAAGGCAACCTGGCCGTATGCGATGGGTGCGATTAGAGGTCCACAAAGCAGCGTTGACTGCGAGGGTGCTTCTCCAAGTCTTGGTATGTTGGCTTCATCTCCTTCCCCATCGGTGTCTTCAACGACGGCGGTTGCAGGAGGTGTTCGTAGGCGGTTGGCACAAAGATCTCCGGGGCTTGCCTGTGATTTTTGTTTTACTAAGATCTTTTGTGTTCTGGAGTTTTCTCGTTGTTTCCGCGTTGTATTTGTAACCTGTTGCTAGTATGAATGGAAACGTGGGAACTTCTCAAAAAAAAAACTCATCACTAGGTTCAAATCTCGATAACTTTGTCACCATAAATCATAAGCTTGAAAATCACCATATTTTTGGATGCGTGCTATGCAAATGCAAACTCTAAATCTACCCCTTTCGGTCCTAATTCTTCTGCATGTTACATTGTCTTTCTTCTTACTTGACAGTTAGTCGTTGCCAATACTCATCCAACCGTGTATACAAGGCTACGCGGAGCCATTTTCAGAGATATCAAAGTCTAAACCACACATCCATACAACAACCTTTAAGCCATAATCCCGCGAACATCGGCCCTGATGCGCATCCGGAACGACGGCGACGACGATAGCAGCAAGCATGGCATCAAACAAGTGTGTTGATTTAATTCAAGAAATTTGAGGGATAAAGCACATATAGTTAAATAGTTAAATATTGTATATAACTATGTGTAGACTTAGCAAAGGAAAATATAAGTTTCAATGCAACCACTAACAACCGGCCATGTCGGAGATTTGCTTGTGGCTATACCCACAGACTCTCACTGACGGCCACGCGTGTCGTGCCACCAGACCCTTGTGCGCCTTGCAGGCCAGCGGGCTGTCGTCGACGTGTGTTTAAACTCCGCTCGGTCGCAACATGGGAGCGAGGGAAGAGTTTGTCGCCCGTAGAAAAGCTTCTACTACCTCCGATCCATAAAATGTGGAGTGTATGAACATAAACATGTGGAATTCTCTTTCCTATTCCTACAATACAAAGGGCGCAAACGAAAAAATTCTGTATAAATCCTATCTCGTGAAATTCCTACAGTACAAAAATCTTGTGTTCCAAACAACCCATAAAGCTTGGGAACGGCCCCCGAAGATGTAAACTTGGTTCGTGAACGAGGAAAAGTTTACGCGGTGCGGTCACCGTGTTTCATGTTCTGTCTAAGATGGACCCGTACGTGGACTGAAAACCCGAATATTCGACGGCCCATCAAAGAAAGACTGCCCCCTCTCACACGGAACTGCGAGTGGCCCACATCCCAACATTCGCAAATGCTTTGGTATGCTTTCCTCCCTCATACCACTACTAGCATAGGTCCTTTATCTCTGCAAGGAAAAGCGAGCACCATCCTTTATTCCAGTCACGGCAATCGCGATTGCAAGGGACCAGGCGACCAGAACCTTTTACATAACCGTAACACGCATCGCCTACTCCATCCACTAACCGATCCTCCCTAAAGAAAAGGTCTCTACACTAATCTTAGTCTCCCGCGTAATGAGCACTAGTAGCTAATTATAGCTGCTAGACTCCGCTTAGCTTTACTTATATTCTGAGCTACTACTAGATCTATAGGGAGACGCAGTTGTGCCGAACGATCTTCTGGTCATAACAAGTGGAGCAAATTAAAGAAACCAATCACCTCATGATAGCCGTCCGGGTCCGGCCTTTTATCCAAGTCCACCACGAGCTTTCTCCCAATATGAACACATGAATGATAACGTGGTCCACTCCAGGTACCCGCACCAGCAGCGATTAAAAAACTAGGTCCGTGGAGTTGGAGTGGCAACAATCCTGGTTAAATTTCCGCGAGGGGAATCATATCTTAATATCGAATCCGTTGTCACGTCTACCGCCAGAAGAGAAAAAAAATAGGGAATCCACTGTCACGTGTTGCCGTGCTGGCCCAGCGCAGCAGCAGATGTGTAACCTACACGGAAAAAGCGCCAAAGCAGCATCTGCTTTAAATATTTGATTATGTCAAGGAGATTGGAGCCTAGCCTAGAGATAGCTAGATAGGGAGTCGGTGAGTCGTCACAGGAACCGATTAGGCACGCATGCAGAGATCATTGGTCTACCCGAACCGTACGCAGCGATTATCAAAATCCGGGGGGGTAGGGGCAGCTTGAAAAGCCAAAAAGGCGTCCAGGATGGTTTACTGCTCCCCACGCACAAAAGCAAGCAGGCCGGGCTGACAAGCAAGCAAGCAAGCAACCAAAGGCCAAGCCTAGGCAGCCCCTGCTAGTACTAGTTGTATGCGACGCAAAAGCACAGCAGCGACCAGTGCGGCAGCAACAGAATAAAGAAAGGGCGAAAGCAACGGGAGGAGATCACGTACATAGAGTATGCTCGACGACCCTGCGCTGCACTGCACTGCACTAGACTGCTGCTGCTGCTGCTGCTGCTATACGTCTACTCATCCCGCACGAATAACGACGCAGAGATAAGAGTAGAAAGGGGTTGCAGCAGCAAGCTAGCCTGCTGTAGTAGGGAGTAGTACCAGAGAGAGAGAGAGGAGGGTGGGCACAGTGTCCATTGTCGAGGGGTACAGCTAGATAGTCAAGCAGTAGCGGTGGTGGTGGTGGTACTGGGGCGAAAGGTGAAAAGACGGGCATCGATCCATTCGATCTGTACGTTGATTTCTTGCTCCTGTCGCTTTGATGTGTCACGCTTCACAAGGGAGCGAGGGGATGCAGTGCAGTGCAGTGCAGAGATGGAAAAGCAGGCAAAGCGAGCGTGGTGGACTGGACTGCCGCACCTCCCGCTTTTTTTAACACACGGTTCTCTTTTCTTTCCCTACTACTGCCACACGGTTCGAGTTGTCCGAAAAGGCCAAGGAAGGCGTACGCGGAACAAAAGCGCAGCGAGTAAATTACAAAGTGGTGCTGATGCAGGGGCAGGCACCAAAGTGGCTTATAGATGATGGCTTAAAAGTACTCAAAGTAGTCTTATCTTTACCGGCACTCTAATCTAATCTACTCCACTCTCTGCTGTACGTAGCAGCGGTAGTGGTGTGGTGCCGGCCGTCTCACGCGCCACCTCCCGCCCGCCCATGCATGCATGTTCCCGCCTTGACGCACGCACGCACGGAACGAATCATGCATTGCGTGCAACAGTGCGAGGCTATGCGAGCTGCATCGAGAGGCGCGCTCCACCGTCGCTTTGCTCGCTTTTGTCTCTTTCCTTGCGTTCCCTTCCCCCACTAAAATTTCTTACCCGTCCGATGCAAGGCACACAGACGGGTGGCGTTTCACCAAACGTACTCTACTCATACATGGCGATGGATCAATTCCCCCCGAGTTTGCTGCCATCACCAAACCTAAAAAACGCCGAGCAATTAACCACCACCAGATCCGTGCAAGTTTTCTGCTTTGCCAAGAATGGACGGGCGAGCCTTGAAAGCGGAACAAGCTGGCCAGTGGTAAATACGGATGGTCTTTGTGACGCAAGCCGATTCACATGGCGTGAGTGAAACGTTAGAGTCCGTCCACGGCCGGACAAGTCAAATCTGTTCAGATCGGCGCAATGCTAGTCTGTACCCTGCATGCCAATTTATGCTCGGTGGGCAAACAGACAGTGGAACTGGCCACATGACAAGTCACGCGTACGGACGATGGGGCAGCGGTGCGATCCGCGGTCGACAGACGTGCGTGGCCACAGTGCCTACATCTTAGACTGGTCAAGATGGAAACAAAATAAAGATGATGCTTGCATAGTTGGTCGATCTGTAGTTGTTACACAAAGAGGTCATTTCTTTCTTTTACTACTACAAACAACACGTCGGTTAAATACTGTGAACAAGCACATCATCTTTGCGCACGCCAAGGAGCAGAGCGATTTAATCGCAGGAAATTGCGCGGTTTTGGTCGCAAGGTGAAGTTTCGACAACTGCTGTACTATTTCACCAATAACATAACATTTTTTAACCCACAAGAAACTGAACCAGCTAAATAAAAGTTAGCCCAGAACATACATAGTCGGTCGATCTGTAGTCGTTACAGAAGAGCTCATTTCTTCCTTTTACATACAACGTCGGTAAATTTCTGTGAACAAGCACATCATCTTTGCGCACCCGAAGGACCAGAGCGATTAATCATACACTACTGAAATAGTTGTACCGCAGTTTTGGTAGCAATGTTAGGTTTGGAACACAGAGAACTTCTCTAGTACTATTTCACCAATAACCTTAAACATTTTTTCAACCAACAAGAAAATGAACCAGCAAAATAAGTTAGCCCAGAACATTAACAGGTAAGCTGCCTACAAAATATTAAGAAAAATCTAGTCTAGGATCAGCATGCAAATTCAACATTTGTAATTGCATGTGCCACCCTGCCGAAGTTCGCATGCAGCAGAACAAAACACAGACTGGAGAACAAAACAACAAGGACGACAAACTTGGCCGCGCGACGAACGTACGCCGGCGGACCTCCTTGCTTGCTTTGGAGGCTCAAGAGAGCAGGACATGGAGGGAGGCGTTCTTGGTGGCAGCGCACACTGGGCAGGCGTCTACGGCGGGCTCGCACGCGCCGCAGATGGACAGGTGCCTGCAGGGCAGCAGCAGGACGCATGCCTCGCTCTGGCCGCAGGCCTTGCACGACGGAGCCGCCGCAATCGCCTTGGACGCCGTGTCGTCAGCGTTGTCGGCCGCTGGGGTCTCGAAGCAGCAGGACTGGGCGTCCTCGGCATCGCCCTCGATAGCACCGGCAACGCCGCAGGGGTGCTGCAAGAGCTGGTCCAGGGTGGCGCGGAGGCCGGCAGCGACGGCCTCGTGGCTCTTTGCGACGCCCAGCCACGCCTGGCCCTCCGCGGTCATCTGCCGGAGACGCTCTTCCAGCTCGGCGTTGCGGTAGCGCGCGCGCTCCAGATCGGCCTGGACGGCCTGAAGCCGCCCCGCCGCAGCGCGCTCGACAGCGGCCAACACTGCCCTCGTATGGCGCCTGCGCGTCTCGTCGAGTCCAGCACGCATTCTCTCGCTCTGTAAGTGGAAGGAAACAGATTTAGATACCGTTCAATCACAACCTCCAATATTTGGAAATCTCAATTGAAATCACGAGTCTTTTGCGGACGCATACCTCGAGTCGAATGAGCGCGTCCATCTCCACGCCCTGGTTGTAGAGCAGCGAACTGAGGCCCTGGGAGAGGGCGGCAGCATTGGCCATCCTGCCGCTGGTGGACGCCGCGCCCGAACCCACGGCCCGGCTCTGCGCATCGCAAGGCAGCATGAGCCCGTGCATCGCCGCCGCCTGCTGCAGAACCAAGCGCTGCCTTGCCAGGTCGGCGAGCCCCGCCGTCTCCTCCGTCGCCATGCGCGCGCGCTTCCTTGGCACGAAGCCGTAGTTGTCGTTGCATGTGAGCTCGCTCCGCGGGAGATCGCTGAGCACGGTGTTGTTCCCGATCCCCGCAACCGCCGGCGCGAAGTCTTCCAAGAACTGGGAGGATCCACCCGCCCCCGCGGCCTCCATTGACCTGAAGGAGTTGAGGTCGTGGGGGAAGGCGTGGGAGAGGAAACGAGCCTGCTGCACGGCCATTGCTGCTACCTCTGACCCGCTATCTTGTAGATGGAGAGAGATGAGAGCCGGGGCGGAGAAGGCAAGGTCACGCAAGAGACGATGGTGCGTGACGAGGGGGGAGTTGGGTGGGGGAGCGGAAACGGCTGGGAGATAGATAGATAGAGAGAGATGGGAGGCGTGGAGGACGGGGATGGTTATATATACGGCGTCGGTGCGGGGAAGACACGTTGGGTGTGTGGGGCGCCTGCAAGGGGACAAAAGCTGTCTGCCTCTTGTTTATTTTGACGGGGGTGGCAGCAACCAAAGCGGATGGGTTGGACGGATGCGATGCGATGCCCCGCCCCGCCCTATCTCTCTGCTGCTATCTTTTCCGCGCCTTTAATAATGGCTATCGTATACGGTGTGGAATGCTTTTCTTCTTTCCTGCTTTCTTTTTCCTGCTCCGTTTTTTTGTTGCCTATTGTTTCGTGGATGGATGGAGAGTGATGTGAGATGTGGAGGGTGGGGCCCTCCTGGTGGTGGTCCGGCCGGGTGGGGGTTGCATGATGATAATAAAGGTGGGCCACTCCTCTCCTCTCCTCTGGGTGTGCTTTGACGTTTTCCTTTCCCTCTCGTTTTCCGATGGTTAGGCTCTTCTGCAATTTAATAAGTGCAGTCCTGTAATTTAATCCTGATTTATAGCGTGGGTACTAGTAGCAGATATGGCCCACCACACGAAAACCAACTGGATTATTTTAATCGTTCCATTCACCTGAAAGAAATGCTCGTCAAACATTGCGTTCTTCAATACTAGCGCTGCGAGTGGACCGACTAGGCATAGTACTAGCAGGCACCAAATAATAATAAGTGGTGTATTTTTAGATGCGGAGCAGTTTCAACGGCATAGTGAGCGAGCGAGAATTAAGGTGCAGACGCCCCCACCCACACACACACACAACCTAGACCTACCGTCGTGGCGTGCCATTGAATGGCGGGCCTCCGGTGTTATTATTCACGCCTCGTCGTCGGTCACAGGTTTGAATACGTCCCCCGAAACGCCAAGTGCGTGCGTGACCGTGATGTCCCCGCTGAACCGGATCTGTAGCAGATATTAAGTTACACCAAACTGCAGTTAGATGCGTGAATCACGGCAGCCTCGTCAGTCTTCACAGATACGGCCACCCGGTAATTAAATCCTCGGGCCCGTGGCAAGATATTCCAGGGCGAGGAGGCAGTGGCCACATTTACGTCTCATCTACCATCTCGCGTGTGGTGTGGCGCCAGACCGTCCGTTTGTCCTTGCCCGCGAGCCATCAAGTCTCGTACCGCGTCGGTCGTGTCCTCGTTGGCACGGCCCGAGTCTGACCCGGGCTGGACCAAGCATGCTGCGACCACGGCACGGCACGGAGCACCACGCCAATGCACCTGCCACCGCTGCCTCGCGCGGCCGTGCCCTTGCACATGTAGCAGCACGTACTACTAGTAGTATCTCTCTCTCTCTCTCTCTCTCTCTCTCTCTCTCTCTCTCGGAGCACCACGCATTAAACATCGCCAGCGGGAATAGCGTGACGAGCGGCGCCGCTGCTGCTGTACCTCTGCGATCTGCCTGCGCGCGCCCACCGCCGGGCCGGCCACAGTACTGCATCGACCGGACACCGCCCTGCCGGTTGGCCCAACGTACTGCCAGTACGCACGTAATACACGACCACCACCGCGCAATCACGATCCTGGACGACATTAATCGCAACACATGCACGGTACGCGCGGTTCCTACCGCGCGCGTCAGGTAAAGAACTGCTCCCACAGGCGTTACATGGTTGACAGGGTTAATGATGGTGTCTGTCCTCTCGCTAGACTAGATGCGCGCTCGCTAGCGACTAGCTTGATCACTGCTTCCCTCAAAAAAAAAAAAAACTTGATCACTGCTAGCCGCTCGACCCATCGGTACGTACTACTCCTAACTGCGATCCTGTTATACCTGTGGACGTACCACGTTTGCTGCGTACGAGTACTACCGTGCAGGCCCCCCGGCCCGACCGGTCGCGATCTCGCCCATAACGCGGCACGGCCGATCCCTTGGAAGGGCACTGTGCATAGCTGGAGGTACATTCGCTGTGGCTCCGGCCTCGGAAAGCCCAGAGCTACGCTACCCGACCGTCCGCCCGCCCATCCGTATGGATCCACATCAATCAGCAAAACCACGGAGGTTAAGTGCACAGTGCGCGTAGATAATGCGGCTATAGTAGCCTGTGGATGGATCGTGCATGCATGGGACTGGCCTCTCTTCGCCGGCCGTACCCCAGCGAGGCAGCAGCAGCAAGCCGCAATGATCATGATGCTTCACGACGCTAGCTATAGCCAGGCGCCCATGCTGACGTGACGCGCAGCGCCGCTGGTACGCGTACGGCTCTCGATCGGGGCTGTGCCTGTGTCCCGTGCGAGCAGCGCACGATCCACGCTACAATAACTGGCTTCGCGGCCTGTGCTAGCTGCCATGCCATGCTCCCCCGTGCCGTGCACAGTTGGCGCAGTCAGGTCACACATGGTCGCCACATGCACCCCCTATGACGCACCGATCCAACGCACAGCGTCTATCGAGCCAGCTAGCTAGCTGTGGCCCGTGTGTATGTGCTGCATGCACAGTGGGTTGACACGTCCGATTAATGGGCCTCTACCACCTGCTCCGTTTCGGGGCGCGTACGATCCTTCCTTGTGGTGCGTGACGGTGCCGGTCAGGCAGGACCATGCGATGCGAGTAGGGATCGGATGCGATGGGGAGCAGCTGCGCTATCCATCGTCACGTACGATTCCTTTGCTACAACAGCCTACACCGATGCAGCCATGGACCAGAGCCTATACACAGGGCACTTGATCACGCACAGCGGCCTGACACCCACAACTACGAGGCCACAGAACTAGTTAGGTTTTTTTTCATGAACGAGCATATTACGATTCAGATCAAGGAGGCTCTGTATGCACCGCGCTAACTGCAGGACTGCGCGGCGCCGGTCGGTTCAGCCTGTGTATATGTGCGTCACTGTGTGTACACCACTGCCATGCCATGCAGTGCATGCATGCCCGCTTGCTCTCGCCCGTCGTCGCGGTCCCCGGCCTCCTCCCTGTGCCGATATGAAGGCGGGAACAGTCCACAGAATAGCATGCCATGCACGCCGCTAGCTGAGCTGCGCAACGGTTGAGACTGCTGCGTCTAGGGAGTACATTTCCTGCGCGATGCCCCACAGGGGTCAGGAGAAGACTTCTGTGGTTTTCTCAAGCCGGTACTACTGCTTCAGGCCTACAGTAAGCTGATTTATTATGGTTATTACTGCAGTTTTTCTTGCATGTTACCAATGTACCGGGATCGGATGTTCACCCCATGATGTATGAAGGGATCTCATATAACCAGAAAATGTTATTGCTCATATAAATAAATCTTCCATTACACAAAGACTATTGAATTCAAGTGTCTTCAATATGGATATACCTAAGGATGAGAAGAGAAATAAAGAACAAACATTCTAAATTAAACATCTACATAAGAAACAGTAAACAATAATTAAACAACATACTTACATATTTAAACCTGAGTCAAAAGCTCAAGTAATAACAGTGAACTAAAACAACAACTACTAAATTACTCTGAGTGAAATACTTAGCTAATAGTAAAACAATATACTCTAACAAGCAAGAGCCAATAGACTAACTGACGAGGGTTTAACTCGTCAATGCCCATTGTTATGGACTTGGGTTTTGGAGAAGGAGGGAGCGCTGGAGAACTTCTATCGGCTAGCAAACAAGCACACAGGAGACAAAGGATTTACCCAGGTTCAGGCCCCGTAGAGGACCCTACTCCTGCTTGTCTGCTCGTGGAATTATCGAAGGAGTCGAAAGTTACAATGGTACGCAGATATAATCTGGCGAGGATTGTGGAAATTAGTGTTGCGTGTGTCCTCCTCGCCGCCTCCTCCTAGCCTTTATATAGATAGGCTAGGTCTCGGCTAACAGGTCGAGTCGGTTATAAGTTAGGGTTTTCCCCTTCAAACTTTCTATCTTTAGCTTCTTCTTGTTCTTCAAGCAATCGAGAGTCCGCAGGTTACTCGAGTCCTTTCATCCGGGCCTTGCGACACCGTGGGCCTGTGCGTATTTGGACCGTATATACCAAGCTCAAGTACCTATAGGGTATACCCATGTCAGTAGCCCCGAGTGTCCAGTGGAATCGTAGATTCGACTTGGGACTTTTTGAAGTCGTCGAGTGCCTGAATGAGTACATTTCGACTGCTTTTATTTGTGTCATAGGGATTGTCGATATACGTGCCTGATGTAACCGAAGTATCGGTATCAGTTAACCACCTTAGGATGAGACAACGCAATCTACTCGAACTCGAGTCCCCGGACTCAAATCCGGAAAAGTGCTGGCGTAATTCGACTCAAGCCGTGGAGGTCTTGCAGGAGTCGAATTCCAGTTATATGGGTGTGAGCACTCGACGTGTCCGTCAAGGCATGTTCATCGCACCTGTAGGTACGGATATGTTTCTGGTAGTGCGCAGCTAATGCGTTGCCAGGCCTTATTCAGGTCTTACCTTCACGTTGTAAGCGCGGCATCTGAATTTTATCATCGCGGAGACGATTCGGGTGACCCAGGAGACGCAGTCTCTTTGTAGGGAAAAATCATGAGGCGGTGTCGCCATGAGCTGCGAGTGCGGACGTTATCAACACACAATTTTCTGTACAAATAATCATAGGGTGCACGACCAGCGCTCCCTATAGGAGTAGCCCCCGAGTGCCTGGTTGAGTCGAAGACTCAAGCAGGGACTAAATAACTTTTGCGACTGCCGTCGTCTTTTGGTTGCTTGTTTCAGTCAAAATTTTCCAGCGCTCCCTATGGGAGTAACCCATGTCCACAGTCGAATTGTATTTTCGAATGGTTTGGGTTTGTCTTTGATTGTCCTTGTTCCTGCAAAAAGAAAAGAAAATCGTAGGGTGCGCGGCCAGCGTTCCCTATGGGAGTAGCCCCCGAGTGCTTGGTGGAGTCGAAGATTCCAGCAAGGACTAAAGTAGTCGAATTTTTCCACTACGTATCTTTGATGACGTCAGTGTTGACGCTTGTATGACCTCAGTTTCCCGCGTGAGCGAGTTTGACGGGACGTGACGAGCGGTGGGTCCCACTTCCTGACTTCGATTTGACTGGGCGTGCGTAATCTTTATTTTAACTGCGCTTTCTCGATTTCCACGCGTAATGGGAGTAGTGGAGGGACAGTTCACGCTTCTCCTTCTCCACGTGTCCAACACGATGTGTGCCACGCGTCAAGTAGGGTTTTTCTGAGCCATTGGATTGCATCTTCTAGGGGTTAAGTAGCGATGCTACGGCGGTAATTTTCCCATTTGCGTTCTTTCTACCTTGCTGCCATCGCCATTGCTGCTGCTCTTCTGCTTTTTCTTGCGCTCGTTTCCTCCACAACACTGGAGCACCTCCGCTCGTTTCCGAGCTACTTCCTGCGCTCGCATCGTCGTCGTTCAATGGGGAAGAAGAAAGGAGGCGCTGTTGCTGATTCCGCGGCCACTGTCGCTGCGATGAAGAAGAAGGGTAGCTCCGCTGCTGCGGGCACCAGCACCGCCGGCGGCGGGAAGAAGAAGGTCGCGGGCACCCGCGTGACAAATGGTGTGTGGCGCCCTTCCATCATCAAGGCGTCGGATCTCCGTCTTCTTCGCCAAGACGGAGTTATCTCCGCAGCAGTCGCCGATGCGTGCGTCCCCAGCGGTGAGACCATTCCTGCTCCTCCCGCTGGTTTCCGAGTGATGTTTCTTGCATTCGTCATTCGCGGTCTTTCCTTGCGTCTGCACCCCTTTCTTAGGGGTCTTTTTTGTTTCTACGGGCTCCAGCTCCATCAGCTGTCCCCAAATTTGATTCTCCACATCACCTGCTTCATCACTCTTTGCGAGTGCTGGCTCGGAATCGAGCCACACTTTGGTCTTTTCAAGCGCATTTTTAAATTGAAGCGTCAGTCCGCATCTGGCTCTTTAGTTTATGACGTAGGTGGTTGCGGAATCCATGTCGGCCCATCCACCACCTACTTCGACATCAAGCTCACCAAGTCCGTCCAGGGATGGAGGGACAAATGGTTCTATGTCCGCGATCAGAAGTCCAAAGATGAGCACTTTGGACTCGCGCCCTTTGATCCCGCGACTCCCTGCAAGAAGATGCGTTCCTGGAAGAACGTAGTTATGCCTGGCGAACTCATAGAGACGGACGTGCTGTATCAACGCGTCTGCGACCTCGAGAGTCGCATAGACGCAGAAGAGAGAGGCTGCGCCCTTATCAGAACTTGGTTGCACCGTCGGGTCCAGCCTCTCCAAGCCAGAGTCCATTCCATGTTTCAATGGGTTGGCGCTGATGATGCCACTAGCGTGTCTGCCGATGGCATGTCCGCGAGTGAGGTGGATAAGAGGGTTCGACTGGTCACGAAGTACACTGGCAAGGATGTGCTTCCGAATGAGCCAGTTGTTCCTCCTTTTGATACTTCGAATCCTCCTCCTGAGGTATAGTTATGCTATGCAGTAGCTTGTTTTCGTGATTGCTTTTCTGTTGCTTACTTGTTCTTTTTTGCTGATCTTCACTGTCTGTGTGCAGGATTGGGCGGTGTCGCCTTGTATGCTGATACATTGCAAATGTATCTAGAATTTTTGATGTTCCATGCTTGGTTTTATCTACTTTCTTGTGTTTTGTTCCAACTTTGGAGTACTTTTCATATGATTTCTTGGACTAACCTATTAACAAGAGCCATAGTGCTAGTTGCCTATTTTCTGCTGTTTTTGGTTCCAGGAAAGTCAGAAAATCAATATTCTCGGAATTGGACCGGACAAAAGCCAAAGTCGATATTTTCCCGGAAGATTCACGGAGCAAGAAGGAGAGCCGGAGAGGGGCCACAGGGTGGGCACACCACCCCATGGCGTGGGTCCACCTAGGCCGCGCCAGGGCATGGTGTGGGCCCCCTGGATGGCCACCGACCTTGCCTCCTTCGCCTATAAGAGCCTCCCGATACCAAAACCCCAGGTTGTCAATCAGAAATCCACGAAAAGTTCCGTTGCGTCACCGCCACCGAAGGGGAGATTCAGGGGACAGAAAGTCTCTATTCCGGCACCTTGCCGGAACGGGGAAATGCCCCCGGAGCCATCTCCACTGATCTCCACCACCATCTCCATCACCATTGCTGATTCCCATGATGAGGAGGGAGTAATTCTCTCTCGAGGCTAAGGGTTCTACCGGTAGCTATGTTTTCATCTCTCTCTCTATGCATGATCTTATTGAGATCATGAGCTTGTAATCTATAGATCTACCTTGCTACTCAAGTGCTCTAATAGATCTCTGCTCTCCCCATGCGTGAAAGTGACAGCGTGCACACCATGGTGGCACTTAGGCTAGAGATTTCAAATACTTGTTATGAGTTATATTTGGAGTTGGATGTCTTTATGAAATTGTGGTGTTTGTTGGACTCATCTCATACTCAAGGTGACAGTGTGGGGTTTTCTAGATGGGAAAGACTTACTTTGAGATGTGCTGTTATAGCCCTACCATCGATTAGAGTGTCCAACCGGAGAGTAGTTAAGAGTAGTATCATGAAGAGAATATATTTATATGAGAGTGTTCACTAGTGAAAGTATGATCCCTAGGCCTTGTTTCTAAGCATTGATACACTGTTTGCAATTAGATTTATTACATGTTTGCTTGCTTCCTTCTTTATTTCAGTTTGCCTTTAGTATTTTCCCACGTCAACCACACGCCATCAAGCTATTCTCTATCACCGTTACCACTTATAATTATCCATACCACTTGTATTTCACTATCTCTTCGCCGAACTAGTGCACCTATACACCTGACAAGTGTATTGGGTGTGTTTGGGACACAAGAGACTTCTTGTATCTTGATTGCAGGGTTGTTTGAGAGGGGATACCTTTGACCACTTCCTCCCTGAGTTCGATAAACCTTGGGTGATCCACTTAAGGGAAAACTTGCTGCTGTTCTACAAACCTCTGCATTTGGAGGCCCAACAACTGTCTACAAGAATAGAAGTGCGTAGACATCAAGCTATTTTCTGGCGCCGTTGCCAGGGAGGTAAGGTAAAAGGTATTCACACCGGAGGATTAAAGAAGAAGAACCTTCCACGGCAAACACCTATTTTCTGGTGTGAGTACTCGAAGTTATTTCCTTTAGATTCTGCAATTTTGTCTTTTTGTTTCTTGTTTTCACTAGTTAGGCTTAATGGAAAATAACAACAAAATTAGAGAGCTTTATAGTATTTATCTTGAGTTAGGACATGAAGTGTTTGAAGAGAAAATTAAAAAACCTATGGAACTTTATTTGCATGCTAATAGCAATGTTGTTAGTATGAATTCTTTGGACACCATTGTTGCTAATGTTATGGAAAATTCTAAGCTCGGGGAAGCTGGTTTTGATGAGCATGATCTTTTTAGTCCCCAAGCATGGAGGAGAAAGTTTACTTTGATGACACTATGCCTCCAATATATGACGATTACAATGATGAATATGATATTTTTAGTCCACCTACTATTGAGGAGAAAATTTATGTTTACAATATGTCTCCTATATTTGATGATTATAGTGATGAGAATAATAATGATAGCTATTTTGTTGAATTTGCTCCCACTATAATTAATAAGAATAACTATGCTTATGTGGAGAGTAATAATGATTATATGCATGTGGATCATGATAAGAATGTTTTATGTGATAGTTATATTGTTAATTTTATTCATGATGCTACTGTAAGTTATTAAGAGAGAGGGAAACATCGTTGTATGCATCTCAATAATATTAAGTTTCCCCTCATTATGTTGAAAGTCTTGAAGTTGCACTTGTTTTGCTTTCCTATGCTTGTTGCTTTGTGCTTTCATGACCTGTTTCTTTACAAGATTCCTATGCATAGGAAGTGGTTAGACTTAAATGTGTTTTGAATTTGCTTCTTGATGCTCTCTTTTACTTCATTTCATATTTCTTATGTGAGCATCTTCTCAAACTATCATGCCTAACTTAAAGGCATTAAAGAAAAGTACTTATTGGGAGATAACTCAAAAGTTTTAGATGAGTCTTGGAAGTTATTACTGCTGTAATAACCGCTCCTTATCCTTTTTATTTGCTTTTTGTGCCAAGAGTAACCTCTAATGAGAGAGAAGTAATGATTGAGAAAGTTGCTGTCCCGAAACAGATTTTTGTCCTTCACCCTAAAAATTCGTGTAAAATCTCTGTACGTCTTTTTGAGGCGTGAATTTTTGTGCTTCTGCCCCAGGTTGTTATATAACTTTCGTTAGTTCAACACTTTTTTATTTGAGCAACAGAAGGTCTCCGAAAAAATTCATCTTTACGTGCTGGTCTGTTTTGACAGATTTCTGTCATTATTTGCATTTGCTTCTTGTTGGTTCCTTTTTGAGTTCTTTTGGAGAATTGAGATTTTTGAGGGAAGTGCTACAGTAGCTAGTGTTTTAATGGAAGTTTATTGGTGTTAGAACTGAACCTAAAGACTTATTATCTTGAGTGCACTAATGTTTCTAATAAAGATTGTGTGAAGTTTTGTATGAAGGAAAATTTTCAGGTGTATGGAAGGAATGAGTAATGAGATGAAGGATGGACTAAAGCTCAAGCTTGGGGATGCCACGTGTGTCACCCCAAGAAATATCCAAGAAGTACAAGCGTCAAAGCTTGGAGATGCCCAAGGCATCCCCTTCTTCATCAATAAAAATCCCAGGTTTTTTCCAAACACTTCATTTTTATTGTTTCATGCACAGTTGTGTTGTTCTTGGAGCGTCTCCTTTTTCGTTTTTGTTTTGGTTTTTCATTTGCTTGGTTTTGTTAGTTTGCTGGATAAATTGGTTGGACCCCCTCTTTCATACATTGGTTTGCAAATAGTTTGGTTTGGTTTGGAAAAGAGTAGAAAAAGTTCATGCGTGAGTGGTAAAGAGAGCTTGTTCTTGACTGTGGCTATGCTTTGTCATGCCATGCTTGATATTGTTTTGGCTTTATGCTTAATATTCTTTGCTGTAGCATGACTTGTTATAAACAATTGAGATTGCTTAATGTGCCTTGGATGAATCATGCGTAGTTTTAGCATATTAAAGCATAGTATAGTGGTATTCTCCTTTGATGCTTTATTTGGGTTGACTTGGCACATGCTCACACCATGTTATGACTATCCAAAGTCACCATAGCCTTTATGATCAATTAGTTTTCAACTTTTAGTATCACTTTATGCTTTGATCAATGATGTTTTGTCGCTCTTCATGATTATGGCCATTATTGCTCTCTTAGTCTGTCGCTCCCAGTCTTTTGCTAGCCTCCACAACAAAGTATGAGTTCCACTCATGCATCCAAATCCCTAAACCAAGTTATTCCAAAGAGTCCACCATATCTACCTAATAGCTTATGCTATTCCAAGTATATTCATGCTTTTGTTTACCTTCCACTTGTTATGAGAAAACTAGTGATTAAAGCTCTCACGAACTTGATGGCACACTTTATTTTATTGCCTCTAATAAACTTGAACCATTGGGTCCTTCTTTGTTGTGTATATGCTTGCGCTTTATAAGTTGAAATTAGCAGAACCATGTTTCATGGGGAACGCTTTTAACATTGCACTTGTACTTTGTACCCCGTTGATATTATGTTCTTTTTCTTACGGATCCCGGCGATGTGAAATAAAAGTGGAACTTGTAAGATCATGGAGTTTGTATGTGTGTTAGAGAAACGCCTGGGCCGCTAGCCTAAGCCATGCCTAATCATGGTGGAAACTTGCAGCATCACCATAATGAGCACTCTATGAAGCATCCTCAATAAAAAACCTATGCAAATAGCAAATAAAAAGATCGCTGAGATGCTCATTGTGTGCTTGCCTTGTCATTTTGATTATGGGAAAGCTCCCGTATCATGTGCAAGAGGTACCCCGTTGGCAGTTCTTAATGATACACATATACTTACAATGACAAGAGATTACTCGTGACTGAAGTTGAGTAGCATGAGGATCGGTCTTCGTAAGTAAGGGCCATGAGATTTCGGTTTATAACTTGTCAAGCATATCCTCTTAGTTGTGTCACTTTAACCTTAACCACCTTCAAGATGCTTATGATAGGGGCAATGAGAGCTGAAAGCTATAAGTACCATAATATTTGGAAGCTCTTTATGAGACTTGAATCCCTACTTCCTTTTACAAAGGCCTTTCTTCCACCATTATATTGAGTCTCCACCTTCTATCTTTATGCACTTACTTTGAGAGCATAGTGGCCATTCTTAGTTATATGTGCATTGTCCCAAGACTAGTTGATTGATGCATAACTTGATATTGCTTGTTTTAAACTATTTGTATCTAGTCACTCTGATGAACTTTGAAGGTGTCCTATGCATTTATATTTGCTACTCTATTGAGGGACAAGCTGAATACTATTATGCTATGTTTTCTTTATGTGAAACAAACAATCATCTTGCAAAGCATTGTTATTCATGAATCTTTTGTCTGTGCCTTTTCATGTTGCAACATAGTTTCTTTGTCTTATTGCTAGAACTTTGTCTTTCATGTTATGATTGAAGTACTATGATCCCAGCTTTGAATGTTTTACAAATACTTTGATCAAGTCTTTGATGGTGCATGTCACCTCAAAAATTATTCTTTCTTTTTATCACTTACCTACTCGAGGACGAGCAGGAGTTAAGCTTGGGGATGTTCATACATTGCAAATGTATCTAGAATTTTTGATGTTCCATGCTTGGTTTTATCTACTTTCTTGTGTTTTGTTCCAACTTTGGAGTACTTTTCATATGATTTCTTGGACTAACCTATTAATAAGAGCCACAGTGCCAGTTGCCTGTTTTCTGCTGTTTTTGGTTCCAGGAAAGTCAGAAAATGAATATTCTCAGAATTGGACCGGACAAAAGCCAAAGTCGATATTTTCCCGGAAGATTCACGGAGCCAAAAGGAGAGCCGGAGAGGGGCCACAGGGTGGCCACACCACCCCATGGCGCGGGTCCACCTAGGCCACACCAGGGCATGGTTTGGGCCCCCTGGCTGGCCACCGACCTTTCCTCCTTCACCTATATGAGCCTCCCGATACCAAAACCCTAGGTCGTCAATCAGAAATCCACGAAAAGTTCCGCTGCGCCGCCATCATCAAAGGGGAGATTCGGGGGACAGAAAGTCTCTGTTCCGGCACCCTACCGGGACGGGGAAGTGCCCCTTGAGTCATCTCCATCGATCTCCACCACCATCTCCATCACCATTGCTGATTCCCATGATGAGGAGGGAGTAGTTCTCTCTCGAGGCTAAGGGTTCTACCGGTAGCTATGTGTTCATCTCTCTCTCTCTATGCATGATCTTATTGAGATCATGAGCTTGTAATCTATAGATCTACCTTTCTACTCAAGTGCTTTAATAGATCTCTGCTCTCCCCATGTGTGTGAAAGTGACAGCGTGCACACCATGGTGGCACTTAGGCTAGATATTTCAAATACTTGTTATGAGTTATATTTGGAGTTGGATGTCTTTATGAAATTGTGGTATTTGTTGGACTCATCTAGTACTCAAGGTGACAGTGTGGGGTTTTCAAGATAGGAAAGACTTACTTTGAGGTGTGCTGTTATAGCCCTACCATCGATTAGAGTGTCCAACCGGAGAGTAGTTAAGAGTAGTATCATGAAGAGAGTATATTTATATGAGAGTGTTCACTAGTGAAAGTATGATCCCTAGGCCTTGTTTCTAAGCATTGATACACCATTTGCAATTAGATCTGTTACATGTTTGCTTGCTTCCTTCTTTATTTTAGTTTGCCTTTAGTATTTTCCGATGTCAACCACACGCCATCAAGCTATTCTCTATCACCGTTACCACTTGTATTTCACTATCTCTTCACCGAACTAGTGCACCTATACACCTGACAAGTGTATTAGGTGTGTTGGGGACACAAGAGACTTCTTGTATCTTGATTGCAGGGTTGTTTGAGAGGGGATACCTTTGACCACTTCCTCCCTGAGTTCGATAAACCTTGGGTGATCCACTTAAGGGAAAACTTGCTGCTGTTCTACAAACCTCTGCACTTGGAGGCCCAACAACTGTCTACAAGAATAGAAGTGCGTAGACATCATATGCCCCCTCTTCCTGAGGGGATTATTCCTCGCGAAGCTTTGGAAGAGGACGAGTCTGAGTCGACTGCCCCTTCTGATGTGGAAGAGGAATCTCCCGAGTCCGAGAGTCCGGATACTTGCAAGCGTTCGCGCAGCGAGGATTCTGACGCGTCGTCTCCTTCGACTCCAGAAGGCACGGCTGTTGGCGCGGAGTCGCCAATTCCCGCCGTTCCTGTGAGAGCTGTGGCACCATCTTCTCGCATGAAGATGCGATTGCCTAAGGAGTTTCGTCGGAATCTGTGGAGGCCACGTTTGATTTTGACAAGTTTGACTGGTAAGTTTTCAAGTTCATTTCTACTTCTCTGTTTTCTTCTTGTTGGCTTTGCCCTGGAGTTTGCCCTTTCTCAATGTGGATTTTTACTTGTAGTCAAGAAGCGTCGTCATCTTCTGGCGACGTCGAGTTTTTGAAGGAAATCAGGAGTCGCGACCTCAAGGGCCAAGAAAGAGGTCGAGCGCGCTCCTTCCCCTCCGGTGGCAGCCCACTCCGAGCACAATTCTTCGAGCTCTCCTCACGTAGGGGAGCATCGAATGGTTGCTCGGATGACGGTACAGCAAACTTCTTCGGATTCATTGGAGGACCATGTAAGTATATCTTTCCTTCTTTTTAATGTGGCAGTCGACGTTATCCGTTGCTTTCACTGATTCCTTCTTTGTGCGAGAGCTCCTTGTAAAGGAAGCCGCGCAAGTGGCAGAGCAGGTGATGGTGATGGGTCACCAGCATGCAATGCTGGAGACGCGTCACTGCGTGGTCGAAAGTGAGTGTTCTACACTTATTCTTTTTCGTCTGTTCTTTCTTTGGTATAGTCGACTAATAGTCAACTTTTGATTGTCGTGTAGCTGAACATAACGCTTTACTGTGCAATGTCGCCACCTTGGAGAAAATGCTTGCCGCGGCTGTGAAGGGTCACGACGAGGCATTCGCAGCTCGTGACGAGGCACAGAAGCGTGAAGAGGTTCTACGTGCGTCCTTTGCGGCCAGGAAAAAGTTGTTCGAAGAACAACTGTTCTCAGTCTCCAAGGCCCTCTCAGGTACCTTTGCCTGTGGATATTGATGTCCTTCTCTACCCTTAGTGTTTTTTGTTGGTAGCGCTGAAGTTTTTGATCCATGCATGGGTTCATGTGCAGATGCTGGCAATCTGAGCTTTGACCCGCAGGCCCTTCGTCGCAACGATGCTCTGGCAGGCACGGTGTCTGCAGTCGAGGACCACAGTGCCGCCGTCCAAGATACACTTTTCAAGGCCAAGGTCACTCTCAGTCGCCTCCGGGAGGAGCTGATGCCAAAGGCAGAACTCATCGATAATATGGACGAGCTGGTGGAGTCATTCGCCGGTGGTGTGCCTTTCGCATACAAGAACTCCCTCCGCGCGGCTGGCGCGTCCATGACACTCGCGATGGTGCAAGCCCACGGAGCTGATACGATCCTTTATGTGGTGTCGAAGGCGATGCCTATTGGCGCGGATGGTCAGCAAGTAGTCTTTGCTCCTTTTGCGACTGCGTGTGCTAAATATGGCCATCACTTGATAAATACTGTTGCGAAGTACTCGGAGGAGCTCCAACGTGCTAAGAAGGCGGCGAAAGCCTCGGCCTTAGGGGCCGGCAGAAAGTCAGTGGCGTCTGATACTGCCACGGACTTGATGAAGCCCCCGAAGCCATCGAAGTCGAAGGAGCCAGCTGCTCCGTAGTTATCTTTTGTAATAGTTGATTGATTGTTCTTTTGGTTTAAGAACATGCCTGCTGGCGAGTGTGTCTGTGAATACTTATGCCGATCCTGAATGCATCTGTTCCCTTCGCCTTTGTGTTGATTTGGTTGCCTTAATTGCCTCTGTCTTGACATGTGGTAGGGTACATCAAGTGCTCCCGTGGGGGGAACCTAGGACTCGCCATCACTTGATGATACAGTGGCACCACCGTGCTACAGGGTAGAGGAGCTATCCTTGCTTTCGCGACTTCGTGATCGCGTGAAGCAGTTGGAGCGTGAGTTGCCCGTGATCCGCGATAGCACAGACGTGTGGAAGTCGAAGGCGGAAAAAGCTGCCGCCCGCGAGCAATATCTTCTTGGCGAGGTGACGCAGCTAGGCGACTAGTTTAAGTGTTAGTTTGCTTATTCTCACATTTTCCTTTGTAGTTACTCGCAGCGGTACGTTGTACTCATGCTATTGATGCTACTTCGTGTAGTTGTTAGCGCGCGCCATCCGCAGGAGGAGAAGGATAGAATTGCCATTCGCCTTCATGATCTCACCCAGGAGCAACTTCAAAAGAGTGGATACTTCTGGGTAGATCATGATCGTGCGACTGCGTTGGCGACCCTGCAGGATCGCGCATCACGAGTGCTGCTCTTCCTGAAGAGGTCACAGTCGTGCTTGAATAATATTTATCGGGCGATGTTCCCGTTGGATGACGCTCCATCAAGCCTGCCGGCTCTCCTTACCAAATTTCAAGATCTGTCCGCGGTTCGCGAGTGCGTGAGGCAGTAGTTGGTGGCTGGTGCCAAGGCTGCCCTCTCAATGGTGCGATTGCACAGGCCTGACGTGGATGTTGCCGCCATCGCCTCTGGTCCTCTAGCGCCGCCGGCAGGATCTTCCTGGAATATGGTACCGCACTATCAGGCGGTGGACCGTCCAACAGAGGAGATCGTCAACTGCTTCGAGGAACAAACCAACGTTCTCCTGTTGCAAGGGTAGCCAAATTTGTATCCTGCACATAAGTGTACTTGTGTTGTAAAGTTCGTATAGATGTTGTAGATAATTTATTGTCGAATGTGTATAAAGATATTTGTGAGCGTGAGGTGCGTTGCACTATGCGAGTCCATTTCATTAGCCTGGCCATCTTTTATCTCGGTCCCATGTCAACCTGTCAGGTGCGTTGCAGCTGGGTTGAGTTTGTGTTTAGGGGTTCGATTGATGTGCCAGCTACTCAGGATATCGCGTTTTTTGTTTGAAGAATAGATGTATGCAGGGTGGCGCAGCCCCTGAGTAGGAAAATTAACAAAGTGAAGGAGAACACGGAGTTTTAAGGCACTTAGCTTTTATTTATTCGAAGAATAGTGCGAGGTAGAATGTGCGGCTAAGTAGCCTTATTTGCGATGTTAAAGTAAAAAACGACTAGGGATAGAAGCGTCGCAGTTGTGCGACGTTCCAAGGGTTGGAATATGCGACTCCTGTCTCTAAATCTTGAAGGCGATAAGCGCCACCTGGGATTACTTCTGTAATCACGTATGGTCCTTCCCAGGGGGGACTCGAGCTTGAGATGCCCCTGCTGCTCTAATCGCAGGACCAGGTCACCTTCGACAAAGGATCTGGGGCGAAGCTTTCTACTGTGGTAATTGCGCAGGTTCTGCTGGTAGATCGTGGATCTTTCTGCAGCGATTTCTCTTGCTTCGTCAAGGAGGTCGACGGAGTCTTCGAGTGCAAGGGATGACTCTTGTTCGCTGTAAGCGACCACGCGCGGCGCCTTGTACCGTACTTCGGCGGGTAGTACTGCTTCTGCTCCGTGCACCATAAAGAATGGCGGGTAGCCCGTGGCGCTGTTTGGAGTTGTACGTAGGCTCCATAGTACGGATTGCAGCTCATCTGGCCAGCAACCTGCGGCTTGTTCGAATGGTCGGAGGAGTCGCTTCTTGATGCCGCTGCAGACGAGCCCGTTTGCCTTTTCCACCTGACCGTTGGTCTGGGGATGCGCTACTGAGGCGTAGCTGATGTTGATCCCCATGTTCTCGCAGAATTCTTGGAACTCCTTGGATGTGAAGTTCGTCCCATTGTCAGTGATGATGTTGTGCGACACGCCGAAGCGGTAGACGATGGACTCGAAGAACTTGACTGCGCTGTGCCCTGATTGGTTGGTCACCAGCATGGCCTCGATCCATTTGGTGAATTTTTTGACTGCAACCAAGAGGTAGACGTAGCCTCCGCGCGAGGACCTTGGAAGCTTGCCAACCATGTCGAGTCCCCACTGTGCGAAGGGCCAGGCCAATGGAATAGGCCGTAGCTCTGCGCCTGGTGCGTGTGGCTTGTCCGCGAATCGCTGGCAAGCATTGCATTTTTGGACTATATCCTTGGCGTCGCGCATGGCCGTGGGCCAGTAAAATCCAGCTCGTACAGCTTTAGCAACAAGGGCGTGACTGCAGGCGTGGTGCCCGCAGGTCCCTTCATGGATGTCGAGGAGAACTGCTCTTCCATCGGTCATGGAGACGCATCGTTGTAGCACTCCTATGATGTTGCGTTTATACAGTTCGCCGTTGATAACGGCGAATGCCTTGGAGCACCGCGCGATGTGCCGTGCATCTGTCGGGTCGTCCGGTAGTCTCTTGCTGAGGAGGTACGTAATGTACGGCTGCGTCCGGTAGTCATCATGGCGCTCATTGGTCCATCGAGTCCTGTGTCCAGCTCCAAGTCATCGGGTGCCATTGGCTCATTGGGTGGCGTAGCCCCCGAGTCTGTTGCTGCGCTTGTTTTCTTCTCTGCGGCCTTTGGCTTGATGGAGCGTTCGCATATTTGCTCGAGAAAATACCCCAGGTGGTATGGGGGCGCAGGTAGAGCCTATGTTGGCAAGTGCGTCAGCCTCCTCGTTGATTTTGCGACCTACGTGTCGCAACTCGCAACCATCGAAGTCTCCTTCGAGTGTATCGTAGAGGTCGCGGTACGCGATCATGTTGTCGTTCAGTGCGTCGCAGTCATGCATTGTTTGGTTGACGACCAACTTGGAGTCGCCATATATGATGAGCCTTTTGGCGCCGCAGGCTTTTGCCATCCTCATCCCGTGCAACAGGGCCTCGTATTCAGCCTCGTTGTTTGAGGCTGTGAACTGCATTCGCAGGATATACTTCAGCTTGTCCCCTTGAGGTGATGTCAGTATGACACCTGCGCCTGCTCCGTCTTTCCGCTTGGACCCATCGAAGTGCATTGTCCAGAGGTAGGACATATCTGGCTTGTCCGGGAGCTGGTTCTCCATCCAGTGCACGAGAAAGTCAGGGAGCACTTGTGACTTGATGGCGTCGCGTTTTTCGTATGTGATGTCTCGTGGAGACAGCTCTATTCCCCAAAGCGCGACTCGCCCCGTGGCATCAGGGTTATTGAGGATATGTCCCAACGGGGCATCGTTGACTACCACGATTGGGTGTTCCTGGAAGTAGTGGCGCAGTCGTTGGGCGGTCATAAAGACGCCGTACGCCGGCTTCTGGTAGTGCGGGTACCGCTGTTTTGTTGGCGTGAGGACCTCGCTAAGGTAGTATGTGGACCTTGTTTTCCTCAGCTTGCTCAACAACGAGCACTGTGCTGACCACCTGGTTGGTGGCGGAGATGTACAGCAACAGTGGTTCCCTTTCTCGTGGACTCACCAGTACTAGCGAAGTGGATAGCAGGCGCTTGAGATCTTCGAATGCTTCTTGCGCTTCATTGGTCCACTCGAATTTTCTAGCTTTGCGGAGGAGCTGGTAGAAGGGCAGTGCCTTTTCACCCATCCGACTGATAAATCGACTGAGGGCTGTGATTCGTCCGGCCAGTTGCTGGACGCCTCTTATGTTCTTCGGCTTCTCCATGGCCAGTATGGCTTTTATCTTCTTTGGGTTCACCTCGATTCCCCTCGCGGAGATGAGATATCCGAGTAGCTGCCCAGATGGTATGCCAAAGGCGCATTTGTCCAGATTGAACTTGATCCGGTAGCGATCGAGGTTGGCGAAGGTTTCGCGCAAATCGTCGATTAGAGAGGCTTCCTCCTTGGTCTTGATTACTATGTCGTCGACATAGACTTGGATGTTGCGACCTAGTTGTTCCTTGAGGCAAGCCTGCATGCATCGCTGGTAGGTGGCTCCCGCGTTTTTTAGCCCGAAGGGCATTGTGTTGTAGCAGAACACACCAAAGGGCGTTGTAAACGCTATTTTCTCCTGATCTTCCTCCTTCATTCGAATTTGATTATAGCCTGAGTAGGCGTCGAGGAAGCAGAGGCGCTCGCATCCCGCGGTGGAGTCGATGATCTGGTCGATCCGTGGCAGCGGAAAGTGATCTTTTGGGCAGCGCTTGTTTAGAGAAGTGAAGTCCACACACATCCATAGGATATTCGTGTCCTTTTTTGGTACCAGCACCGTATTGGCGAGCCAAGTGCTTTCCTTGATCTCGCGTATGAACTTGGCCTCGAGGAGTCTGTTGATCTCCATTCTGACTGCCTGCGCTCGTGGCTCAGACAGTCGCCTGATTGTTTGCTTGACTGGCCTTGCGTCGGGGTTGACGTTGATTGCGTGCTCGGCGAATTCCCTGGGAACTCCTGGCATGTCCGCAGGACACCAGGCAAAAATTTCCCAGTGCTCACGGAGGAATTCGACGAGCGCGAGTTCCTATGCGGGACTCAAGTTGTTGGCGATGAGGGCCGTCTTGGCGGGATCTAATGGATGGACCTGCACCTTCTTTGTGTGCACAGATGAGTCGAAGGAGAGGTTAGGTGAGCTTGGCCTACTCAGAGGAGGCAGACTGTTGTCTGTCGTCTCTTTCAGTCTTGCGAGTTCCTCCTGCATGCCAAAGGACTAGGAGATTCTGTTGAATTCCCTGTCGCAACTGTCAGATCGCTCAAAGCTCCCATTGATCGTTATGACGTCGTTGGGTCCTGGCATTTTCATCTGCAGGTAGGCGTAGTGGGGCACTGCCATGAACCTAGCGAATGCGACGCGCCCAAGGATGCAATGGTATTGTGAGGGTCAGTCGACGACCTCGAAGTCGATGCGCTCGCGCCGGAAGTTCTTCAGCGTGCCGAAGTGATGGGTTCGTAGCATGGAAAACAAAAAAATTCTACCGCAAGAACGAACAAAACCCAGATCTAATCTAGACAAAAGCCAAGATCTAATCTATTAGACATGAGCAACGAGATAGATCGGTACTAACCCTCGTAGAACCGAAAGCGTTACGAGATTAGATCTCGTGGATGATGTAGTCGATCACTTGCCGATCTGAAGATCGTGTGGACGATCCTTCCGGCGCCGCGTTCCGGCAGCGCTTCCGCAGACGGTCACACGTGCGGAGTCGAAGCAGACCTTCCTCTCCCTGTTCCAGCGAGCAGCGGAGGTAGTAGATCTTCTCCACGGAATCCCAGCAGCACGACGGCGTGGTGGTGGTGGTGGAGATGAGAATTCTGCAGGGCTTCGCCTATGCCTGTGCAGAAGAAAGGTGGAGGAGAGAGGCGACTGAGATTGGTTGTTGTGATAGGAGGTCCAAGAGGGGGCGCCCCCTCCCTTCTATTTAAAGGAGGGAGGCGCGCCTGGGGACGGGGAGTCCTAGTAGGACTCCCCTCCTTGGGCCGGCGGTGGGAAGGGGGGAGGAATCCTCCTCCCCCACGAATCCGTGTATTGCCCCACTTGGACTCCTTGATCCCTTTATTGGTTTCAAGTAAACTCCAAGAAATCCTCTAGAACCTACCAGAACATTCCGAAACCTTCTAGAATCTCCATACAAACACTCTGGAACATTTCCCAACTTAGAAAATGATCCCCAATATATGAATCTTATTCTCCGGACCATTCCGGATCTCCTCGTGATGTCCCGGATCCATTCCAAGACTCCGAACAACATTCGGTCTCCAACGCAAATTCCATATCTACTTAAAACAACTTTGAACCTTAAGTGTGTCACCCTACGGTTCGTGAATATGCAGACATGACGAAGACACCTCTCCGATCAATAACCATCGGCGGGATCTAGAGATCCATAACGGCTCCCACATACTCAACAATTACTTCGTGGTCGATAGAACCATTTAACATACGAAACCAATTCCCTTTGTCGCGCGATATTCTACTTATCCGAGGTTTGATCGTCAGTATCTCTATACCTAGTTCTTCCTCGTTACTGATAAGTACTCTTTACTCGTTCCATGTTATTTCATCCCTTGTGACCCAGTCACATGCTTGCAAGCTATCTAGATGACATTCCACTGAGAGGGTCCAGAGCATATCTATCCGTCATATGGATGGACAAATCCCAATCTTGGTTCATGCGCTTCAACACATACTTTCAGAATACCCAATGACACCTTTATGACCACCCAGTTATGAAGCGGTGTTTGATGTCATCAAAGTACCCATCCGGTGATGGTGATTAACATAACCTCATGGTCGAAGGATTAGGTTACTATGTATTTGAAAGCTTACAGCAATACGAACTTAATGTCTTGATCTTATGCTACGCTTACTATGGGTGTGTGTCCATCACATCATTCTCCTAATGATATAACCTTGTTATTAATCACATCCAATGTCCATGATCAGGAAACCATGATCATCAATCAATCAACAAGCTAGTTCAACAAGAGGCTTACTAGGGACTCTTTTATGTTTACAAAACACACAAGTATTAGTGTTTCCTAATAATACAATTATAGCATGGGATGTAAACTTTCAGCATAAACACAAAGATATAATAATAACCACTTTTATTATTGCCTCTTGGGCATATCTCCAACACGAAGATGACGTCGAGGTTGATTTTGCCCAGGGGGTATACGCCTTTCCCTGGGACGATGCCGTGGAACGTTGTGTCTGATGCCTCCAGGCAAGTTAGAGGGATCCTCATTGCTCGCAAGGTACTCGCGAATATGAGGTTGATGCCACTTCCGCCATCCATGAAGACATGACTCATGTCGAAACCTCCAATTTGCGCCTCGAGTACGAGGGGGCAATGACCTGGGCGAGGTATCTGAGGCGGGTGGTCACGTTTGTCGAAGGTGATGCACGACTCGCTGCCGCTGAGGCACTCAGTGGTGGATGGTGGCGAGTGCGTGGCCAAGTTAACTTGGCAAGTGATGGCCTTCTGCACCCTGTTGGAGGGGCGCCCCTTTTGGATCATCATGGTACCCATGGCCCGTGGGTATGGTTCACCCCCGTGGTGCTGGTCCGGTCCGGCTCCGTTCGGGGGTAGCCCAGGTGGTGGTGGTGGTGCGCCATGTGCCACGGCGCCTGGAGCGGCTCTGTAGCCTCTTTCGACTGCATTGTGGTTCATCCGAACCAATCCCTCGTGTAGCTTGAGGAACTCGCGACAGTCCTTGAGGAGGTGGCTGGACTTTCTCTTGCCATCATGCTTGTCGATGTAGAAGTGTACCGTGCATGGCCCGGACAGTTTGTCCTCGATGGAGGTCGCAGGTGCCTCATCGCGAGTGCGGCGTTTCCACACTTGCGTGGTTTTCCCGGAGTCGCGGTATCCGCCGCTACGGTATCCGCTATTGCGGTTATCGTCGCGTCTATCGGCGTAGCCGGCCGCGTCCATGTTGATGTCGTCACGGTCATCGTCGATGCGCATGCGGCGTTTGCCTCGGCGGTCGCGTCTGCGCTCGAGTTTTGCCTCCTCGTCGGAGTGAGCGCGGTTCTTCACCAAATCTTCTCCATCGGCCCACCGATTCGCGATCTCCATCAGGTGGTCGATGGTCTGGGGCTTTGAGCGGCCTAGCTCTTCCCTGAGTTCCATGCGGCGGACACCACCATTGAATGCATCAATCGCGCGGTCTTCCGAGATGTTCTCCGCGGAGTTCTTGATGATGGACCACCTTTGAATGTAAGAGCGCAGCGATTCGCCAGATCTTTGCTGGCAACATCTCAGCTCTTCGATTCATGCGGGCCGCTTGTATGTGCCCTTAAAGTTGCGCACGAAGCTGTAAACCAGCTCATCCCAGCTGCGAATGGATCCGCGTGGGAGGTTATTGAGCCATGCTCGGGCAGCGCCCTGCAGCTGTAGCTGCAGGCATTGCATGGCAGTGCTTCGACTGCCTCCGTGGAGTCTGACGGAGGAGATGTGGTCCTCCAGCCAGATCTTGGGGTCCTGCAGACCGTCAAATTTCGGGTTCTCCGATGGGAGTTTAAACCCTTTAGGCATTCGCTTCTGCCTAATGGATCTGCTGAAGCATCGGGCGCCGCAGAGCTCCCCGTCTTCTTCTTCTGTGTCAGTCGACCGAGCACATCGTGCCCTTGATTTGTCGATCTTGCACTGCGTCAGGTCGTCGCGCGCATCGTAGTCGCGGTCGTATCGCCGTGAGCGGCGGCGTCGAGACAGGTCGTGACTGTCATCGCTGGATGAGGGCGAGGAGTGGCGCTTTGCCCTTCTTTGGGTCTGGTACTGGCTCCTTGTTGAGGGCGGCCTCGATTAACCCCAAACCCGCGATCGTAGATCGGTGCATGGTAGTTCGGGGATCTCCAGCTGGCGGCTGGTTATTGAGGAGGTACATGGTGGCTGCCGTCACCGCAGCCTGCAGCGTCCTAGGAACCACGTTGCCTCTCATGTCGACTGTCATAGAGCCAAAGTCGAGGACTTTTGCGGCCTCTATGCGTTCTTGTTCGGTGAGATGAGCCATCCGCGACTGCCTCTTCTTGGCGAGGTATTCGTTGCCTCTTGAGGAGGATCCTCCGTAGGAGGAGAGCCCAGCACGACGAAGGCTTGATTCGTCCGCTGCCATTTTACGCGCCTCAAGTTGCGCAATTATTTGCTGTTGGCGCTTGAATTCTTCCTTCAGGAGCCAGTGATAGCCCATCAGCAGTTCCTGTGGGGACCCAAAGGGTAGAGGTGTGCCCCGTAGGGATTCGCGGCAACGATCCCACTCTTGCTCGTTGAGCTTGATTACGACGCGTTCGCCGGTTTGCTCATTGATTATGCTGGGAGGTTCGACTGCTCCTCCGTTGTTGACGGGAGTGTGATTGCCGCCATTACCGCCGTTGCCACCGTTTCAACTATTGCCAACGTTGGGTGGATCGGTGCCGTTGCCGGTGTTACCACCGTTGTCGCGATTGGCGGAGGTGTCGCCTGCGTTGATGACGGCGCACATGAAGTGATTGGGGAAGCTGTTGCTTCAACAACTTTCAGATCTGGAACCGTAGGTTCCATCTTCAGTGGCCAGATCGCTCAGATCGGAATCACGACTGCTGTCGCTGATCGTATTCTCGACTGCCACCGGGGCGTTGAGCTCGCTGAGGGTGCCGATCGATGGAGGGAACCATGATGCCGGGGCAACCGCCGATGCTGTAGGCTGATCAGGCATGCGAAGCGTGCCCATCTGACTGATTTGGAAGCGGAAGCTTCCAATCGCCAGGCTGATTCCGTCGCCCACAGACTCGAAGGCCGGGCGAGTGGACGGCGTGTGGACGGTGAAGTCGAAGGCGCCGAAGAGCTGGCGAATCTCCGTTGTTGCGGAGTTGTAGATCGCAGTTGATGGGGCCGAAGAAGCCGCAACATCAGCACTCTCGGTCCCCACGGTCGGCGCCAATTGACGAGGGTTTAACTCGTCAATGCCCATTGTTATGTACTTGGGTTTTGGAGAAGGAGGGAGCACTGGAAACATCTATCGGCTAGCAAACAAGCACACAGGGGACAAAGGATTTACCCAGGTTCAGGCCTCGTAGAGGACCCTACTCCTACTTGTCTGCTCGTGGAATTATCAAAGTAGTCGAAAGTTACAATGGTGCACAGATGTAATCTGGCGAGGGTTGTGGAAACTAGGGTTGCGTGTGTCCTCCTCGTTGCCTCCTCCTAGCCTTTATATAGATAGGCTAGGTCTCGGGTAACAGGTCGAGTCGGTTACAAGTTAGAGTTTTCCCCTTCAAACTTTCTATCTTTAGCTTCTTCTTGTTCTTCAAGCAATCGAGAGTCCGCAGGTTACTCGAGTCCTTTTATCCGGGCCTTAGCGACACCGTGGGCCTGTGCGTATTTGGACCGTATATACCAAGCTCGAGTACCTGTAGGGTATACCCATGTCACTAACACAATAGAAATGCTTAATATCATTAGCTTATAACTAACTAAATCAAGCATATCCATATTAATCTTAGAAATGAAAAGAGTAGTACCAGATCACCTAAATTAGCACATGCAAGTACCAGTAGCAGACACTTAATGAAATAAACACCTTTTAACTGAAGTAAGTGACACTGATCAAATTTCAGTAAGCCTAAAAGATCTAATCCTAATAATAGTCGACCATGCCAAATTCTAGAAACCAACTAACACCTAGAAAACCCTAGAAGCATGTAGGACCTACCATTAACCCTAGAAAATCCCATCACAGTAGGAAGCACAAACCTTAGAATCAAGAAATAGTTTAGAACCAGAGGAAGAAGAGAAGGGAGAGAGAGAGTAATTACCATCAGAAAGGGTGAGACGAGCTCACACTGAGTGAGTAGAGGAACGAGAACGGGGGAGCGCCAGAGTTACGCCGGAGACAAGGGAGGCGATGAATCGCCGAATCCCTGGTTAGGGTTAGGGTTACGAGCGGCCAGCAGAGAGACTGAGGAACGAACCTGGTCTATAGGATTGTAGATTGGGGGTAGGGAGTGTTTTGAGTGCAAGGGCGGTAGCGGAGAAGGCCGAAGCTCGCTTGGCGACGGCTTAGACGGCTGCGCTTGTGAGAGAGAGAGAGAGAGAGAGAGAGGGAGAGAGAGACGTGCGAGTGAGAGAGGCGAGTGAGATTGGGCCATGGTTGGGCCGGACCAGGTCCAGGGGCTAGTTTTAACCCCTAGGGTCTGGCCAGTGGGCTAGGTTCATAGGGGTATTTTGGTCATTTCACATTTACCCTTAAACCTAAATAAATCATAACTCGCACATGAAAACTCAGAGAAATAAAACAAAAATAGTTGTGTGTGTAGAAAAATGCTAGGAATCCAAAAGGTGTTTTTGTGGAATTTTTGAAAATACTATTATTTTTGTGAATTTTTTATTTCTAGACTTTAAAATTCATAGAAAATCCCATAATATTAGGAAAAATATGGATAAATATGTAAACCCCAATTTCGATAAAATTATGAAAATTCTAAAGTAAAATTCTTGATATTACCTAAGAATTACAATAATAAATAAAATACCAAAGAGAAAATAATAAAACCCTAAAAAGGGAGAAAATCACAAAAATCAAAAATTAAACTAGTCATATTCAAACACAACACACTAGAAGTGCATTGCATATAATTGCATTAGAGCATCACATATTTGCAACCAAAATGTTGCCTTTATCGGACGATGTTGCGAATTGCAGAATCCGAGGTCTAGGGTCTAGTAAAACCTTTGAACTGCATTATCTTGCAGTTACCAGGAAAGTTCATTCTTGCATCATTTTTGTGAGATCAATCTTGCAATCTTGTTGCAAGTGAAACCTTACATGTCATTTGGCTTAATTAGGAAAATGTTTTCAAAATATTATTAATATTTGCATTCAAATGCAATACCGTTTCCAAATGAAATAAATAAATGGTAGGTGATAGAATCATGGAAGTATACATGGTTGAAAGATCATGTGGTTGAGATTCTATTGTACCAGCAAAGTTAGGACTAATAACAACAGTAGTCAGCCATTCTTGCGCCGTACAATATCGTGCTAACCACAGATCTTGTTATGGGACGAGCGAGTTAGAAATACCTTCTTGCTTTCGTCTATACTCATATATCTAGTCGGGTTGTGAACCAAAGTGGTCATTAGCGGGTGGGAGAACGTGACGTCGCTATCATGCGTCTTAGGGTAATGTCTGGATATATTAGAGAGGGTGATAGTTAAAGGTAATTGAACGTATGCCCCGTGACCGAAATTAATTAGAATAGGTGGGTCGTGTAGTCGTGGAGGGGGGACTCGGCATGACTCGGTAAAACTTGGTAACAAGACCCCATACATACGGAAGAATGGAAAGAGTAATATGGTGACCCAGGATACTACTATATGATGTAGTACACTATAGTCGTTGACATAACACCAATAAAACCTTGTTCCAATAATATTACATCCCTTAGAGTGGTGCAATAGAAATATCATGGTTCCAAGATATTACTATAGATTACAACTCAACTCTTTACAAAAGATCTAGAAAACTTCCTCTAAACAGTGAGGAAAACATTACACAAAAGAACATCGGAAATACTCCCTCTATTTCAAATAACTACGCGCGCACGCTTAGGTGGGCTAGTACTCTCTCACTTTTCATCCAAAGAATTCCTGAGATTTTTGAAATACGTAGTACACATTCCATACTATCTACTTCAAAAATCCCAGGATTTTTTAAAATAAAAAATGAGGGAGTACCAGCCCACCTTAGTAAGCGTGCATGCGGAGTAATTTGAAACGGAGGGAGTAGAAACTCGAAGTCTATTCTAGAAATAATACTACTGTTAGTATATATCTATGACTTGTGATTGCTTCTATAGCAATGCTCTACATAAGTAGGTTTTAGTAACTAGGGATTTATCTATACACTACTCTTCAACTTCTCTTCTATTGCTCGTAATGTGGTCGTTGACTTCGTTGATTCCCCTCGATATCTTCAACTTTTCAAGTAGTTCTCCTCTTGAGTTCGTCGTTGACTGCTCCAAGATCTAGCAAGGGTTTAAAAGATACGGTTGAATACGAGCGTACTTAACAAGTTTACTAAAAAGGATATTTGATGTACTATCTACAACCACATACCAAACATCGTAGGCTATGCAGGTTTTTGTAAACATTTTTTCAAATATTACTTTTATTATAAAAATCTATGTCTGTCAGCCTTCACAGGTTGATTAGAACTTCGTGAAGTTCCTTTCCTACAGCGTCCACATCTCCTTTCTGGAATAGGGAATAATATGTCATATTTTTATACTCGCTTTACGCATGAGAGATCCTTATCCATGTTGCATAACCAAGTCGTGAGCCTTGTCCACACTTCCTTGGTATGGGGCACGGTATAAGGACCCAAGTCGATCCTTATACCAGGGCGCGGTATAAGGACCCCGCATAAGTACACGACCCGCCCAGCAGATCTACCTCTGTTAACCCCCATGTTGGCAGATATAACTCTTGTAGCCCCTTGAATACTCTGTAAACAGATCATGTCCCTGTTAGCGTCCACTAATGTGGTTGACCTACCTCCAAAAGCCCCTCACAGATAATCTAGACATCAATATCGCAGGGCACTAAGGGGTACCACCCTTGTTCTAGATTCTAGTAAGGAATTTACAACGATAAGGTCGTCCGTTGGCACACAAAAGGAAAAATGATCCAGCTGACTTTCCCAGAGCCATTGTAGATCTCATGGTTAACGCATATTTTACTATGCAAAAATCACCGACGACATTTGTTGATTAATCCTATATGACACATTCCTGGACAATGGTGATTCCACTGCCAGTCATAATAGATTAATTGATCACCGATACGTTGCTAACGTATCTATAATTTTTGATGTTCCATGCTTGTTTTATATCTACTTTCTTATGTTTTGTCCACACTTTGGAGTATTTTTATACACTTTCTTGGACTAACCTATTAACAAGATGCCACAGTGCCGGCTGCCTATTTTATACTATTTTTGGTTCCAGAAAAGTCAGAAAAAGAATATTTTTGGAATTGGACGGGACAAAAGCTAAAGTCAATATTTCACCGAGGGGGAGAAGGAGCCAGAATACGAGACGGAGAGGGACTAGGGGCCGGCCACACCACCTAGTCATGCGGCTAGGCCTGGACCGTGCCAGGGGGTGGTGTGGCCGCCTAGGGCACCCCCTCGACCTCCCCTTTCGCCTATAAGATGCCTCTGATACAGAAACCCTAAGTAACCGATCAAAATTCCACGAAAGAGTTTGTAGCTGCCGTCATCTCCATCCCTAGATCGGGAGGGATATGAAGCTCTTCTCGGCACCCTGCCGGAGAGGAGAATTCACCCTGGAGGCCTTCTTCATCTCCATGCAAGCCTCCGGTGTGATGCGTGAGTAGTTTATCCCTGGACTACGGATCCATGTAGTACCTCGATGGTTGATTCTTCTCCTTTGTGCTACCATGTCTAGATCTTGTGAGCTTTGTTCATGATCAAGATCATCTATTTGTAATCATACATGTTGTGTTTGCGAGGATCCGATGGATATTGAGATGCTATTTCAGATTGATTATTGATTCTATCATGTCTTTGTTATTTGTGATCTTGCATGCTCTCTGTTGTTAGTAGCTATCTTGGCCAAGTAGATGCTAGAAACTCCAAGAGGGAGTATTTATGCTCGATAGTGGGTTCATGCATCTAGTAATCTGGGGAAGTGACAGAAATCTCTAAGGTACTAGATGTGTTGTTGCTACTAGGGAGAAAACAACAATCCTTTATTCATAAAATAATCATATTGTTTACTTTACACGCAATTCTTAATGCAATTATCTGTTGCTTGCAAGTTAATACTTGAGGGGGTTCGGATATTAACCTGAAGGTGGATTATTAGTCATAGATGCAGTTGGATTATGGTCTATGTATAATGTTGTAATTCCCAATAAAATCTCATAGGAGTCAAGATGATTAGTATATGCATGTATGCTTTCTCGATGTTTGTCAATTGCCCCGCTGTAATTTGTTCACCCATCATGTCATCTATCTTAAGGAGAATCACCACTAATGAACTATGGATCTCGGTCCTTTCTTTACCATCAATCTACTATTTACTGTTTTCTGTTTACTTTCTGCAAGTTATTACTATCTTCCACACAATACGTTTAATCCTTTGTTTTCAGCAAAACCGGTGAGATTGACAACCTCACTATAAGTTGGGGGCAAAGTTCTGTGATTGTGTTGTGCAGGATTCCAAGTTGGAAACAACACCTTAGAGGTGTTTCCTTGTTCCTACTGGTTCGATAACCTTGGTTTCATAACTGAGGGAAAACTTGTTGTTGTGCTCATCATACCTTGCTCTTGGGGTTCCCCAGCGAGCTCGACATATTTTGGGCCATCAAGCTATTTTTCGGGCGCCGTTGCCGGGGAGTCAAGGACATCTTCACAAGGGGAGTCCCTCATAACCAATCTCTTTACTTTGTTATTTTTGTTTTGCTTAGTTTCTTTTTGCTTTGTTTTGCTTGTTTTGTTATCAAAAACACAAAAAACTAGTTGTACTAGTTTGCTTTCTTTATTAAAAACACAAAAAATGACTACTCTTGAAAACACTAAGTTGTGTGACTTCACTAGCACCAATAACAATGATTTCATGTGCACACCTATTGCTCCACCTGTTCCTGAAGCTACTTTCTTTGAAATTAAACCTGCTTTACTCAATCTTGTTATGACAGAACAATTTTCTGGATTTGGTACAGAAGATGTTGCTGCTCTTCTAAATAACTTTGTTGAACTTTGTGAGATGCAAAAGCATAGGGATATAGATGGATATATTATTAAGCTTAAATTGTTTCGTTTCTCTTTGAGAGGAAAAGCTAAAGAATGGTTGCAATCCCTAACTAGAAATAGTATTGATTCTTGGACTAAATGCAAAGATGCTTTCATTGGAAAATACTATCCTCCTGCTAAGATTATATCTATGAGAAGTAAAATAATGAAATTTAAACAATATGATACTCAACATGTTGCTCAAGCTTGGGAAAGAATGAAATCTTTGGTAAAGAATTGTCCCACTCATGGACTGACTTCTTGGATGATTATCCAAACCTTTTATGCATGATTGAATTGTTCTTCAAGAAATCTACTAGATTCTGCTGCTGGAGGTACCGATGGCTCAATGCACGGCGCCCAGAAAAATGCTTGATGGCGGTGTTGATGTAGAACTCGTTGGGAACCCCAAGAGGAAGGTATGATGAGCACAGCAGCAAGTTTCCCTCAGTTATGAAACTAAGGTTTAATCGAACCAGTAGAAGCAAGAAAACACCCCAAAGGTGTTACTAGCTGAGCTTTGGCAGGGCGCACTACCGGTGCTAGTAGCAACATGGAGACCTGCACAACACAACCACATAACTTTGTCCCCAACTTGCACTGAGGTTGTCAATCTCACCATGTTTTGCGGAAAACAAAGGATTAAACGTATCGAATGGAAAGAAGTAAAAGTTTGCAGAAAGTAAACACAAAGCAGAAACAATTTATAGATTGTATGTAAAGAAAAAGGACCGGGATCCATAGTTCACTAGAGATGGCTCTCCTTAATCTAGATAACATGCTGGGTGAACAAATTATAGCGGGGCAATTGACAAACACTAAGAAAGCAATACATGCATATACTAATCATCTTGACTCCTTTGAGACTTGATTGGGCATTACAACATTATACATAGACCGCCATCCAACTGCATCTATGACTAATAATCCACCTTCAGGTTATCATCCGAACCCCCTTCAGTATTAAGTTGCAAGCAACAGATTATTGGTTTACGAACTGCGTGTAAAGTAAACAATACGATTGTTCTATGAACAAAGGATTGTTGTTTTCTCCCTAGTAGCAACAACACATCCAGTACCTTAGAGATTTCTTCCACTTCCCCAGATTACCGGAGGCATGAACCCACTATCGAGCATAAATACTAACTCTTGGAGTTGGTAGCATCTACTTGGCCAAGATAGCTACTAACAACGGAAAGCATGCAAGATCACAAATAACAAAGAAATGATAGAATCAATAATCAATCTGAAATAGCATCTCAATATCCATCGGATCCCCGCAAACACAACATGCAGAATTACAAATAGATGATCTTGATCATGAACGGAGCTCACAAGATCTAGACATGAAAGCACAAAGGAGGAGAACCAGTCATCTAGCTACTACATTGATCTGTAGTCCAAGGATAAACTACTCACGCATCACACCGGAGGCTTGCATGGTGATGAAGAAGGCCTCCAGGGTGAATTCCCCTCTCCGGCAGGGTGCCGGGAAGAGTTTCAGATCCCTCCCGATCTAGGGATGGAGATGACGGCGGCTACAGACTCTTTCGTGGATTTTTGATTGGATACTTAGGGTTTACGTCCCGAGGGCATCTTATAGTCGGAAGGGGAGGCCGAGGGGGTGCCTGGGCTGGCCACACCACCCCTTGGTGCGGGCCAGGCCTGGCCACGCGGCCAGGTGGTGTGGTCGCCCTCTGGCCCCTCTCCGTCTCGTATTCTGGCACTTGATGATTTCCGGAAAAATAGGCACTTTGGCTTTTGTCCCGTCCAATTCCGAGAATATTCATTTTCTGACTTTCCTGGAACCAAAAACAGCAGAAAACAGGCAGTTGGCACTGTGACTCTTGTTAATAGGTTAGTCCAAGAAATCATATGAAAAGTACTCCAAAGTTGGAACAAAACACAAGAAAGTGGATAAAACCAAGCATGGAACATCAAAAATTATAGATACATTTGCAATGTATCAGGTATCTTTATGACCATTACTTTGGGTACTGCAACAAAGCTTCTGGATAATATGATGGTTAACTATTCTGAATGGCATACTGAGAGAGCTCCACAAGGAAAGAAGGTGAATTCTGTTGAAGAAATCCTCCTTGAGTGATAAAATTGATGTTATTCTGTCTATGCTTGTTAAAGGGAAAGCTCATATTGATCCAAATCATGTTCCCTTAGCCTCCTTGGTTGCTCAAGAAGAGCAAGTTGATGTGAACTTTATAAAAAAAATAGCAACAATGCCTACAGGAATAATTTTGGTAATAATAACTATAGGCCATATCCTCCCAATAATTGTAATGGTTATGGAAATTCCTACAACAATAATAGGAGTGCACCCGCTGAACTTGAAGTTATGCTTAAAGATTTTATTAGTAAACAAACTGCTTTCAATAAAACTATTGAGGAAAAACTCTCTAATACTGAAAGAAATATAGCATCATTGGTTGAAGCACAATCTTCTTTTAATAAGATAGCTGCTAAACCTGAAACTATTGAGAATCCCTTTGCTTCTACTAATGCCATACAAGTTAGAATTGATGAAAATGTTAGACTATT
This sequence comes from Avena sativa, assembly GCA_916181665.1. NCBI lineage: Eukaryota > Viridiplantae > Streptophyta > Magnoliopsida > Poales > Poaceae > Avena > Avena sativa. The sequence continues at coordinate 426,428,482 of OV702287.1, read as the reverse complement.
AGCTGAATTGCATGCTAAGTGGGAAAGAGAAGATGAAATTCTAGAAAAATTAGTATTTCTATTATCACTACCACTAATGTTGAAGCTAGTAAACCCAATGGAACCTTTTCTAATAAAAATGCTGAAATTCTTCGAAATATGGGAAACAATAGCTCTACTACTTTAGATGATAATTATGAGTTTGATCTTGATGGTTGCAACATCTCTGAAGTTATTATGTTCCTACAAAAGCTTGCTAAAAGTCCTAATGCTAGTGCTATGAATATGGCCTTTACAAAACACATTACTAATACTCTCATAAAAATTAAAGAAGAAAAGATGAAACATAAAGCTTCCATTCCTATGAAACTAGAAGATGGTTGGGAACCCATCATTAATATGAAAGTAAATGATTTTCATCTCAAAGCCTTATGTGATCTTGATAGTAGTGTTTCTATTATGCCTAGAAAGATTTATGAAATGCTTGATTTACCACCATTGGAAGATTGTTATTTAAATGTCCCACTTGATGATAATGCTAAAAAGAAACTCATGGGGAGTATTAATGATGTTCTTATTATGGTTAACAATGCATATGTCCCTGTTGATTTCTATGTTTTGGATGTTGAATGCAATGATTCTTGTCCTATTACTTTGGGAAGACCTTTTCTTAGAACTGTTGGTGCCATTATTGATATGAAAGAAGGCACCATTAAATATCAACTCCCACTCAAGAAAGGTATAGAACACTTACCTAAGAAGAGAGAGAAGATTACTTTTGCCTCTCCTATTAAAACAAAAATTTATCTTAATGCCTCTTCATTTGAGAATACGTAATTCTTTTCTTGCTTCTTATGCCTAACTTAAAGGCATTAAAGAAAAGTACTTATTGGGAGATAACCAAAAAGTTTTAGATGAGTCTTGGAAGTTATTACCTTTGTAATAACCGCTCCTTATTATTTTTATTTGCTTTTTGTGCCAAGAGTAAGCTCTAATGAGAGAGAAGTAATGCTTGGGAAAGTTGCTGTCCCAAAACAGATTTTTGTGCTTCGTGTAAAAATTCGTGTAAAATCTATGTACATCGGTTTGAGTTGTGATATTTTGTGCTTCTGACCCAGGTTGTTATCCAACTTTAGTTAGTTCAACACTTCTCGGTTTGAGCAACAAAAGGTCTTCGAAAAAATCGGTTTCTACCTGCTGGTCTGTTTTGACAGATTTCTGCCATTATTTGCATTTGCTTTTTGTTGATTCCTTTTGGGGTTCTTTTTGGGGAAATTGAGCTTTTTGAAGGAAGTGCTACAGTAGCTTGTGTTTTAATGAAAGTTTTACTTGTGTTGGAACTGAACCAAAAGTCTTATTATTTTGAGTACACTAATGTTGCTAATGAAGATTGTGTGAAGTTTTGTATGAAGGAGAAATTCGAGGTCTAGGGAAAGAATGATGTAATAAGATGAAGAATGTACTAAAGCTCAAGTTTGGGGATGCCACCCCGTGTCACCCCAAGAAATATCCAAGAAGTACAAGCGTCAAAGCTTGGGGATGCCCAAGGCATACCCTTCTTCATCAATTAAAATCTCAGGTTTCTTCCAAACACTTCATTTTTATTGTTTCATGCATAGTTGTGTTGTTGTTGGAGCGTATTTGTTTTTTTTTTGGTTTTCGTTTTCTTGGTTTGCTTAGTTTGTTTGAATAAATTGGTTGGACCCCCACATTCATACATTAGTTTTCAAATAAGATTGGTTTGGATTGGAAAAGAGTATGAAAAAATCATGCTTAAGTGGTAAGAGGAGCTTGTTTTTGACTGTGGCCTATGCTTTGTCATGTCATGCTTGATATTGTTTTGGCTTTATGATTAGTGATTTTTGCTGTAGCATGACATGTTATAAACAATTGAGATTGCTTAATGTGCCTTGAAAGAATCATGCGTTGTTTTAGCATATTAAAGCATAGTATTGTGGTATTCTCATTTGATGCTTTATTGGGGTTGACTTGGCGCATGCTCACACCATGTTAAGACTATCCCAAGTCACCATAGCCTCTATGATTCTTTAGTTTTCGACTTCTAATATCACTTTATGCTTTAATTTCTGATGTTTTGTCGCTTTGCATGATTATGGCCATTATTGCTCTCTTAGTTGGTCGCTCCTAGTCTTTTGCTAGCCTCCATAACAAAGTATGAGTTTCACTCATGCATCCAACTCCAAATAAAACCAAGTAATTCCAAAGAGTCCACCATACCTACCTATTAGCATTTGCTATTCCATGTATATTCATGTTTTTATCTACCTTCTGAATTAAACTTGTTATGAGAAAACTAGTGATTAGAGCTCTCACGAACTTGATGACACACTTTACTTTTCTTGCCCCTAATAAACTTGAACCATTGTGTCATCTATGTTGTATATGCTTGCACTTATATGTTGGGGAATAGCAGAACCATGATGTCATGGGGAACACTTTCAACATTGCACTTGTACATTGTACCTAGTTTATATCATGCTCTTTTGTCTATGGATATCTACCTCTGTTAACCCCCATGTTGGCAGATATAACTCTTGTAGCCCCTTGAATACTCTGTAAACAGATCATGTCCCTGGTAGCCTCCACTAAAGTGGTTTACCTACCTCCAAAAGCCCCTCACAGATAATCTAGACACCAATATCGCAGGGCACTAAGGGGTACCACCCTTGTTCTAGATTCTCGTAAGGAATTTATAGCGATAAGGTCGTCCGTTGGTACTGATACATTGCAAATGTATCTATAATTTTTGATGCTCCATGCTTGGTTTTATCCACTTTCTTGTGTTTTTTCCACACTTTGGAGTACTTTTCATATGATTTCTTGGACTAACCTATTAACAAGAGCCACAGTGCCAGCTGCCTATTTTCTGCTATTTTTGGTTCCAGGAAAGTCAGAAAATGAATATTCTCGGAATTGGACGGGACAAAAGCCAAAGTGCCTATTTTTCCAGAAGACTCCAGGAGCCAGAATACGAGACGGAGGAGGGCCAGGGGCTGGCCACACCCTCCCTAGGCGCGGGCTGGGCCTGGCCGCGCCAGGGCATGGTGTGGTGGCCCCAGGCACCCCCTCAGTCTCTCTCTTCGCCTATAAGAAGCCTTCTGACCTAAAAACTCTGGGGGGTAGAGGTTTTTCCCGAAAAAGTTCCACAACGCCGCCACTACCGAAGGGGTGATTCGGGGGATAAAAAGTCTCTGTTCCGGCACCCTGCCGTGATGAGGAAGTGCCTCCGGAGCCATCTCTACCGATCTGCACCATCATCTCCATCGACCATCCATGTTTCCCCCATCTATGAGTGAGTACTCCCCAGCTGTAGGCTATGGGGATGGTAGGGATTGGATGAGATCGTTCATGTAATGGCATCAGATTGTTAGGGCATGGTGCCTAGTATCTTTTATTAGTGCTTTATGACTTTGTTGCGACTTGTTGTGCTTAATGCTTGTCACTAGGGCCCGAGTGCCATGATTTTAGATCTGAACATGTTATTGATTCATTATGATAGTATTGTTCTTGGTCTTATCACAAGTTGTATACACACGTTGTTGTTCGGAACCTATGGACCCGAAGTGACAGAAATCGGGATAACCGGAAGGGAATGGCTTTGATGTGAGGATCACATGTGTTCACGGAGTGTTAATGCTTTGCTCCAGTGCTCTATTAAAAGGAGCACCTTAATTGCCAGTAGTTCCCTAGAGGCCCCGCTGCAAACGGGCTGGCAGGACAAAAGATGTTGTGCAAGTTCTCATTGCAAGCACGTATGACTATATATGGAACACATGCCTAGGATTGTCTAGTACTTGGATGCTTTATCTTATTTATCTGCAATTTCCCTATGTTCTGATTGCTATTTGAATTGTCTTGTCCATGCAACGCCCGTCCATCCATCCCTATGCCTACCGCACTCGAATCCCACTGTTTACTGCTTTTGTTACTGCTGTCTTTGCTTTACTACTGCTGCTACTTTGTTATTCCTACTACAAAACTGTTGCTACTGATAAACTGCTGTGAGCAAGATTGTTTCCAGGTGCATCTGAACTGACAACTCAGTTGTTAAGGCTTATAAATATTCTTTGGCTCCCCTTGTGTCGAATCAATAAGTTGGTTTTCACTTCCCTCGAAAATACTGCGATACACCCCCTATACTTGTGGGTCATCAGGCACATGAAAGGAAAAAAGATCCAGCTGACTTTCCTAGAGCCACTGTAGATCTCATGGTTAACGCGTATTTTACTGTGCAAATATCACCAGCGACATTTGTTGGTAAATCCTATATGACACATTCCCGGACAATGGTGATTCCATTGCCAGTCATAATAGATTAACTGATCACTGATACGTTGCTAATGTATCTATAATTTTTTATGTTCCATGCTTGTTTTATATCTACTTTCTTATGTTTTGTCCACACTTTGGAGTATTTTTATAAACTTTATTGGACTAACCTATTAACAAGATGCCACAGTGCCAGCTGCTTGTTTTCTGCTGTTTTTGGTTCCAGGAAAGTCTGAAAATGAATATTCTTGAAATTGGATGGGACAAAAGCCAAAGTCAATATTTCACCGAGAGGGACACGGAGCCAGAATACGAGACGGAGAGAGGCCATGGGCCGACCACACAACCTGGCCACGCGGCCAGGCCTGACCTGCGCCAGGGATTGGTGTGGCCGCCTAGGGCACCCCCTCGGCCTCCCCTTTCGCCTATAAGATGCCTCCGATACAGAAACCCTAAGTACCCGATCAAAATTCCACGAAAGAGTCTGTAACCGCCGTCATCTCCATCCCTAGATCAGGAGGGATCTGAAGCTCTTCCTGGCACCCTGCCAGAGGGGAGAATTCACCCTAGAGGCCTTCTTTATCACCATGCAAGCCTCCGGTGTGATGCGTGAGTAGTTCATCCCTAGACTACAAATCCATGTAGTAGCTAGATAGTTGGTTTTTCTCCTTTGTGCTACCATGTCTAGATCTTGTGAGCTCCGTTCATGATCAAGATCATCTATTTGTAATCATACATGTTGTGTTTGCGGGGATCCGATGGATATTGAGATGCTATTTCATATTGATTATTGATTCTATCATGTCTTTGTTATTTGTGATCTTGCATGCTCTCCGTTGTTAGTAGCTATCTTGGCCGAGTAGATGCTAGAAACTCCAAGAAGGAGTATTTATGCTCGATAGTGGGTTCATGCATCTAGTAATCTGGGAAAGTGACAGAAATCTCTAAGGTACTAGATGTGCTATTGCTACTAGGGAGAAAACAGCAATCCTTTGTTCATAGAACAATCGTATTGTTTACTTTACACGCAATGCTTAATGCAATTATCTGTTGCTTGCAACTTAATACTGGAGGGGGTTCAGATGATAACCTGAAGGTGGATTATTAGTCATAGATGCAGTTGGATTATGGTCTATGTATAATATTGTAATTCCCAATCAAATCTCATAGGAGTCTGGATGATTAGTATATGGATGTATTCTTTCTCGATGTTTGTCAATTGCGCTGCTATAATTTGTTCACCCAACATGTCATCTATCTTAAGGAGAATCACCAATAGTGAACTATGGACCTCGGTCCATTCTTTTTACCATCAATATACCATCTATTTACTGTTTACTATTTACTTTTTGCAAGCAATTACTATCTTCCACACAATACGTTTAATCTTTTGTTTTCAGCAAAACCGGTGAGATTGACAACCTCACTATAAGTTGGGGGCAAAGTTCTGTGATTGTGTTGTGCAGGATTCCAAGTTAGAAACAACACCTTGGAGGTGTTTCCTTGCTCCTACTGGTTCGATAACCTTGGTTTTATAACCGAGAGAAAACTTGTTGTTGTGCTCATCATACCTTCCCCTTAGGGTTCTCCAACGAGCTCGATATATTTTAGGCCATCAATCACCCTGTATCAGTAACCAATAGTTCAAGTCAATTATGAAAATACTATTTGCTGCCATATTTTTTTGTAATATAGGTGATAACAATAATATATTACAAATACTTGATAGAAAATAATCAAAGGACATGAGTAAGTGTGAACTTCTCTTTTTGATTGCAAGATTATGCAATCACGGTTTTCGAGACAATATAAAATCTAATATCTGAAAATAGCATCAGTGGTCCGGTAAGGGCTAATGTTTAAAGAAGCAATATGCTATTATGCATAGGTAATGATATGCATTTTGTAAAAATCCGAAGTAAATTTTCAGCTTTATAAGTGAGTTGAACTTAGGTGGTTTCTTTAAGATTTGGTTTATCTTCATGTTTACTTCGATAAGCAAATATTTATACAACAAAGTTAAGACCAACATACAAGATATAAAAGTAAAGTACAATAACAACATATGATTAATGTTAATTGATATCACGTAACTATTATGAAAGTTCATGTGATGGTCGACACTATCACCGCTCGATATAAAATTAAAGTACAATAAAAACTCGCACTACTCTCCTCTCCTCTCTACGCGACCTACTCCTCCACCGCATATGTGATGGTCGACATCGTCGTCGCTCAATTCCGGCAAGTTCCGGCTTCTTTGACCCCGAAACACTAACTTATGTTTCTATTTCTACACCGGCGGGACGGTGATGCTAGACCGCAACCCCGATGTACTTGCTGTGACGTTAATGTTTGGGTGCGGGTTCCGTGTTGACGGTGTGATTCAGTGAGTGCGGCGTGGTAGTGCTTGTTGCGTTGCCGTCGTTGTGTTTGTATTGGTCCTGATGATGGTGTACGATGAAGACTTCCCTATGGTGCGTCGTCGCGGTCACACGGGCCCTGCCTTGCCACGCCATTGCAGTTGCGCCATGGGTGCTAGGTTCACACCCAGATACTCCTCTCCCCCTCTTCTCTGTCTCTCTCACAGTTCTTCACAGCATCCCCATGATATCCTCTATTCACTATGCTTACATACATGACCTTATGATCCTAGGATTTAACATGGATTTGGTCCTTTGATGATAACAATCTATTGCTATGCTACACATTCTACTCCCACTATGGTTACTCTGCACGTGGTATAGATGCAAGTGGAACTTGTTATTTCACTACTATTTAAAGTTGGAATGGAATGTTTTAATAGTACTAATGCCTATGGAAAGTATCATTGATCCTGATGGTTTAGAGTGTGGATCATTTCTTTGGCTACTCAGTTGTTGTAGTTTATGACCATTGAATTTGTGTTTTGGATGGTCCACTACTAGCAAAGGAGAGGTGGAATTTGTTTCAATTCAAACCAAGGATTGAATTTACTTATGGAACTCATATTAAAGTCTTGTATTTACTGAACCATTAGTTCATGGTTGCTTCATTGAGTTTTTTTATTCAGTAATAAAAACTATACTTTGAATTTAGTGAAGTTGGATGGATCATTATATGTTAAATATAATAATGAAGATATAGTAGAAATGATTTCTATCCTTTCAACTAGGAAAATGATTTAGGTATATCTTCCATTTGCTTATAGGGGACTTGATGACTTTCTAGATTGGGCATTTCATCTTATTGCCAACAATGGATTCTGCTAAATGTTCCTGCTGTTGTGGTGCCTCCTTTTAGAGTGTGCATAGCAGCAGAGCCATTTATGCATGGCCTGCTATTGTTGATCACTAAATCATGTACATACATGATCTGGTTCAACCATTGTGAGTGTGGAGTGCTGATGGCTACAAAATAGGCATCTTCCACCATGTTTAAACATAGTTTTTAGTCAAGCAATTGAAAAGAAACTCTCTATCCGTGCCACTAATGACTAATAATTGCAAAGATAAGCAAAACATTGCTTTGATTTGTGTTATGCTAGAAATCACGCCTTTTAATGCGAAATCAAGAGGCATAATGAAGGTTTTTTGAGGAAGTCCACACGACCGAGTAATTATGGAACAAATTCCAGGCGCCTGCAGCCGTAACGACCACTGGTACGGGTAGGGCCCGCCCGTACCATCTTCCCGTACCATGTGGCAGCGGCTTCGTCTCATCAAACCCTACAACTTTCGTGAAGACGCCTATATATTTTGAGGCCTCAGTCGCCGCGTAGCAGGCCACCATTCTCAGATTGCATCACAACACCACCAAAGGAGATCCACACCATTATTCATTCCTTCCATCTTCCATCCCTCCATTATCCATAGCCATTACTTTGTATTTGAGATCTCCTTGTGATTTGGCGACCATTATAAGAAATTTGATTTCAATCTAAGTATTTTGCACAATGTTTTCTATCCTTGATCTTATTATTATGAGTGTGTAGTCCTCACGGACTGTGGGTTGGGGAGAAACTTCACGACGATTATGTGCATCAATTCTATGGGAGCATTGTGTATTATTTGAAAGAGAGATTTGTATCTTTTGTTTGTTTGTCTATTGTCTCGATCTTTGGACTTGTAGGTACCCAGGACCCCATAGATTGATAAAGGATTGATGTGAGATACTTGGCTAGCGACAATCTCATAGGAACCCCAGTGACAGAAATGGTAGTATAGTCTTTGCTTAGCGACCCATTCGGGATTTCAACAACATCACACTTAATGCTTTGATCTGTGTTTTACACTTAATAATCATTTGTAGCATGTGGCTTCGTGGTACACTCAGTTGGATCAAAAGACTATTGATATGCCCGCTGCATCATAGGGGCTCTAGTATATTAGGATGTGTTGCCCATAAGAGATTATCCCTATTAAAACATTATACATGATTATGCTTATTATTATCTTTTATCCCATATGATGTGAAGCTGTAGGTGGATCTTCAACCCTGGCCTATCTCCATCCATTGAATCAACGCACTATAAAAGTAGACTAGATTGGTCTGGTAAACAAAGGTAAAATAAAGAAACAAAGTCTTGTAGAATGTCCTTTTATTTCCTTTTAGCAACCTAGGTCTACTACAGAAAAAGCTATTATACTACATTCGTGAATCCGGAGCAAAGGTATGAATTGCAAAGTGGAAATGTTCATCTCAAGGACAGATCTGATGCTAAATAACACTTTGAATAAAATAGATATTGTTCTTGACATCTTAGGCTAACCAATGATGCAAAGCTAAGGCTTAGAAGCACATACTGGTTTGTTTAAATAAGATGACTTAATAAATGATTCCTGGACTACTTGCCTAGGAAGATGATTGATATGTCAATTTTACTTACTTGCATATGCGTTTAAAATCCGTTTCTTTGATGATGTGGTGATTTAATTAAATATAGTGGCTTTCTTTGCTATGAGATTGATATTGTGGAACCTCACCAAAGGGTGCATAGTAGCATGATCATAGTGAGTAGAATCTGCTGCGATGTTGATTAATCTAGATGGTTAAGGATCATTTGTTCTTGATGGGTTATGTGTGCAACAATTTATAGCCTTTGATGCAAGAGGTCGAGGCTCCACTATTAATAAGAACATATATTTGCATGGCATTTCCATGCAAGACTAAGAGAGAAACATTCTCTAATCCTCCTAGATAAATTCTAGTTGAAGGGTGGTTGTAATGTTTTAGCTAGGATGCTTTTACCCTTATCAATCGCTGATCCAAATGGTGAAAGCTTCTAAGGAATAGATGCTACATGATCTGGTGGTACTTTTATTTACCTTGTTGCCTAGTGTAGCTGATAGATCTGGTTCTCCTTGTGCTCCTGGCTTGTCCTTCTCCCTAGCTTAGCCTGATCCTTTGCCTCCTTGCTGCTGGATTGCCTTGCTCCTCCTAGTGTTTCTTGATCTTCTTCGGGTCACCATGCTGAAGTTCCCGGCTGGTTTATTGAGATGATCTAATGGTGAACTGATAAGAACAAGGGATATTTTGGTATATTCTTGAGTAGAACTGCTGATGGTACTATATACAGATGTGAATGGGGTGTGATGGACTAGCTAGTAGCAAAGTTGCGGTTGTCAACCCTCTCCTTGTCTATTTGCTAGTATTGCTGATGTGTTGACATCACACTATGTTGCCTTTGTGTTTAAGCAACTTCCTGCTGGGTCCCACTGAGTGCAAATTTCCACGAGTGAGATCTTTTGATGGGAGGATTAGTTTGACTTGTTTTGATATTATCCTAGTCTGGTCTTTTACTTTTAAAATGGTGAAATTTGCCCTTGGCCAATGATGTTGTACTGAGGCCATTAACTTGATAAGAATAGAATTACTATTTTACCCCTGATTACCATGCTTGATGATGAATATCACAGTGCATCTCACGGTATACCTAAGAGCAACACTAACCAACGTAACCTTCTTGTTTTGTCTTCTTTCTCTTTGGTTTTGCAGGAATAGAGAATATGAAGAAAAGAAGAAACAAGAAATAAATAGGAAGTTTAGTTTAGGCTTTATTTTTGTTATAGCTTTGTAATCTTTTTTTTACAATTGTGAATACATTGTACTATTATCTATATAATAAAGTTGACATTTATCATTAATTCATTCTTTTACTTATTGTAATTTTTATTTATTATTCATAACCTATGAATTCTTGATTTGTTATTTGTGTAATAAAGAATATCATCTTTTATTGATATTTGTATTTCACTTAGAGAATTACTTTTCTTTATTGAGTTATTTATATTTATTATTTATAAGTATTCAATTGCAATTACTTAATGTGTTATTTATAATTCCAATTTAATCATTTACATTATCATAAAGACACTAAATACGAATTTATTTTAAATTCAAAATATATTCAAATTCAAAATTCAAACCTTACTTGAATTCACTTACCGAAACAAGCAAAATACACAGAGGTCATGTCGAAATCTTCCGCACTTGCTCTAATGTTTCCATCAGAACAAGAGAGATCTCGATCCCTCTACACCCTTTTAGTTTTGCACGAAAAATCTCGAATTTTCTTATGCATAAATGCAATGCACACACATGTGGTCTCTTATTTTCTGACCTAAAACCCAGGAATGATACAAGTAATAAGGCCAAAGACATTTGTGGAAAATGTAGCGCACCTCTCTAGAGTGTATAAATGTAAAATGTTACTCCCTATTGTAGGAATAGATTACGATCGCAACATGAAAATGAACTTCACAAAAGTTCAGACAACCCGTGAAGACTCACAACTTTAGAATTTATGAAACTCTAAAACTTACCTTTTCTAAAAAAACGTTTTCAAAAATTTGCACAAGTCTCAGATCTTTGATCAACGACTTTCAAATAGACATCACACAACCACCATAGAACTTGCTAAGTACGCTCGTACTCAACCTATCCTTTTTAAACCCCTCCTTAAGTTATGAGAAGACCTAGAGACCAACACAGAGAGTAGAATGAACTTCAAGGTATCATATTAGTAGAAATAAGGCATAATAAGATATAGGATCCACAAGAGCACGCATTGGTAAACGATCTAGCAATACTATAGCTTCTCTAGTAAGTTGCCGGCTCCAATAGTTTTAAACTTTGTACTACCCTTTATTAGAAAGCTATTCCTTCTGCATTTGAATTTCCACCGCACTATGAATTCTTATTGGACAGAGAAGGATCTTAAAGCTTTTGTACATTTTTAGCTCTTGTATGAATAAATAAAGTTGTCGGATCCGAAATGTTTCTGTTATACCACTCCGAGATGCAGAAACACTAGAAAAAGCGTGCGTGTTCCAGAGCTCGCGCCACAATCACTCCTATCCCTGCACGTGGCATCCTGGGAGTTCTTCGCGCGCTGTCCCAAGCCTTTCCTGCGCGACACGTGGTGCTTGGAGAGAGGGGTCGCCGTCCTTTTTCTCTTTCTCTTTTAGATTCAAATACGAAAAATCCGATATCTTTTAAACGAATTGGCCAAACCGAGATCCGTTTTCACGGTTGTACTAGTCGTGTCCAGATCTACAAAACTAGATCCCATGTTGATATGTTTCGACGAACTTTTTTCTCGTACTGCCTTTGATGCGTAGGTTGCACTGCCTTTTGGTCTAGTACACGGTGCCTTCGGTTGCAATGCATGGCATGGTGTCCAGGCAGTGCACCGTCCATGCACTGTCTTGTTATTCTGTGTTGTACTGCCTTAGTCCGCAGTGCACTGCGCGGTGTCCAGGCAGTGCATCGTTCACGCACTGCCTTGTTGTTCTGTGTTGCACTGCCTTAGTTCGCAGTGCACTGCGCGGTGTCCAGGCAGTGTACTACGGACTGTCCAGAGAGTGCACCGACTATGCACTGCCTTGTTGTTCTGTGTTGCACTGCCTTAGTTCGCAGTGCACTGCGCGGTGTCCATACAGTGTACTACGCACTGTCGAGGCAGTGCACCGACCATGCACTGCCTTAGTTCGCAGTGCACTGCGCGGTGTCCAGGAAGTGTACTACATACTGTCCACCGTCTATGCACAGCCTTATTGTTCTGTGTTGCACTGCCTTAGTTCGCAGTGCATGCGCGGTGTACAGGCAGTATACTGCCTCATTGTACTGCTTTGCACTGCCTTCAGTCGTGGTGCACAGCGCGATGTCCAGGCAGTGCACCGTCCATGCACTGCCTTGTTGTACCGCGTTGCACTACCTAAGGTCGCAGTGTACTGCGCGATGTTCTTGGAGTGCACGGTGTACTGTGTTGCACTGCTTTCGGTCGACAGTAAACGAGTTGCCCCGCTCGTGCACTGCGTGGGACTGCCTTTCGTCGCGTGCACTGCATGAGCAACTAGTTTCGTCGCGTGCACTGCATGAGCAGCTAGCCACGTGCCAGGCTGCTGTGTGGCCGGAAATACACGCGCTATCATGCGGCCGGAAATACACGCGCTGCCGAGCGGCCGGAAATACGCACGTGTGAACTTCCACACGCCACGTGTCGGGCTGCCGTGCGGCTGGAAACGCGCGCTCGCTTCCTGAAGAGCGCGCTCCCGCTAGTCGTTCCCTTCCGAGATGTAATATTTACGGATGAGTATTTCCGTGATTGTCATATCAACGACCTGTACAATACAAAATACAGTGGTGTACTGGATCACCGCATGTTTGCACCAATGTTTGTTTCAGTTTTATCATAATATAAATGATCTGTTAGGAGACTTGAGTTTATGGAATGTTCATAATGAAATATAGTGCAGAGAATTTCTTGAAGAATCTTGCTAGCGTTTATAACTATAAATCGAACAGCCAGTGTAGAAATCATTTGAACAAAAGAGGGCTAGACCAATATCGTTGTAGGTGGCATAGGAGAGAACTCACCGAGGCGCTGGAATCAAGGTTAAATTTTCGCGACTGTACATACATATATATATATAAATATCATGAATTATTTTGATAAAACATTTATTTTGTAAACTTTGGATCATCATCCGACCATCCATATCCCATTTTAACTTCAGTTATCAACTGCACATTAAAGTTTGCATAATTTGGAAAATTGTACTCCACCATTTTAGGTGACCGAGAGTTACGGAGATCACTCGGTAAGAATTATCGAATTCGTAAAATTACATTGTTTGATACTACTTAGGGCATGTACAATGCGGTGACGTCAGCCTTTTCTTAGAGCTGTCACGTTGGATTTTCGTTTAGTTGGAGGAGAGAGAATTAAGAGAGAGAAGGTTGACTTCTCTTAGCTAAGGATGATCTCTTAGAAATAAGAGAATACTATTTTCTTCATTGTACCTTGTGCCCTCTCTTGTCAATATAATTTCTTACTATAATTAGACAATTAATATTAATTCTTAGAGATGACAATAAGAGATGATCCATTATATGATTTATTATTATTGTCTTCTCTAGACTAGGTGAAGTGCTAAGAGAAGATCGGCCTTCTCCTCCATCGTACGTGCCCTTATTTCCCTTGCAGAATAAGGAAGGCTTGACTTATTTTAGCTATCAATTGAGATCTATAGTACTCCAAAAAAGAATCGACCGAATTGCGCAGTGGTGAATATTGGCAGCTGGGTTGCAAAAAATTCCATGTATGGTGGCCAGCGGTGTGGCTGGCCCAAGATGAGCAACCATGAAAGCCTGCAAATGGTGGGGCCACCAGGCGGTTGCCACACAGCGGGTTGGCCCCTCACTCTCCCTGCAGCACTGCTACCTGCCTTTTCTGTAGGATAAATCCGTACAGGCACATCACTTTTTAAGATGCAGATCACGGTACACGATGCACGCTGCAGGCAATTGCTATCGGAAATCTCTGCATCTGCGCACAGTACTACTACTGCTGCTGTCCTGTACAGCATATTATTACCGCAGTACCCCCTGCCCCTTTGATTTTCTCTCTCTTTCTGAATTGTGGCAGATCCACGCGCGAGATAGATAGGGTACATGCACCGCACTGATGTGCGTGCCTTGTTTGGTGGAGGTAGCAATAGTGCACACCCTTTCTCTCTCCCTCTCTCTAGGCTGTAGTAGCTCGCTGTGGCAGAGATTTGTCCAGCTTTTCGCCTTTTCCGTGACTGTCTGCAGCGTGCAGCAGGGCCCAGGATTGTGGGGAACACTCATCCTTGGTCAGACGACGCGCCAGCAGAGACATTGTAATCTGTAACAGATACAGAGGCATTAAAATACTACTGCTAGTACTAGTACTCCGTCCGTAGTAGCAGTAGCACTGTAGCAGGCAGCGGTGGCCGTGGGAAGGAAGTAAGGGAAATCGCATACATTCATGCTGCGCTGTCACGCTGCAGCAGTGGTGGCCATCGAGAGCGATCGATCGACGGCCTCCCTTTCCAGCGCGAACAATGATGCATGCATGTATACCGCTGACGTGCGGGCATGGCGCCATGTGCTTTCCTTTGCAGAAAATAGTTAGATCGTTCCTTGCGTACAGCAATTAGCGGAAATGGGTGCAACCATCCTACTGTTCTTTTCTGGAAGCAAGCGTATCATGCATCGTCACCTGTCTAGTCATGGCACTTACTACCAATCAGGCACGCACGGATCGAGATTTGATTTTCGTTCGCTACACATGCCCACGCACTGTATCATGATGCTCCCTGACGGGGGCACGCATGTGGCCGACGGATGGATGGATGGATCATTGATGGACGGATGTTACAGGCATGGGACATCTACGAGCCGAGGTGTGAGCATCAAAGCTATTCTACGTACTAGCACTAGCGGCAGGCCGGGCAGAAGACAGTGGAATCCGAGTGCGGGCACGCCGGGCTAGAGAGATCGAGCGGTCAGGGTCAACATCCCGAAAGACGCACGCAACTACGCGAGCATGGATGGATGGATGCTTGGAAGGAGAGAAAAGGGAGAGAGACACCGGGCACATGCTCGCATCGCATGGGATAAAATGCCGCGTCTGCGCCTGACCTGGTGCGGTCTCCGACGGGAGGTGGGGGCTGGCTTGCGTGTCTGACAAAAGATCGCAGTGCCTGCTCGAACAGGGCATGGAAAAGCCATCTCACGCACGCACTGCCCACGAACACTGGTGGTGCGCTGCGTGCCTTTGCCCTTGCCTTGCCTGAGTGGGTTTGGCACGGCGAACCACACCGTCTCTGTGCTGCTGTTCCTTACCTACCGGAGCGAGTGGAGATCATCATGATTCAGGCGAGGGAAGTAAAGAAAGTGGCTGGGCGTGGCGCTTTGCCCGGCAGGCAAAACTACACTGACCCAATGGGGCGTCGCCTGCATCCTGAATCCTGATGGAGGAAAGATTCCAGCTCTCCGCTCACGGCGCTGCTCGATCACGTGGCCTTGGCAAAACATCCCCATGTAGTATCAGCCGCAGAAGAAAGAAAATATGGGATGGCAGGTGCTCAATCTCGGCAAAATCGACTTAAATAACCCACCAATATCAAAAGAATTTTAAAAAATAAACTCTCGCCCAAAGATTTCACCTTTTTGTTCAGCACCCAGCACGAAGACACTATTTTTTTAACAAAGGGAGGGGTTTCGAAAGACCCGATGCACCATTCAATTTCCAAGCGGTGGGTATAATTTTGCATACAGGACCCTGCAGGAAAACAGCACTGCAGATAAGGTCTGTATGATTACACAAAGGCCCCTAGGAGAAAAATTAGAAAAGCAATCAAGTCCTTGGTCCTCTCCACCGACAGCGAGATTCCAACTCCGGTCACTCTTCCGCTGCAGGGGACGCACCACTTGGCCGCGGGAGAGCGATGAACTCCGGTGAGGAACTCCAGATGAGGCCTCCGTCTTGGAGGTTGATAAGACGCTGCTATGGCTTCTGCAATGGCCGCCGAATCGGGCGCAGATCGCGAGGGCAAGACTTACCGCCGCGTGATGTGCTCCATGGTGCTGCTCGAACCTACTCCACTATCGCCCAGAGGTAAGAGTGCAGGCGCGAGTCATCTTCCCTCCTCGCCACCGAGGCCGGCTAGAGAAACCTCACCAGTTCCTCCGCTCCACTTGAAGCAACAACACCCCACACTACGGCGCTTATTGAAAAGGAGGCTCACCTCCAACAAAGCCACCTTTGTCTTCCCCCATGGAAGCACAGCCGCAGGAAGTGGAGACAAACGCCTAGCGCTGCGTCGATGCGCTAGGACAGAGGACCTCTAGCTCTCTTCTAATCTGCCAGCACCACTCCTACAACCCCCTCCCCCTCGCCTCCATGGCCGGCCGGCAAGAGAGGATGCAGCAAAACAGTGCCCCAGATCACAGAGAGGCAGACATCGGTCTTATTTGCGGAGATGCTTGTGGAAGCACCGCCCTCCAACCTCCCCGTCCACTGGAGCTCGACCAGGAGGAGGCATCACCACAAGTTGCGCCAGATCTGACCGAAATAGATCAACGCCCTACTCCAACTACCAGGCAGCACGCCCAAAGACGGCAAGCAACTGAATCTACTCCTACTCCTACCTACTCCGACGCCTCCCCTCCGTCATCTTCGGACGACAGCGCCGCCGGAGAAGGCTCGTGGGCGGCTCGATTTCTCGAGTGTGACTCTCAATGGGAGAACAGGGGGAGAGAGGAAAAGAGTCCCTACTGGTTCATCAGTCCATCCATCATGCACCAAGACACTATACTAGATAGGATAACACGCTCTCACATGCGCTATCCTCTTGTCAGGGTGGCGTCGGCGGGGCCGGGCGGGGTCCCATGGTCAGTGTCTTTGCCAAAGGCGCTATCCAATGTAGCTCAGCGCCTGTCCCTTAGGCACTGACCTATTGACTACTTAGCACAGCGTGAGCCGCCACAGCGCAACTGCTCCTCGCTCGACCTCATCGAGGGAAGAACAGAGGAAGGTGGCGTCGATTCTTCTCTCTCCCCTTCTCAAATCCCCTCACCAAAACCTGCAGATCTGAAGCAATCAACCATGGATTTTGACCCCCATCCCTCCCACAAGTTATTCTCGCCTGATCCCCTCCTTTTCATCCAAAAATTCCTTCTCATTGTTCATATTGTGCTAGTAAGGGTGAAACCCTAGTTTTGGATGGATTCGAAATTTCTATGGAAATTTGGGATAGTGTGAGGTGATTTAGGATTTGTAGATGATTTGTAATCATTGGGATCACCTCTGTTGTTGAATTTTATTGTCAATCATATTTGCGTAGGAATTTGTATGTATGTATGAAATGATCCTCACATATACATTTGTATTAGATGGTTTAAAAAAAAATAGTACCTATGTATGTTTTTGAGATGAAAACATATGAAATAATGCTCACATATGAAATTTTGCTCATATTTGCTTAGAAACCGAAATGATGTTCATATATGAAATAAGCTCATATATGTCTTACTATTTGAATATTGTAAGATGGTGTGGCTTCTCGACAATTACTATGATGTTGAACACCAGGCCTATTTGCTGGTAGAGTAGAAGATGACATTCTCTTAGACTTGTATACTTGTAATTTCTTATTGTTTCTAATGTGAACGATATGGCGTAATGCTTTGACTTCTATGTTTACAGAAGCTTTATGCTTCGGTCTCACTGGACCTCCTCAAGTGACATTGTCGTATGATGAGCGCTACAGTGAGTACATAGAGAAGCGAGGACTCCTCCCTTTCATCCATCTTGTGAGTCGTTCGACGCCAAGCCTCAACGTTGCTGCAATCAACGCACTTGTCGACCGGTGGAGTCCGGAGACGCACACTTCTCACCTTCGGACCGACGAGATCACCCCTACTCTTCAGGATATTTCCATGATCTTTGGACTTGCTATCGAGGGGAAGCCTCTGTGTATGAGCACGAAGCCTGAAGGGTGGCACGATCAGATGGTGTCCATAAGAGGATCATAGATAAATTCGCTCATTTCCTGGTCCTAGCTAATGATGTTCAGATCCAAATGCATACCTCTGTATACTTTTGGTACGTTATCTCTACGACTTTGTTTGCTGCTAGCAATGGCAGGACTGCTCGATGGATGTGGCTCAATACATTGACTATATTGGACGGTAAGTGGAGCTAGGGTTCGGCGGCACTAGCCTACTTGTACCAGCAAGTAATCAAGTGTTCATTTTTAATTTTATTGTTCATCACCACTTAAAACATGTCCTAAATTAATTATACGTTCATTTTTGTCTAGTTGGATGATGCTTGTCGTAGGTCCTTAGCCAGCGCCGAAATTGGTGGCCCTTTGGTCCTACTTTCGGTATGGAGTTAGGAATGCTTGGCAGTTGGATGCCCAAAAGAGGTATCTTTCTTGCCTTGGAATGATCGTGGGAACCCTCTACGGCTCCCCACTTGAGCTTATATGTGGGATGTGGTATTGCAGATGACAAACAATGTCGAGGTAACATATGAGTAGTAGACCAACGAATTGAATTCTCTTAATCTTGAACAGGTAAATATTGTCATTATATCACTTGCTCGCATGCTCTCCACGTTCTAGTTGAACCCGAAGTGTTTGGAGGAAAAGCGTATTTGGCTTATGTGCTGCCCATTGATATGCAACTGGGCAGTTGAGCATCATCTACCACAATGTGTCATGACCCAGTTTGGGTTGTTTTAGGTTAACCCGCTATAATATAAGTATATGGACTACGAGCTTTGCATGGTAGGAAGCATGAAATGTGTTCACTTACCATCAAGATGTCCTTTTTGATGGTATTAATATTGTGCTTTCTTGACATGCAAGTTGGACAAAAAGGCAGAATAAGGTCAAGCATTGGGATTCTTTTCATAAGAGGCATGTCATGGATTTCGAACTATGTGTGGAGGAAGCTAAGAGAAATGGATGGGGTCAGAAAATCTAGTATATCCCAATTGCATTGAAAAATACATTCGATGGCTTCATGCCAATACTCGTTTGGAAATATGCATATTGGCTTACGAGGCGGAAATACTGGAAGATCCCACCGTGTTCCACAAAATTACCCAAAGCCAATACAACAAGTTTATAAGGGAGGGGACCAAAAACCCTTTTGCGTCAGTGCTCAATTTTGTGGTCAAGTGTTCCATTCTTCTTTTTCCTATTAGCACAAGTACCCCTATTTTGGTTGCCTAACATGTTGATTTCCTTCCATGACTGGCGCGACGAGATCAAGAAACAAGCTGATGCATGCGAGATAGTTCTTGACAGAACTCGGGCGGGAAAATAGGGAGTACACTTCAATATTTCGTCTTGCGTCTTCCTCGTTTGCTCACCTTCTATTTTAGATCGGGCCATTATTGAATTCCATGATACTCTGGCCATTGTGATTGGTCAAGGTTTGTGTGAAATCTTGGACCCCATGTCTTCTTGGTTGTCATGATAGAGAACTCAGACTCTATGACAATGTGTGGGTGGTTAATATCGACATTTTGATTGTGAGTCACCGTTAGCAAGTGCGAACATGCGAGATGAAGTAACAATTGCCTCCCACATGTGCAATCACAATTCTTTAGCGAGACCTTGAACGCCCGACCTCCATATTGGATACCATCGTATGTTGTTCCTCCTAGCTCGTTTACTTGGTAAATCAACTCGTTGTTATCAAATACAGTGGCAATGTGGGAGTACACCTACCTTGATTGAAATTCACAGAAATCATCAACCTTCACAGGGTACTTGTATTTGCAATGATGCTTGTTCTCTCCCGCAATTTGCTTATCCGCTTCAAGTGAGTACTTCAGAAAATACTCATTCATCTTGGCAAGTGTGTATTGACCTATAGTAGTCAAGGGCAATGCGCGAACACCCTTGAGCACCTTGTTGAAGAATTCTGGCATGCTGCTTCTCATTTGACCGTACCTCAGCCTGTCTTCATCATAATCTAGTGCACACTTCTTCCGATGTAGAATGTTCCTATTGAAGAAACTCTTGCCCTCCCCTCGCTTTGAGTTTAGTGTTATAAAGAAATTTATTCAATTAGTTGTGGAAACGCCAATCGCAGAAAGCGAGACAACAATCTTGAAGATCGTCGGACAACTCCTTGACCCCACACACCCTATAGAAGTTTGAACAAAAATGCCTCATGCACCATCGATGGTGTAAAGGA
The DNA here is from genome assembly GCA_916181665.1 of Avena sativa. NCBI lineage: Eukaryota > Viridiplantae > Streptophyta > Magnoliopsida > Poales > Poaceae > Avena > Avena sativa. Next base: position 426,408,205 of record OV702287.1, on the reverse strand, counting down.
GCATGCCCGGGAATGCCAATCTCCATCGGGTTGAGAATTCCTTAATGGCGATCCGATATGACACAAATTTCCCTTTGAGGAGGTAATACCTTGGTTCTCAAAAAATAAATGAACCACTCCTAGTTATCATTCTTGTCCGCCTCAACTAAAACAACTGCCAAAGGCACCAAATGTGTATTGGTATCATTTTGTATTGGAACCAAGAGAGTGCCCTTGAATTGACCCATCGAAAAGGTGCTAACAATGGAGATGATCGGCCTACAATGTTCAAAAGCACTCATGCATTGCTCGAATTCCCAAAGTGCATGGCCAAATACTTGAATAGTCCTTCCATTGTAAATTCTTGTATTGTGCCCATATGGCTCTACAACATGAACCATCCTCGGGTTAGTGGCGTCCATCGCTAACAACAACCTGGTGATTCGGTTGTATGATTCCTATCAATCATCATACAACATGTTGAATGCGGCTTGGTTCGCCTTCCATTTCTTTCCGTACTTGACCTTGTAGTGAAATATAGCTTCCACAAGTTCCATGATGCTCTTAATGGTCATTGTTGGAAGTGACAAGATAGAGTTGGAAAGCCTATAAGCGATGAACTCGGAGGTGAGTTGTTGGTGGTCTTGCTTCACATGTTTGCCATCAACCTCCTTGCCTTGGCACATGTGAGTTGTTACACAACTAGATATGTGCCATTCGGGCCCTCCTTTCCATGGTCTTGCAACCACAATCCATGGACAACCATCCTCCTCACATTTTACCCGGTAACGCTTCCTAGCATCCAAGTGAACCACCATGCACGGACGGTAGTACTTAAGGAGAAGTCCTTGATCCATATCTTCTGTTCCAACAAAGTTGCGAACTTCAAACCGGGAAAAACCACATCATGATTCATATCTTGGTGCAAAGTTGGCCTTGCTCCAAGTTATACCCTTACCACCATCAAATGTGGCTTAATCTGTGAGACTAAGATCACAAAACAATGGTAGTCGATGATCCCTCCCCTCTACCTTCTCGTAAGCTTTGGCCTCCTTGGCCGTGGACGCCTTCTCCTCAACTTCTTCGCCAGGACCATCATCATCCAAGTCTGATGCATAGCATCGAGAATACATGATGGCATGATCCATGCTTTCTTGCGTATAATATTTTTCCAAATCTACAACATTGTTGTCATGGAGCTCAACCTTATTCTCATTGTCCCCATACCCACCATTCTCCTCATGCAAAGCTTCATCTTGGTTCTTTGAAATCAGGCTCAATGTTTTCCTCGCTTCATGTTGGGTCAAAAGAGGCTTGCTCAATTCGTATTGGATCATTGGTGGAGAACTCCTAGCATCAAATGGGGAGGCAAAACGCTTTAAGTACAAGTGCAAAATAGCATCAACCTTTTTTGTGGCAAATAAATCAAGAGCATTGTCTAGTGATTCGGCCACCACCTCGTTGTATGCACCACAATGTTTCTCGGAGTTGGTATGCACTGTCTTCTAATGGATATGCAGTGCATACCGAACCCCGCATTATGCCTTTCCTCCAATTCAATAACATCACTCGGATCCATCCAATTCAAATCAATCCTCACTTGTTCCAAAACCTCCACATAGGTAGGACTACGACCGAACACCAAGTCAACCTCATCCGCATACGACTCAATATTTCCTTTTAAGAAGGTGTCCTTGTCCACATGATAAACATGACCAATTAGTTTTGATCGGGATTTGAGAGGGCAGAGGGAGACGGGAGCCGGTAGCCTCAAACTCCTACGTTCTTTGTTCTTGGTGGGAGAAGTGTGGAGTGGGCCGTGCTGGGTTGTTACGCACGGGCTATCTAGTCAATTAGTTTAGCGCCTATACCAAGTGGGATCCGTCCTGGCCCTGCCAACGCCACGCTAACAGCATGGATACCGCCTGTTAACCTAGTGTAGCTAGGATGTCAAGTGGATCCCACCTAAATCCCATTTGTATTTCATCTGTCAAAATCTAGTTTAAATTTTTTCTTAAAATTTACACTAGATTTTGGTAATGAACTAAAAGTGAGACCTTTAGGGGATCCCACTTGACACCTTAAGTATAGCGTCTTCGTGTTGGACCCTGAACAAAAGGGTTAGAAAGGTGAAATACTTTGGCCAAGAGTTTATTTTCTAAAATTCTTTTGTGTTGGGTTATTTGTTTCGATTTTACCCTCGATCTCTACCTCCAGTTCAATTCATTATTATGATACGAGTCCATGTCAACGGATTGCTCGATAGGCATAACATGAATATGACATGTTGGCCCGTGAATGTGTACCGTGGAGGTCCAGCCCATCGCACTCGATAAGACAAATGTGTTGTGTTGTGGCCGACGACGTTACTGATCACCAAGCGGCGCGCTCTCCAAACCAAGCCATACAGCAACGCAAGTGGTGTGTCCGTATCACGGCGAAAGCAACGCGCGCGGTCGTCAGGTCCCCGTGAGGTCGGGACCGGGGGCGCGCTGTCACCGTACGTACCGTGCGCTCTTTCGGCCAGGTCGTGCAAACGCAGCGGCACGGCATGCATGATCACACGCGGGTGTCGCCGTCGACTGGCCCGGGGACGAGGACGGCCGGTTGGACCCACGCGTGGCGTGTTCGGACCACCTCCACGGTCGGCCCCTTTCCTTGTCCATCTCACTAGCTCGGTGTTTTCTTGCCCGTGACTCCATGGAATATGCACATTTTGAATATGCACCGAGAAACAGGAAAAGGACACACTAGTATGGTGTACTTATGTGGCTATCCCAATCGACCAGTTAATTTTGAAAATGGCAGATGCAGCTGCGAACCTAGAGACGTGCAAGATATGGGATGCTAGCTGCGTAGCGATGCGAAGGCTTAGCCGATCCGATCGGCGTAGTACTGGCCTGGTAGGCGTGGTTTCCAACGTGTCGAGGACCAGCTTCCTACGACTAGTAGCTCCTACTAGGTGTAGTACGTGTTGAAGACCGGCTTCCTACGACTAGCTGCAGCGGACGGCCTACTATAGTCCTAGCAATAGTATGTCTACGACTAGACAAAGAACCATGGACCGAGACGTACGTACGTACGCGATGAAGTACGCACATGCTGTTATGGCTTTGAAAAAATAGTAAAGCATATCCTGTTCGCCTTCCCAGTACGTAGTAGTATCTTGTAGACATAATCAGATGGTGATGTAGAGTAGTAGATGGATACGATCGATCTCTACGGAGATAGGATAAATGGTGACGGAGACCGTGGAAGAAAGGGATCGCCGAACCAAAGAGTGATGGTAGTGTGAATTGGTGATGATGCATACGACCAAGCAATTTTTTGTCACGTCCTTCTCGGTCACTACTTGCTGATGCTGATCGTTGTATTTTCCTGGTCCCGCCCGTTTTTATATAACATCCGTGTGCGGATGGCTGCTTTGCCTGGCCTGCGCATAAAAACAAAACGCTTACCTCGCGGGGTGACACGATTGCCCGTTGCTTTTATTGGCATTGCTCTACCAGTTGTTGGAGAGTTGGAATCTTGCGTTTCAGCTTCTACAGGGGTGCTGCCAATTCTAAACTTTTTTTTTTCGAAATGGCCAATTCTAAACTTACTGAAAGGAATGAAATTGGTAGTATTCTCTGATAAGAGTAAATGCCAGAGAAGTTATGCACTCGTATTATTATGAGGAATTTCATAGGCCTCTATTACTTAGATTTTTTTCTTCTACGGAGTATGTTTGATCTATAGGGTTAAAAACCATAGGAAAGTTTCCAATTATCCTATTTTCATGCAAGGCAGGAGGAAAATTTCTTTCCAGTCCAACATCATAACAAAATCATTGTTCCAATAATCGCTAATTCTTGCACCTAGACCTTTATGGTAGGCATCTATTCGGGAGTACCTTGTAGGATTAGAGCCATGTAAACTTACCTAGTTTACTGTATTTTACAACCGATTTCAATGAAAACAATATTACAACTACGTTCATAGTCAAATTTTGTGGGTTGTTCTTGTGGCGCAAGCAAACTTTTACTCCCACCAATCGATTTCTTACATGGTCCTCTTGAAGCCAAAGAGAGAAGAGTCAAGATTAATGCTAATATATGTTGCCAAAAATGCTAATAAATTGCTTGCATTTAAGTCTACTCATAGTGGGAGTAACTAAGCTAGTAACACACATCCCCTGCATAGCTAACTAGGCATTTAGATTGCCGCCTCCACAACCCTCGTGTGGCGCCGGTCCCTCTCGCCGTGGTGACACGGGGCTCTTGCATCCGTCGTGCAGGCTCTTCCTGCCTCCATCTCTGCGTCCCAGTTGTCGCTAACTGCTCGTGCTGAGGCAAACACCTCCATCTCCCAGTTCTCTGCGTCCACGTCCTCCTGCCGACTCCACCTCGCCTCCAAGCCGCCTTGCAGTGCACCTTCGCCAAGGATTAGCGCAGTGTTGTGCGCCTGGCTGCTGCTTCCGACCTCTTGTCGAGGATGTGCGTCACGCCCTGCTGCTCTACTGCTCCACGACCATGAGCTAGCCACCAGACATGCTGATGCCGCTTCTCGTGATCATGCATAATATGATTATCAAGAGTGAGCGCGATGCTCCAGTGGTTGATCCGTTGCTCTCTGAGGGCATGGGCTCTCTTGTTGAGCTCGTTCACGAGGTGCCGGCTAATTTTGGTGCTTTCCTCGCCATGCATCAAGAAATCCTGGACGACCAAGTGCACGATCAACTAGTAGAATATCTTGTCAAGCATTTGTGGGTGCTCAGAGAAAAGGCACCTCAAAATCCTCCAGCCAACGAACCCCTACTGCTTGATCTATTTTAAATTATTATTTATGTAAATTTTTGTGAACTGGTTCTCTTCAAACATTCAGTTTGTTGTAATAAACTTGATTTTATCTGCATTTATTGTAATAAACTTGCTCCAATTATGTGATCTATTTCAAATTTGGATATTTTTATGCACGACATGATCGTTGGACGCGATCTTGAGAGCGCGTTCTGAGATTGCTTTCACAAACCGCCAGCGATTTGGACCTCAGCATGCTTACCTCTTAAACTTTGGAGACGCCCGTAGAGATGCCCGGTAATGCTACAACTACGGATGATTTTTTATGGAAACACATCTATGTGCTGACGTGGGGAGCGGGGGAGAGATTACGGTGCGTAAATCACGGGAAGCTAATATTTTTGAACCAGTCGGGCAGGCATCCCGTAAACAGTTTTTGTAACATCCAGTCCATAAGCAGAGGCGGATCTAGGGAGGGGCGAGGGGTGGCCAGCAGCCCCATGCTTTGCCCCCCATGGTTCGGCCCCCCTCAAGGATATGCAACGGGGGATAGCACTAATTTTGATGTTCAAGTGCTAATTGTAATACTCTGTCCATTAGTTTAGACCAATGTGTGCAATGTGGTGATTGCTCAAGTTTTGTAGGATAACCCCAAAACATTAGCCATCAAGGGATAGTACAAAACTATCGAAGCATGTGGGACAATGGCAAAACATTAGCCATCAAGGGATAGTACATACCTATTGAATTATCGACAAAAGCACATATCGAGAAACTAATCCATGAGACACATCTGAATTTTTTCTCTACTCAGTTTTCCTTGACGATCTAGTCAGCTTATTCCTCCCTTCTCTGTCATCGTTGCGTCACTGCTGTTGGTATCGGGATTTTGTATTCAGGTGTCGTCGTGTCCATTATTACTAATTAGTGAAGGAACAAAGAACAACTCCCATGTGTCCGGTAACTATCAACTATGGCATGCTGCAGCCACACATCATGTCCAATATGTGAACTGATTGTCCTAAGGTATGATCCCAGATTATGCATGTTGGCTACTATAATTGTTAGTTTGATTACCCCATCTAATAGAAATTGCTTGGTCAAATCAATTACGGATTATATACACCAGCATTTTTAGGAAGTATTTAGTGATTAACTAATTATTGAATTATTGTGCTATTGAGTTATTTGATAGATCTGGGCATAGACCTACACTCAAACTAGTAGAATGTAGTTTGCTCATTTTATACACAATAAGACTTGGTATATGATACGTCCAAAACGTATCTACTTTTCCGAACACTTTTGCTATTGTTTCTCTTCTATACTTGTGTGATTTAGATGCAATTAATGCGGACTGATGCTGTTTTCAGCATAATTGCCTTGGTGTCTACTTTTTGTGCAGAAAATCAACTATCAGGAAAAATTCCAAAAAATATGCCAAAAATCCTATTTCACCCGAAGACTCCAGGAGCCAGAATATGAGACGGAGAAAAGCCAGGGGTGGCCACACCACCTGGTGGCGCGGGCCAGGCCAGGCCACGCCAGGGGGTGGTGTGGGCCCTCCAGGCATGCCCTCGGCCTCTCTCTTCGCCTATAAGGAGCCTTCTGACCTAAAAACTTCGGGGGGTTCGATGTTTTTCCAGAAGGAGTTCCGCTCCGCCGCCACCACCAGATTCCACGAAACAGCACCAGAAACTCCGTTCTGGCACCCTGCAAAATGACTTGCTAGTTAATGCTGTTAAAATGATGTTAAAATGAGTTGAAAGATAGTGTGGAAAGAACCTCTAATGATGTTAAAATGATTGTTAAACACTTTCAAATGGTTCAAATTCAAATAGATCAACTCGCTAAAGTGCAAAATGACTTGCTAGTTAATGCTGCTAAAGAAAAACATGCTTATGAAATTAGAACTAGAAGTGGTGCTGCTACCAGGATCCTCTATATCCTGAGGGGCATCCCAAAAGAATTGAGCAGGATTCTCAACAAGCTGAAAATAGTGGTTCTACTCGTAAGAAAGGGAAAAAGAAACATAAAAATGTTGTTCCTAATGAAGAAAAAGTTGATGAAGAACCTGAAAACCACACTAAGAATACTAAATACACCAAAGAAGATTTTATTGCTAAGAAACATGGTAGTGAAAGAGAACCTTGGGTCCAAAAACCTATGCCTTTCCCTGATAAGAAACACAAGTCAAATGAAGATGAACACTATAATAAGTTTTGTGAGTGGATGAAACCTTTATTCCTGCAAATTCCTTTGACTGATGCTATTAAATTGCCTCCTTACTCAAAGTATATGAAGAACATTGTCTCGAATAAAAGGAAGATCCCCAATGAAGAAATTTCTACTTTGCTTGCTAATTATTCCTTTAATGGTAAGGTTCCTAAGAAACTTAGAGACCCAGGGATTCCAACTATCCCTTGCTCTATTAAGAATAGTTATGTTAAAACTGCTTTGTGTGATTTGGGAGCTGGAGTTAGGGTTATGCCTTCTCTCTCTATAAGAGGCTTCAACTTGAAAAATTAATACCAACTGATATATCTTTGCAAATGGCTGATAAATCTACCACTATTCCTGTGGGTATATGTGAGGATGTACCTGTTCAGGTGGCTCACAATTGCTTGATATTAACTGATTTTGTTGTGCTTGAAATGCCCGAAGATGATAATATGTCTATTATTCTTGGGAGACCTTTTCTTAATACTGCAGGAGCTATTATTAATTGTAATCAAGGAAAGGTGACCTTCAATGTTAATGACAAGGAACATATTGTATATTTCCCTAAGAAATTGAAAGGACTTATGGTTTGAATTCAATTGAAAATGTTGAAGGCATTCAAGTTGGAGAAATATATTGTCCCATACCAAGAGAAAAAATTGAAACTATTATGATTGGGACCATTGCTATCAAGGTTGAGGTAACATAATCATTAGTGGAGTACAAAGTTTTGTCTCATATGCAATTGTTTTGGTAGCAAGACTTGATCAACCTTGTTAACAAAAGGATTCCATTGAACAAAACAATGTTTTCATTATGATTATCTCCGTTTATTTCTATCCTTTGCATTTTAGTTTTTGCTTTCGTTTAGTTTTCTTTTTGTTGTTAGTTGCTTGCATGTTAGAATTTTTGTAGTTCTAGCCTTGTTTAGTCCTTGCATCATGTTTCCAAAAAAAGAAAAAAAATCTGTCTGTCAGAAAAATCATTCTTCTATTTCTGAAAAATACCCAAAAATAAAATGTCTCGAAAAATTCTAGAAAATTCATATTAAATTTTTACGTGAAAAAAGAAGCAGAGGAGTACTTGGGAGGTACCAAGGGGGCCCACCAGGCAGGCACACCACATGGTGGCGCGGCCAGCCTTGGGTGGCGCCATGCCCTGGTGTGGGCCACCCCTGGCCCCCCACTAACTCTCTCACCTGCCACTTTCTTATCTCTCCCGAGTAAGCTCTAGTTCATAGCTCAAAATCGTGTTCTTGCTGTGCTTGCTCTCGATTTTTTCGATCTCCTTTCTCAGCCCATCTTTCTTGCTGAAATTTGGAGCATTTGTTCCCTGGTATGTGGCTCCTCCCCTTGTCCAAGTAGATTTGTGTTTAGTGGATTATATATAGAGTATTTTGCTGTTGTAGGTGACTGGTTATGAGGGCTTGTAAGCTTGTTTGATGCTTAGAGATATAGTTTTGATGCATGTTTAGGCCTCTTGTAAGTCCCTATGAGTAGAATCCTTAATTTTATTTGCTTTGCAATCACTTGTTTAATAGGTGTTTAAATTTTAGAATACCAAGCATGAACAACCATACTTTTGGAGAGATATTTGAGAGTGATGCACCTAGGAGGTCGAGGCCCTCAAGAACAGCCTCTCAAGCTAGGCCATCATACAATGAAGACCTCATTGCAACTCGTATTGGCAGTGAAAGGGATGACGGGGATGCTCACCCATCCTATTTTCCTTGTTTTACTTTCTTACAAGCTGCAGGTATTCTTGATGATTTCTTGCTACTGATTGAGAGGGTTGTTGACCTCATATATGCAAGATGAGAGTCCGCAATACGCTATGCTCACCAAAACTTTTGTTGAGAGCTTCACGTTTACTAACACACCCTATCAGTCTACTGTCTCTTTAAAATCTATGATCTGCCCTTCACCATGTCTTTGGAGAGATTTTACAGTATTGTAGGTGTGCGCATGACAGGAACCATGAAGAAAATTCAAGGGCGACCCGCTGACTTGTTGGAGCTTTACCGAGGGATGACCAATGATGATGACCGTGTGGCACAACGCGGAAAGATAAGAAATATCCAACTCCCTGCTCTTAGATACTTTGCATATTATCTTGCTACTAGTGTACTTGGTAGGGAGAACACAAGTAATATCTCCAACTATCATTTAGCATTCCTTGCTGCTGCGCTTAACAATGATTCTCGGTACAATCTTGGCTCGCTTATTGCTCGCCGCCTAGCTGCTAGGGGGCCTATCTATGGGGGCATCATTGCCTCGCGTATAGTCAATGCATTAGGTCTTTCAGTGGATCCCTATGATGCTATGCTGGCATCATAGAGGCTTGACCTTGTTGCCATGAAAACTCATCACTTTGTCACTGCTACTTCTGACTTGAACAATCTAGTATATAGGATGCTTTTCACTAACAGGGATGAAAGGGAGATCCTTTTGCCATAGCCTACTTTGTTTAGTGTTCGCAGGAGACCGTGGTCACGCTCCAAGGAGGAGGTGGACGAGAAGCTTCGCTTGTTGGGTTTCCATGAGCAGCACCAGGAGGATGTGCCCTCCTATGATTACTCCACGCATTACAGAGGGACGTACTCGAGTTCGCACCAGGATGAGGGGACCTCTTCGTCGTACCAGGGTGACACTTCATCCTGGCCAGCTTGAGATTGATACCCACTTAGGCCAAAAGCCTAAGCTTGGGGGGAGGTACGCCGACACCGCACTCATCTTCATATCATGTTGCGTTCATACTTTGTATATTCATATTTTCGTTCTCTTTTTAGTTTTCGTTCTTCTTTACTTTTTCCTTCTAAAAACACAAAAAGACCAAAAATATTTCTATTGTTTCTCTTTGGTTTGTTTCTTCTTTTTGCCTTGGTTTGCTTTTTTCCTTTTTGCTTTGTTTGAACTATTCGAAAAACCCAAAAACATTTTGCTTTGCTTGTTTTTCTCTTTTGGTTCTTGTTTAAAAATCAAAAACACCAAAAATATTTGTCGTTCTTCTTTGGTTTTGCGAGTTTGCTACAAGGTTCGACAGTCCTCAGTGGATATTGGTTTCATATTATTATTCAAGCCACACAAGTGAAGAGCAATAATAAGGATCAATGACTACTTGAGGCGTGGTAAGAGGCTGATACGAACTCTATTTGTTTTCATTTTTGTACATATACTCATCACTGTGGGCTTGCTTAGTCCGTTCAAGTAGGGTGTATGTGATCTTTTGATGCTTAGTAGTTCTTGCTTTCTTATGATTAGCTCCAACTCGCTAATAGTTTGTAGCATGTCTTATGAATGTTTGCTTGCATTGCTCTATTCATAAATTGGTATGACACCGCGGTATCCTCCTCTGAATGTTTCATTTGAATTGACTTGGCACATGCTCACGCATGCACAGGATTGTGATAATCAGTTAAGCCTTGATGAATTATTTTGCCTTGAGGATCTTTAATCACTTTCATGCCATGAGTAGTCCTATTTTGTTGCAAGCATGATAATGGCAGCTATTGCTCTCTCGTTTGTCGCTCCCTTGCTATTGCTAGCCTTCATTTCCACTGAGTGTTTTACTCATGTTTCCAACTCCCTAAACCAAATATTTCCAAAGTGTCCACCATACCTACCTAATAGCATCATTTGCTACTCCCGTGCATATTCAATATGCCTTATTTTCTTCCAAATAAAATGTTTGCTTGTTATGGGAAAATTAGTTAGTAAAGCTCTCATGAACTTGATGGCACACTTTATTTCCTGCACTTAATAAACCCGAACCATTGTGAACTCTCCATAAAAGTTATATGCTTGCAAATTATAGGCTGGGGATTAGCAGAACCGTGCTGTCACGGGGAACGCTTTCAACACTTGTAAATATATACCCAGTTGATACCTTGCTCTTTTGTTTGCGGATATCGTCGGTGTGAAATAAAAGGGGAGCTTGTAAGTCCATGGAGTTATGTATGTGTGTTAGAGAAACGCCTGGTCCGCTGGTCTAATCCATGTTGACATGGTGGAAACCTGTAGCGTAACCATAATGATATCTATGAAGCATTCTTCTTATAAAAAAAAGAGAGAGATAACTATTGAGAAAAAGAAAAAAAAGGAGTTTTATGAAAAGAGGAAAGAGAGAAAAAAACACCATTTTCCCATGGTAAATAAGAAGATTGCTGAGATACTCATTGTCTGCTTGCCTTATCATTTTGATATGGGGATTCTTCCGTATCATCGGGCAAGGGGTACCCCGTTGGCGGTTCTCAATGATACGCACATACTTACGATGACAAGAACTTATCGGTAACTAAAGTTGAGTAGCATGAGGAGCAGCCCTCGTATTCAAGGGACTTGGGATTTTTAGTTTATAGTCTGTCAAGCATATAACTCAGATTGGACCTCACTTTCACCTTAACCACATTAAAGATGCTTATGACAGGGGCAATGAGAGCTCAAAGCTAACGAGTACCATACTTTCAGCATTTGGAAGCCTTTTAAATTATTCAAAACCTTTTCTTCTACTTGTTGAGTTTCCACATATTCTTTGAGCACCTTCTTGAGAGCATAGTTGTCATTCTTTGTGTTTGTTCCATTACTTGATTATTTGCGTTATGACTTTGATGCTTGTATCCTTGATATCTTTACTTCTAATCATCATTTGAACTTCAGAGGTGCCTTGGCATTCATAATCAAAGGGCAAGCGAGATACCACTCTATCATACCTTTTAATGAGCATTGTAATGTTGCTTATGTTTGTGCTTCATGCTACTTATTATTCTTGAGTTGGAATCTCTTCATTGCTTGCAATGACTATTAAGTAGACTCAGTTGCATACACTTTATTATGAACTATCTAAGTAGTTGATCACATTGCTAAGAATATTTACATCATACGAAGCAAATGTGTTCATGAAAGTTCTTTTATCGCACTCAGTTTTCAACTGAATTGCTTGAGGACAAGCAATAAGCTAAGCTTGGGGGGAGTTGATATGTCCAAAACGTATCTACTTTTCCGAACATTTTTGCTATTGTTTCTCCTCTATACTTGTGTGATTTGGATGCAACTAATGCAGACTAACGCTGTTTTTAGCAGAATTGCCTTGGTGTCTACTTTTTATGCAGAAAATCAACTATCAGGAAAAATTCTGGAAAATATGCCAAAAATCCTATTTCACCCGAAGACTCCAGGAGCCAGAATACGAGACGGAGAAGAGCCAGGGGGTGGCCACACCACCTGGTGGCGTGGGCCAGGCCAGGCCACACCAAGGGGTGGTGTTGGCCCCTCAGGCCCCCCTCGGCCTCTCTCTTCGCCTATAAGGAGCCTTCTGATCTAAAAACTTCGGGGGGTTTGACGTTTTTCCAGAAGGAGTTCCGCTCCGCCGCCACCACCAGATTCCACGAAACAGCACCAGAAACTCCGTTCTGGCACCCTGTCGGGACGGGGAATTGGAGGAGATCATTGCCATCATCATCACCATCGCTTCTCCATCGACCATCCATGTTTCCTCCATCTATGAGTGATTAATCCCCCGGTGTAGGCTATGGGGATGGTAGGGATTGGATGAGATCGTTCATGTAATAGCATCAGATTGTTAGGGCATGGTGCCTAGTATCTTTTATTAGTGCTTTATGACTTTGTTGCGACTTGTTGTGCTTAATGCTTGTCACTAGGGCCCGAGTGCCATGATTTCAGATCTGAACATATTATTGATTCATTATGATAGTATTGTTTTTGGTCTTATCTGCAAGTTGTATACGCACGTTGTTGTCCGGAACCTATGGCCCTGAAGTGACAGAAATCGGGATAACCGAAAGGGAATGACTTTGATGTGAGGATCACGTATGTTCACGGAGTGTTAATGCTTTGCTCCGGGGCTCTATTAAAAGGAGCACCTTAATTGCTAGTAGTTCCCTAGGAGGCCCGCTGCAAACGGGCTGACAGGACAAAAGATGTTGTGCAAGTTCTCATTGCGAGAACGTATGACTATATATGGAACACATGCCTAGGATGTTTAGTACTTGGATGCTTTATCTTATTCATCTGCAATTGCCCTATGTTCTGATTGCTATGTGAATTGTCTTTTCCATGCAACGCCCGTCCGTCCATCCCTATGCCTACCGCACTCGAATCTCACTGTTTACTGCTTTTGTTACTATTGTCTTTGCTTACTACTGCTGTTACTTTGTTATTTCTACTACAAAACTGTTATTACTGATAAACTGCTGTGAGCAATATTGTTTCCAGGTGCAGCTGAATTGACAACTCAGTTGTTGAGGCTTATAAATATTCTTTGACTCCCTTTATGTCGAATCAATAAATTGGGTTTCACTTCCCTCGAACCCCCTATACTTGTGGGTCATCAGTATAGTTTCAGTGTTTATGTTTTTATGGTAAATTCTTCTTTGCCCCACATGCTCATATACTGATGTGTCCCTTGATTTATTTAGTATTCTTCTACAACCTTATATAGTTATTAGTATTTTTAAGAAAAAATTCTGTAAATTTTATCATTTATGAGATCATAGACTTGTTATTTGACGGGTTTGTAGTAGTAAAGCAAATAAAATAAAGCTTTAATTATAGAAAATTTATTAGAATAACAAAACTACATATATTAAGATCCGGTATAGTGTTATTGTATACCTATTTTAAGGTCGTTGTCGTCTCGGCCCCCCTATGGTCAAATCCTGGATCACCCCCACCCGTAAGGCTAGCATTTTTGTTCGTATTATCTTCTTTATTTTTTTAAAATATACTCCCTCCGTTCAGAAATATAACACGTTTTAGCTTTGTGAATCGAATGTATTTAGATGTCTTTAGTGTATAGGGTCGTAGAGGTTCGGAGTGAACCTATACACTAAAAAGCGCATAGATACATTTATTTCACAAATCTAAAATGTCTTATACACGTACATGGGAGGGGCTATTTTTTTAAAATAGTACTTTTTTTAAAATAATTTTCATGAATAATACACAAATTGAAAGATTTGCAATTCTAGCGCGGTGTCGGCATTTGAATAGCCGATCAGTCCTTATCGGCTTTTGAATAGACGACCAGTCCAGTTTGCATTTGAAATGCCAACAGGTTATAGGGGCAGTGTGAAAAATAGGGGACTAGTGAGTTTTTCAAAAGCAGACAAGACTTATCTGCTTTTGAAATACCGACAAGGACTGGTCGGCTATTTAAATACTGATACCGCGCTAGAATTGTAAATCTTTCAATTTATGTATTATTCGTGGAAATTATTAAAAAAACGTATTATTTAAAAAGAAATAGCCACGGGAGGGAGTACACGGGAGTACGACGAAGAGGAAGCACTGAGCCGATGTGTTCACGCTGTCGTGCGAGAACCTAGCAAAAATGCAAAAAACGCAGGCGTGGGTGGTCCCACCTGGCTCCCACGTCGTGGCACTGATTCCCGAAAGGCACCGCACACGCGCATCCTGCACAGGCCTCGCCTTGTCGACAGGAGAAAGGAGAATGATCAGAGGGTGGAACCCACCCAGAAATGTCGAAGAAGAGCGTGTCGCGGGCCCTACGAGCGCTGCCTCCCTCTCGCTAGTCGCCACACCGTCGTAGTCCCAAGTTGCACGCCTGCCTGCGTGGGGAACCGGCGGGGGCATGGATCAGACTCGAAACGCCGAGACAAGATGTAACGGATGGAAAAGGAATACGACGTACTAGTAGCAGCACACGGTTGTCGTTTCGCGTCGAGGAGGCCGGAGCTAGCACGGCGCCGTGTACGAATCGCGTTGCGCCTGCTTCCGTTCCGCTCGGCGTAGCTTTCGCGGCGAGTGCGACGAGCGAGCAAGCGAGACTCCTTGCTGCCGCTGCTAATCAATGCGTGCAAATCCTGTCGACGAGCGACGGTCACATGCGTGCGTGTGGTGCATGCATAATTGTTGTGCAGGTTAAGTAGCACTAGGAGCGTCCGTGACGCCACGATCTTCTGTACTATAATGGACAAAAACGGGTGCACATGCTGGCTGGCTCATCGATCTGTTGCCCTTTTCGAGAGTTAAGATTTGGCGAGCAAGATAGCCAGGTAGGTCTTGGATCATGCGGCCATCTGCGGGTGGAACGATGCTCTGCACATGTCGTCCCCAAACGCTACTAGCTAGAGTAGTAGGAGTACGACGATAAGCATGTGATTTGCTATTTATATATTTGACCATCCTCTCAGACTCAGAGAATCCCTCGATGTAATGTAATGCCGTTGCAGCAGTATAGTACGCTGGATCGTGACCAGAACACTCCAAAAGATCTGCATGCATGTCGAGCTTGATGCGCAACCGATTTGACACGTCTCCCATCGAGCTTAAGCCAAGATCAACGACAACCATGCCGCGGGCGGGGTTGCAACGCCGCAAGCTAAATTGGTTTGTCCGTTTCTATACTGACCGTATATTGTTTTTTTCTTCGAGGGTTTACCGACCGGGACCGCATAGTGGTGACTGGTGACACCGAGAGATCGTACGAGGGGACAGTCATAACACAAAACGGGCCATATGTTAGGACTTCGGCCCACGAGAAATTCAAAAGAGCTTGTCACTGCATCGTTGCATCCAAATCTCACACTAAATTGCCGTACCTACGTACCGGCTGTCCGTGGTGCATGGTTAGCATGCAATGCACTGAGGCGATCCATCGGCAAAGCTGTCCTATACTAGTAGTAGTACATTGGAAGGACTCGGGTATGATAACGTGACAAAACTTCAATCAAATTCCAGCGGATGCATGTGCCGTCGTTTTGGATGGTTAAAACAATTTGAGGGATAACTTATGTGAGGGAGGACAGGTTCTCCTGGGAAGCCAACGTAAAGTATTCCCCCGGTCCGTATTAATCTAGCCAACGGAAGTATGCCCTTGGGTCCATATTAATGACATCAACTTTGTTTTAGATACGAATCTAGTAGATAAAGTTGAAGCCATTAATATGGACGAGGAGGTACTAAAACCCTGTTGGATGCACTCAGCAAGAAATCGTCTTCGTTTTGTTCCAATTTTACGCTGTTCCTACTTCCTGCTCGTCAGTAGTACTGAACGTACAGTGCATAAATATTTACGAAAAACTTCACTATAAATCTGACTCAAGGCGTATGAAGCGCAACTGGTCCATTAGATCCCATTTGAACAATTGAACCACCAAAAGGCAACTCGGAGAAAAGGAGAGCCTCCAACGATTCATCCATCACTTGGCTCCTGCGAGATCTGAAACCTTGTCCTGAATCCAATAAATATCCTTGTCCCTGTCCTATATTAGCTGCTGACCTGTTTCGCTGCCAACTTGTGTTCCTCACTCCCTCTTGGATTTCAGGCCTCACCGACTAACTATTCTACTACATTGTCCAACTGTCCAAGCAAGCAAGTGATTAAAGAACCAGCCCATGTGTGTGTGCCCCAGATTCCTGTTGCTTTGTTCCGGACGTACCTGTTAACGTGAGCTTGAACCGAACGGCTTGTCCCTGCCTCCCCACGATTATTAACTATTTACCACGTGTCTTGACATTGTTTTAAGCCAAAGCTGTCGTCCAGTAAGCAGGGCCGGCCCTGGGGTGGGCAGGGTGTGCGGCGGCCCAGGGCCCCAAAAATCCAGGAGCCCCATACCATATATGTTGCACTAGTACTACATATACTATGCTACAGTACATCTAATTGGAAAAAATTGGCCTAATGGACCTCTAGCGGTAAGGCATGCGCTCAGGAAAAAGTACCGCTCAGGCTCAGCTCCAGAAACCAAACATCAAATCCATCGATCGATGCTCCGTAGTCCGTATCTCCCTGGCCATGCTAGCGATAGAGATTGAGGAACAAGCGGCGAAGCGACCTGTTGAGGATGGAGCGACCTAGCGCTAGCGGCCTCGCAGGACGTGGCCAGGCCGTGATCAGCGAGACAGTGGATTAGGCTTCAGCATTAAACCACAACCAGGGTACGTACGGCAAGAATTCGATCTATTTGATTCGGTTCTTATTTACTCTAATTTTTTGCCTAATTTTGATTTCTCATAACCAGTTCATCGAATCATCATATTGCCTACTTCAATTTCCGGGACCTGGTCACTCTAAAGGCGCTAAATGATAATGAACTTGAAGAGGGTTGTAGAAAATTTGCAAAAACTTTCTCTCACAAGGATCGTCCATGTGATGTTGAGGTATATGATCTTATTGCTAAGTTAAAGATGATGAGATTCACCTTGTCAGATGGTGTGATGTCTAGTATGGAGATTTTTAAGCATGTTAGAGAAGTGGATTGTTATCCTAATATATCCTTTGCTTATCGTATCTTATTTACTGTCCCTATGACCGTCGCATCAGCTGAAAGAAGCTTTTCAAAGTTGAAATTATTGAATAACTATCTGAGATCAACAATGACTCAATAGAGGTTAAATGGTTTGGCAACATTATGCATCGAGAAGAAATTATTGGTCGACATCCACATCGATCCTATCATAAGTAACTTTGCATCGAGAAATGCTAGAAGAAATTTTTAAGGCAATATTTATAAATTATTCGATATGCGCCTACTAATTTTTGATGCATTCAAGTGCTATTGTCAACATATTTTTTATTCATATAATATTTATTAATATTATTGTAATGCTTACAATAAGGGACTCAAGTTTTGGTCTCGTCCCGGGCCCCTAAAATCTCAGAACCGGCCCCACCAGTAAGTAATGCAACATGTTTTGCTTCATAAGTCACGACATGGTGCGATAAAGTAATAAAAGGGGCTAGAGCTTCCCCTTTTCGGAAAAAAAAGTCACGTCACCAGACAATGATTACATTTGCATGAGCAACCGCAACATAATTGATAATACCTCCTATCCATAATAAGCATAATAAGTGATTTAGTATTACTTTATACTAAATCAGCGATACTTATTATGAATCGGAGAAAGTACTATATATAATTAAAGTGAATCCCATCTAATCCTATTCGGCATGTGTAATTCATGTACAATGCAAGGTGTTTAGGAAAATAAATCAAGTTTTTGGTCTTAAGCACCAACTCTTATTTGTATAGGAGATGTGTCTAGTTAAGCATCTAGCCGACACAAGTAGGCATCGATGATGAATTAAAAACCAGGTTTATTTCTGTAGTCACTTCTCTAAGCATCTTGGAGTGTACATCGCTTACTTGTTAAGTGTAAGACAAGTATTTACACAAACCCCTAAATGATTTAAATGTAAGGAAAGAATCTAGAGTGCTTTTTAAAATTGACTTCGAGAAAGCCTTTGACAAGATCGGTTGGACTTTTCTCCATAAGATTCTTCGAATTAAAGGATTTCCAAATGAGATAATTGTTTGGATAAGGAGTTCTATCAATGGGGGAAAGTTGTTGTAAGAGTCAATAGCGAATTGGGATCTTATTTTTGCACGCATCAAGGTCTTAGATGAGAAGATCTTCCCTTTCTCAGGTGTTACTTGATCTTGTTGTTCATGCACAGACAATTTTGATTAGCAGAATTGTATCTCACGAATTAATTACCGGACTATCTTTGAATCATATTAGGTGGGGGAGTGGTGACATTCTGCAATATGCAGATGACACAATCCTTCTTATCCAAGATGATTTAGAGCAAGCCAGGAATCTAAAGTTTATACGCTGTCTTTTTGAATGAGTGTTGAGGCTAAAAATCAACTTTCACAAGAGTAATGTATATTGTGTTAGCGAAGCTAAAAACATATCTGAATCTTATGAAGAAATCTTCACTTGTAAAGTAGGTGTGTTGCCTCTGAAATACTTGAGTGTGCTAGACTATGAAAAAAGGTTGAAGAATAGTGATTGGAGTGGAGCTACTGAAAAAATGGGGGTGGGGGGAGGGGGAGAGAACTTGGTTGCTGGCAAGGAATAATAACATCAATAGATGGTATGACCATATTGATTAATTCTTCACTTACTAGCATCCTTATTTACATGTATTCTTTCTATAGAGTCCCTGTTGGGGTAAAAAAAGCAAGATTCAGTGAGGTCTAGATTCTTGTAGAATGGAAATTCTGAGAAAAGGAAGTATCATTTAGTCAACCGGAGACAAATGTGTAAACCTACATATCTAGGTGGTCTGGATATTTTGGATTTGGAGATTCTAAACATTGATCTACTTTTGAAATGGTTATGGATTTTTTTTGAGTGAAAAAGGTTTGTGGCAAAATCTGCTTAATGCTAAATATTTACGTAATTGTACTTTGGGACAAGTTTCGGTCAGCGAGAGAGACTGTCACTTTTAGCATGGGTCGATGTAAGTGAAAACATCTCTTTCTTTCCTGTTACAAATTTGTGAATGGAAATTGAAAAAAGAGCGAGGTTTTGGAAAGGTGAAAAACAAGTGCCTGACTAAGCCTTTCCCTAGTCTTTAAAACATTCCTTTGGACCATGAAGTCATAGTGAACAAAGTGTTCACTAAAGACGTTGGTACTTTGAAATTTAGGAGAAATATGGACGGAGAAAACTCTAGGATATAAAAGCAAATTTAGGACCATCCTGATGATACCAAAATCACTTTTGATAACTCTAGAACAACCTTCCTTATTCAGGTTATTTTGCAAGAACACTTCCATTCTCTCTCTGAAACTATTTCGACAATATCATAACATCTCTGATAACTCTCTGAAACTATCCTGTATGTTCTCTCAACCACGTACCATAAATGTAGTTTCATATATCTATGCATCAAATGCTCAACAAATGGAAGGGACTTAAGAATATTACCTCGTAGGTTCAGTAATATGTAGACATGATCCGGAAACTCCTTTCGGGTAAATATTAAATAGCTGAATCATGGGCATCTATATAGAATCTCCCATATACATGAAATATTGGAGCGAACCTCTTGTCTTTATACATGTTTCCTTTTGCTTCGTGATAGATAACAACTCCGAGATAAGATAATTAGTTATCCATGTGAATCAACACTTTGATAACATGTGAAATATTGGAGTTAACCGCGTTACCACTTTTCTCTCTTTTCTCGTTACCATATTCTCATATAACTGTGAAGCACATCACGATGTGTATGGCAAGACAATAATGGACATTGTAATACCGAGAGGTCCCGTAGAGTATCTCTCTATCGTCGAAGGGGAAAATTACACTCTTCAACTATCGTGTGCCTAGACATATGTTTGTGAAGTACCCGGAGATCACCTTAATTACCACCCGGTTAAAGGTGGTGTTGGATGACCATCAAAGTAAATCTTGCGGCATGAAGGCATATGGTACTCTCGTTGTCTAAGGACACATAAGTCATAAGTGCAAACAACAATGTTACGATAAAACCAACAACTATGTGGCGATGATATCTCGGAGTCTATCGTATAGATGGGTCAAGTCAGCATCCTTATTCTGCCAACAATTCATAATCCAATGGATAAAACCAAAAAAATCGTTACTCCAATTCATAACCTAGAAGATGATGCTAATTCATAAAATATAATTAAGGAGCGTGGTAGCAAATTGCAAATGTCTGTTCTTAATAATAGCTATGTAAACCCTAATTAGTATGTTAGGGACATGTGGCGCTTTATCCCGATGGTGGTTGGTCCCACCACGGAGAAGAAGTGGTGCGAGTAGCTAACATACCCCATAGATATGCATCTCTTGTACACAAGTGGGCGTGTACGAGATACGACCGTACAAGAGTACATCAGAAACACAATCATTTAAAAGAAATAGAAATATATTGCAATGCCTTTAAGGCAATATCCAAATACATATCATAACATAGGATACTTGTCGACATACATTAATATCATCAAGAAGAAGCGGAATAGCATGAATCCTAGTATGGATTAAGATACAATTATGGCATTAGATGCCTAGAACAAAGAAAATCCCACGGATATCAGAATCACAAGCCCCGAAATCTCTACTCGAGGGGGTTGGTGCCTTCCTCATCGGCTTCATCAACGAAGTAACCACCATATGGATATGCTTGAAAATCTGACAAATTCCGGATGTGATACCCTAAGGTACTAAGCAAGATGTTATGCAACTAAAGGGGTGACTTGGGGTTTGACGCAATTGCAGCGAAAGATAACATCTAGAATAGTTCTATAGAGAGTACATGCTATAACAATCGTCTAACAAGATATAGATGAGAGGGCGCTTTCTGGTAACCAATAGATATAGATAACATAAAGTAAATCATATCCAAACCACCATCTCTCTTATCCAACGAGACAATGGAAGAATATCCACCCGTTAGTTTATTAACCATTCCATTAGACCTGCACTATTTAGTAGTCAAGTTTGGTCAAGTTTATAGTGCTACTTTAATCGAGTTGTCTATGATCGAGAAACTATGCTCCAAGTAGTCCATAACCGTGGACACGACTTTTAGAAAATATTTACCCAGCAGGGGTGCAAAAATAGCAACACATGCATGTTCAACCTCAGGGAAAAACCAAATGGAAAGCAACGAGGTATCACGACATAGAGATCACAGAACCCAAAGGTTGTTCTAGGGAGTCACCCCACTAAGCTACCTGATGAAGGAGATATTCCCTAGAAGAAAATAGGGCTTTCTATTTTCCTGCCCTCGGGTCCTTAATTGTGCTCAGTTTTTCCCAGCTCCTTAGTTTTTCCTCAGTTTTCCCCAAGACCTTGTCTGAAACCATCACAGGTGCTGTAACGGCCGGTTGCCCGACGGTTGACCGTTATCTTCTGACTAGTGGGGCCACGTAGAGCCCGCAAAGACACGTCAGACCATCCATCTTTGTTTGACCGTAAGCATCGTTGTATCCCTGACCAAAACGCGAACGAGTGGGGCTTCGGTATATCGAATGACAAGTGGGGCCATGACGCTGATACAAGGGGCAATACACGGGTAGGATTAGATTTTTAAACGGAGCTCTACAGCGATGGCACGGAGGAGGTGGCCTGCGGGGTGCCGAGATGAGATCGACGTCCACAAAGAACTGCATGAGGCGAGACCAGACGCATTAGATAGATATGAACTAGACGCGTTTAACCATGCAAAGAAGAGAAGAAATGGTCGACGACATCGACGACTACCTCAAAACTGACCGTGTCGGACACGAACGCGAGCAATGTAGAGAAAACTAGTGTCTCTCCTTTCTGGCGTGTATAGATGGGTGCTAGAAGAGTGTGGTGGCGAAGGGAAAGACCTCGCGGTGGTCTGTGGCGTCCAGCATAGCGGGGTAGCGGGGCCGTGCCCACAGCGGCGTGCATGCATGTTCGGCATTGGCATCAGCATGTACGTTCGGCATTGGCCTCGACGGTATCTCTGTTGTGTCAGTGATCGAATGAGGGGACGGGATTGAGGGTGCATTCTGACAGTGACCTAGCAGTGGCGGCGAGCATAGCCGTTCTGACCATGCCGATATCGGCATCGGCATCGTTTGGAGGCAGTGGTGCTCGAATCAAGGTGGTATTTGTTTCTTGTACGCCAAAATGAATTTGAAACAAGTTTCATGTTGAAGGTTAGGTAACGAAAGTTTGTAACTACAAATTATACTAGTGCCATGGTGAGGTTCTTTTTGATAGAGCTATACGGTTGGGCAAACTTTTTTGACACTTTTTAGATAGGGTTCCTTGTTGTTACACGTATGGCATCATGTATGGCAAATTTGGGGTCATTTGGAGATGTTCGAAAAAATAACTTTGCTTAAGCACATGCCGTTTCGTCTCACTGAAACCAGCTTTTCTAACAAGGTGATTTTTTCTACCTTCTCTAAATGACCTCAAATTTCATACAACTGATATTCTATACATAGATAGATAGATTGTTTCGTTTTTACATTTTTCAAACTTTTTATTTCCCTTTATAATACCCAATTGATTTTCAGGTCAAAACCTCGAAAAACAGCATCATGTATGGCATCATTTTCACCCTAAATTTCAAATTTTGTGAAACTTTCCCTTTTAGATATTCCTTGTTGTTATAGGTATGGCATCATGTATGCCAAACTTGGTTAGGTCTCACTGAAACCAGCTTTTGTAACAAGTTAGGTTTATTCGACCTTCTCAAAAGGGATTTTTTTCTACCTTCTCTAAATGACCTCAAAAATCATACAGACGATCTTCTATACAAAGATAGTTAGATTGTTTCGTTTTTACATTTTTTTTGAACTTTTATTTCACTTTATAATACCCATTTGATTTTCAGGTCAAAACCTCAAAAGTTAACATAAGTAGATGGTGAACCCTCCCAAACTTCAAATACAGAGATAGATAGATTGTTTCGTTTATCATTTTTACCGTGAATAGTAATTGCTACAAGAAATCGGTGATGGTTTATCATTTTTTGCGTGAAAAGTAATGGCTACAACAAATCGGTGATGGTTTATCATTTTTTGCGTGAAAATTAATGGCTACAAGAAATCGGTGATGGTTTATCATTTTTTGCGTGAAAAGTAATGGCTACAACAAATCGGTGATGGTTTATCATTTTTTGCGTGAAAATTAATGGCTACAACAAATCAGTGATGGTTTATCATTTTTTGCGTGAAAAGTAATGGCTACAACAAATCGGCGATGGTTTATCATTTTTTGCGTCAACGGTCGGCAGGCACGATCCTGTGACATGGGCTAGACCAATCAGGGCAATGTTGCACGTCTGCGAGAATTTGTGAAGGGAGAGGGTAAAACTGAGTAGTATCAAGAAACCAAGGGCACCTGAGTAGTAAACAAACTAAGGGATTCAAATATGAGATTTAAAAAATGGAAAATGCGTGTTTTGTACAATGAAACCCATCTTGGCCTACCTCAAACTATTTGCAATACAAATATACATGAGTGTGAGAATTGTGGACTCATTTAGACAAAGTATGTTTTGGGGAAAGCTATTTTGGGAAGGGCTTATTGTGGAAAACCATGCACCTTCATAGCTACTAGGTGATTTGAGAAGTGGCAATTTGTGGTAAAACTTGATTTATCTATGACTTATCTATGATTTGAGAAGTGGCAATTTGTGGTAAAGACTCCATGAGTAAGTGCCACTCTTTTTCGGAATTTTTTGCACATTAAATGACTCATTTAACTAGTTAATCCCATTTGTTGACTCTCTGTTGACCAGCTACTTGAGGGTAAAACTGAGCATATTGCACTAGCCAGTATTAGCACTCAAGGGGAAAACTGAGCACACAAAAAATGCTAGTATAAGACTCGAGGTATACCTGAGTATATCTAAATTTCCAGGGTTAGACTCGAGGACGCGTGTTGCGGTGCAGAAATGGAAGACGTGCAATTGTTGACGCGTAGACGCGGGTCGCGGTGCAGAAGTCGAAGACGTGCAATCGTGGACGCGTGTCGTGTTGCAGAAGTCCAAGACGTGCAGACGTGCAACGGTGGACGCGTAGGACGCGGGTCGCATTAACCACCCCTCGCCTTTATAGACGCCTCCTCCCACTATCTCTGTCACTCTCACTCGCTCACGCAACGCCGCCTCTCTCACGTCCCATCATCTTCTCCAAAGCAAAAAACCCTCTCCCTCTCCCTCTCCTCTGCCGGCGAGATGGACAAGGAGAATGCCAATCCGATCGTCCACGACGCCTTCAGCTCCAAGCGCGACGCCTCCCTCTTCGACGTCGTCCCCTCAAGGGCCGTCGCCGTCGCCGCCGGTGCATCGGAGGCTGCTGCCATCGGTGGCAGTCAGATCCCGCCAGGATGGGACCCCTACGAGGAGGTGCCGTATGTCCCGCCCCCGAACCCCTACGACACCTCCATGGAGGACCCATGGAACGAGGTAACTACGGTTTGCTTCCTTTTTTGTTTCCCATTCCTTTTTGAACCCTATTTTTGCTGGTGTAGATGGATCAGTAGATGGATGAGTATTGGGTTAATATTTGCGCCGATTTTATTCCATTTTGTTTTGATCCCTTCTTGATTACGTTTAAGATTTGGGGTTCGGCCGTTCGGTTAATTTATGCAAGTAATAATGGGATCTCAATCAGTTAATTTATGCAAGTAATCATGGGATCTCAATCAGTTATTTTATGCACGAATCAAAAGATATCAACCGTTTAATTTTGCAAATAATCTGGAATGTATTCAAGTTCAGATCTGGAATCTGTTTCTTTGCCTATGATGAATCAATGGGCACAAATTTTTACAGGGAGGGTTTAGCGAACCATTGCTATGTACAAATCTGTTGTGCATGAGCTTTGGTTCACTAACACCATCCTTGTAGATATATAATCATGTCCACTCTAACTGAGGCTGCCTGTGTTTTTCCTAACTTTGTTATCATGCACGTTAGTCATCGTTGCAACTCATTCACTCATAGTTTTCATTTGATATGGATCAGGTGTCTGGCAGAGACGTCGGCAGCGACGACGAGCACCATGACACCAAGACTCGCCAGGTGCTGCGGAGGCTGCAGGTCGGCCAGTACATCTCCTACTTCGCCAAGGGTGTCTACAGGTGCCCCTTCTGCACTAGGAGACTCGGCGGCACTGACTTCAACTGCCTCCTCATGCATGCCGAGAACATCGGCAACACCTTTCCCAAGGTCGGCACGACGGGGAACGCCTACTCCTTCCGCGCCAAGCACAAGGCGCTCGGCATGCACCTCCGCAGCTTCCAGCGGGTGGAGATCTCCGCCGGGCGCATGCCTCCGCTCAAGCCCAAGGCTCCCAAGGGGAGCAACAAGTGGAGGCAGAGGCAGATGGGGTAGGCGGAGTCCTGGACGTGTGCTGCTGCCTCCTATTTTGTTGTTAGCTAGGGATCCCTTGTTGTTATGTTGTTAGTATGATGGTGCCGTGAAGAACCTCGAACCTGTTATTATGTTTGGCTGCTGTATGCAGCTTATTATCTAGGGAGGGATCCCTATTATCTATCCCTATTCTACTATATGACTGTGTGAACTTATCGTACATTACCCTGTAGATTTTATTCTAGATTTAACTACATACATATAGACCAGATGGAGTACTAGATTTGCTGCCATATTGGGCAAACAACGAGGGCCAAAAGGCACAAATAATTGAAGAAAGATAGAAATGCAAGCTTCTCTAGATTTGATACTAATTAGGTGAAAAAAGACAGAGAGAAGGAGGGGAAAAAGGTACTCTTAAAAGGGAAAATGCCAATTTGGGCTGAGAGAGACAAAACCCAGCTCCTGCTCACGTGCAACCAAACGCGGTCTCGTCCTGTCCCACGCGGTCCCTTTCTACTAGCCCCACGCGACGCGGCCCCACACGACGCGGCCCCACACGTCAGCACGGAACGGTCAACTAAACGGGAATCCTGCCGTCTAAGCTCCTTCTGTGGGTTTCAAACAAGGACTTGGGGAAAACTGAGGAAAAACTAAGGAGCTGGAGAAAACTGAGTACAACTAAGGACCCGAGGGCACGAAAATAGAAAACCCAAGCAAATAATAAATGGATTTTATTATCATATCTCAAATAGTTCGTAATAGTTTCAAATTGTGCTATAACAGTATCAAGAAGAAACATTGATACATGTGTGGTATAAAACAAACCAAGTCCTTAGTAGCCTCTATTTATACCAGTTCATTGGGAAAACGATGATCAATATTTCCTGATCATGGAGCATTTATGCCAGTTTACAACGAAGTTATATATTGATATGATGGACATTACCAAAAGATAGGTATTGTGAAACGATCAAGTAACATGGTTCATCGTTGCAATAGTTAGAAGCATAGTATCCTTCTTCTTAGACCATGAGATCATATTAATTACTATCTCCCGAGGTTGCTTTGATCGCATCAACCATCATGTCCATAACTGGGTGGCCATAAAGGTGTGTTTTAGGTATTCCAAAGGAATTGTTGATGCCTATTGACATGGGTATGATTGCCTGGGTTATTATGATTAGTTACCCTAGTTATATAAACGCTTACATCCCGCAAGGCCTAAGAAGGACAAAGGAAGGCCCAAGAAGCATCTGACGGAAGGCATGTCTTACTACATAAGGAAAGAGTAGGAACCAACATTGTATTAGTGTTGTAATTGTAACTTATAAACTTATCCATATACAGCCTCGGGACCCAGCCTATTATAAAAAGGCTGGGGGGATCCAACGGAGGAGTACCGAAAAAAACCTTGAGCGATCTATAATTATTTGTTCACAAGCAATCAGACAACTTCGACTCCCTTATTTGTCAGATCTGCCGACAAAATCCCCAGCATTCTCTTTTCCATGAAACCCTAAGTCCATCACCATGGGCATTGTCGAGGTTACCCCTCGTCAATTGGCGCCGTCTGTGGGAAATATGAATGCTGGAGTCATGGATTTGGCGGCCCCTCTTCATCAAGCAAAACCTCGACAACAACGGATCCATGCCCACCCACCCATGTTTTGGTTCCCGTCAGCTTCAACGGCGGATCCGATCTCCTCATCGAAAGCTTCCACTTTTAGGCGGAGGAACCCGAAAATCTCTGCCCATCAGCATCGATCTCTTCAGATCCATCGGTCATAATAGCAATGCCTACATCGATACCTGCATCTTCCATCGGCTCATCTGAAGAAGACGCACCCCAGCGGACCAATGACAAAGAAAACTACAGAAACTCCGTAGATCTAGGGGATTTGGCTGATCTATATGACGGTCTCTCCTTTGGGTCAGACTCCAAGTTAACGCCACCATGTGGCTCAAGTCCAGCAAACAGCGAACCCGAGGAAAGCGATGAAAACATCGACTTCAGAATTAGGATGGCTGAGATCTACCCAGAACAGAACCCACGGGATTTCACTGGAATTTTAGACAGTGTCTCTTGCGGATCCAGTGATGATGGTAGAAACACGTACATGATGCATCATCAAGTATACATGATCATCGGCAAACTGACAACACCGTGTGAATCCAACGGTAATTCAATCCTTGATCCCAATGATATTTTATCGGGTGAAGATGCAGAAAACCGCGAAAACCAAGGAGATCCACCCAACAATCGGGTCATACAAGGAAGAGAAGGAACACGCGACAGCGAATGGCTAACTCTTCGGCTATCTATGGACACATGGCAAAGAGCAAGGGACGTCGTCTCGGGCGCAGTCCCCATGACGATGGAAGCCATGCATGAGGATTTGATGGCATACCAGTACTTGCTCCACCACAAAAAGAGGGACCTACTAAGGATGTAGAGACAACTTGACAAAAGAAAAAGGTTAGACGATGAATCTAGCATATGGCAGGCACAACTAAGCTCCACCCGCGGATCCGGCAGTGTAACCGGAGGCACACCATGGAGAGGAACCTCACGGCTCTAGAATATACCGGAGGCTGAAAGATACGAGCTGACTCGATATATGGGGCATGTCCTTCATGTCAGTAGATCCGACAGGACACATCAAAGCAAAAATAATGCAAGCCGCAATTGTCGCACCCAGACTTACCAACTCACAACTCAACCCGCACCCGACGATCCCCGGGTGGCTCTCCATTGCTCTGATCTCATGAACCTCGGCATGGTGCGAGCATCCCTTGCACAGGGAGAATAAGGAACTTCAAGGCAAGTCGATAAATCACCACGCTGTCTCAACAACCCTCGGCATGTGAGACACACCCGACGATCGCGGTCGCCTCATCGGGTACACTTTCCAAACTCCGAACCACGAGATGATTCAAGAAACGACATCACACAGCACATAGTCGATAGATCAAGAGAAGATCATAGCAGCCGAAGATACTACGATGGCGAAAGCGAGGATGAGTACGAATTATATGGGGCTTGTTGCTTTACCCAGTAGGTTCGCAAGACCCCAGTACCCAAGGACTTTAAACTTACTCATGATCGCCAAAGTGCGATGGTCTCCAGGAACCTGAGGCTTGGCTGGCAGATTACTTGGCAACCGTTAAGCTTTAGGGTGGCTCCAAGTCTACCACAATGCAAAGCTTGCAGTTACACCTAAGTGGTGATGCCCGCTCATGGCTTAGGCAGCTACCCGAAGAACCCATCAGCAGTTGGAACATCCTTAAAGATAAGTTCATCCAAAACTTTACATCCACATTCAAGCGACCCGCATCCCTGGAGCAGTTACAGGCATGCAAACAGAAATCTAGAGAACTGATACGAGCATTTATCCGTGTGAAGGGAAGATACACATGGCCGACTTGGTGAGATTACAACCATAATGTTGCAACATGTGACTAGGTCATAGGGATGGAATATCATGAGAACAAGTAAAACATAACTTGTCAGTAACGAGATTAAACAAGGTATATGATACCGTTTATCAAATCTTGGACAAGTTGTATCAAAGAAACAAAGGGAACTAGACACGACGTTTAGGGTTCCCACGACATTACATCGTGGAATGCACATGGGTCATTATGGGCATCCTGGTCCCACTATTGATCATTGCTGGAGATCATGTGTGTGACATTCCTGAGCCATTGAGGTAACACACTTAAGGGTACGATGATGTTAGATATCATCTGTAAGATGGAATCAAAGAAGAGAGAGAAACCGAAATCGTTCTAAAGAGAATCCGAAGTCGTTTTGAGAAAGAAAGAAAGGTAAAGACCGAAAGGTGTTTCACATAAATTTAAATTTATAATATGAGTTTATTATATGTTAATTATGAATTAATATATATTAAATAAATATTTAAATTAATATTTATAGGGCAACTTCCTCTATAGGGCTAAAACCCTGGAAGGAATCGGCCCAAGAGAAAGTCACCCGGAAAAAGACAACAAACAACAGCCAAATCTGCTATTGGGCTGTATTGCCCTGGCCTACAATGGCGAGCAGCCGCAGGGCGCTGTGGGGGTGGGGGGTGGGGGAGGGGTGGGCAGCCAGCCACTACTCACGGGCTGCTACCGTTTGACCCAACTTGGGCATGAGGGCGCCCGCCACGTGGGAGCTAGTAGGCCGCACGCGGGCAGAGGCCAGCCCACCTGGGCCATGTGCTGCTTCTGCCACTGCTGCCACGCTTGCTAGGCCACTCCACGCGCACAAGCCCACCCGGGCCGCACTGCTGCGAGATGCCGCTGCTGCTGGGCTGGCTTGGCCGGCCCAGCCGGCCGGCTATGCCCTTTCCCCTATTTCCTTTGCCTTTTATTAGTCCCACATGGGAGATCCTGGGAAGAGTACCCCTCCTCCACCTATATAAAGGGGTGCCCATGGGTGGAATTAAAACACACAATAATCCAATGTTCTCTGAGGCACTTTCCTTAGGGAATCTCTCTTTCTCTCTCTCTCCGTCCTCTCGTGATGGCACGGTCCCTGGAAGTATGTGATGGCTCAATGCACGACGCCCAGAAAAGTGTTGATGGCTCGTGGTTGATGTAGAGCTCATTGGGAACCCCAAGAGGAAGGTATGGTGAGCATAGTAGCAAGTTTCCCTCAGTTATGAAACCAAGGTTTAATCGAACCAGTAGGAGCAAGGAAACACCCCAAAGGTGTTACTAGCTGAGCCTTGGCAGGGCGCACTACCGGTGCTAGTAGCAACATGGAGACCTGCACACCACAACCATAGAACTTTGTCCCCAACTTGCGATGAGGTTGTCAATCTCACCATGTTTTGCTGAAAACAAAGGATTAAACGTATCGAATGGAAAGAAGTAAAAGTTTGCAGAAAGTAAACACAAAGCAGTAAACAGTTGTAGATTGTATGTAAAGAAAAGGACCGGGATCCATAGTTCACTAGAGGTGGCTCTCCTTAAGATAGATAACATGCTAGGTGAACAAATTACAGCGGGGCAATTGACAAACACCGATAAAGCAATACATGCATATACTAATCATCTTGACTCCTCTGAGACTTGATTGGGCATTACAACATAATACATAGACCGCCATCCAACTGCATCTATGACTAATAATCCACCTTCAGGTTATCATCCGAACCCCCTCCAGTATTAAGTTGCAAGCAACAGATTATTGCTTTACGAACTGCGTGTAAAGTAAACAATACGACTGTTCTATGAACAAAGGATTGTTGTTTTCTCCCTAGTAGCAACAGCACATCTAGTACCTTAGAGATTTCTGTCACTTCCCCAGATTACCAGAGGCATGAACCCACTATCGAGCATAAATACTAACTCTTGGAGTTGCTAGCATCTACTTGGCCAAGATAGCTACTAACAACGGAAAGCATGCAAGATCTCAAATAACAAAGACATGATAGAATCAATAATCAATCTGAAATAGCATCTCAATATCCATCGGATCCCCGCAAACACAACATGTATGATTACAAATAGATGATTTGATCATGAATGGAGCTCACAAGATCTAAACATGAAAGCACAAAGGAGGAGAACTATCCATCTAGTTACTACATGGATCCGTAGTCCAAGGATGAACTACTCACGCATCACACCAGAGGCTTGCATGGTGATGGCCTCCAGGGTGAATTCCCCTCTCCGGCAGGGTGCCGGGAAGAGCTTCAGATCCCTCCGATCTAGGGATGGAGATGACGGCGGCTACAGACTCTTTGGTGGATTTTTGATCGGTACTTAGGGTTTTTGTCCCGAGGGCAATATATAGGCGGAAGGAGAGGCCGAGGGGGTGCCGGGAGCCACCAAACCACCCCCTGACGCGGGCCCAGCCTGGCCGCGCGGCCAGGTGGTGTGGCTGGCCCCTGGCCCTTCTCCGTCTCGTATTCTGGCACTTGATCCCTTCCGGAAAAATAGGCACTTTGGCTTTTGTCCCGTCCAATTCCGAGAATATTCATTTTCTGACTTTTCTAGAACCAAAAATAGCAGAAAACAGGCAGCTGGCACTGTGGCTCTTGTTAATAGGTTAGTCCAAGAAATCATATGAAAAGTACTCCAAAGTTGGAACAAAACACAAGAAAGTGGATAAAACCAAGCATGGAACATAAAAAATTATAGATACATTTGCAATGTATCAACATCCCCAAGCTTAACTCCTGCTCGTCCTCGAGTTGGTAAGTGATAAAAAGAAAGAATAATTTGTAGGTGACATGCACCATCAAAGACTTGATCAAAGTATTTGTAAAACATTCAAAGCTGGGAACATAGTACTTCAATCATAACATAAAAGACAAAGTTCTAGCAATAAGACAAATAAACTATGATGCAACATGAAAAGGCACAAACAAAAGATTAATGAATAACAATACTTTGCAAGACGTTTGTTTGTTTTCAATAAAAAAACATAGCATAGTGGCATTCAGCTTGTCCCTCATAGAGTAGCAAATATAAATGCATAGGACACCTTCAAAGTTCATAAGAGTGACTAGATACAAATAGTTTAAAACAAGCAATATCAAGTTATGCATCAATCAACTAGTCTTGGGACAATGCACATAGAACTAAGAATGGCCACTTTGCTCTCAAAGTAGGTGCATAAAGATAGAAGGTGGAGACTCAATATAATGGTGGAAGAAAAGCCTTCATAGAAGGAAGTAGGGATTCAAGTCTCATAAAGAGCTTCCGAAAATTATAGAGTAGATAAAACCAAGCATGGAACATAAAAAATTATAGATACATTTGCAATGTATCAACATCCCCAAGCTTAACTCCTGCTCGTCCTCGAGTTGGTAAGTGATAAAAAGAAAGAATAATTTTTGAGGTGACATGCACCATTAAAGACTTGATCAAAGTATTTGCAAAACATTCAAAGCTGGGATCATAGTACTTCAATCATAACATGAAAGACAAAGGTCTAGCAATAAGCAAAGAAACTATGATGCAACATGAAAAGGCACAAACAAAAGATTCATAAATAACATGCTTTGCAAGACGTTTGTTTGTTTCGCATAAAGAAAACATAGCATAATAGTATTCAGCTTTTCCCTCAATAGAGTAGCAAATATAAATCCATAGGACACCTTCAAAGTTCATAAGAGTGACTAGATACAATAGTTTAAAACAAGCAATATCAAGTTATGCATCAAGCAACTAGTCTTGGGACAATGCACATAGAACTAAGAATGGCCACTATGCTCTCAAAGTAGGTGCATAAAGATAGAAGGTGGAGACTCAATATAATGGTGGAAGAAAGGTCTTTTGTAAAAGGAAGTAGGGATTCAAGTCTCATGAAGAGCTTCCAAAAATTATGGTACTTATAGCTTTCAGCTCTCATTGCCCCTATCATAAGCATCTTGAAGTGATTAAGGTTAAAGTGAACAAACTATGGTGTACATGCTTGACGAAGTATAAGTCGGAAATCTCATGTCCCTTGTATACGAGGGCCGCTCCTAATGCTACTCAAGTTTAGTTACCGGTAAGTTCTTGTCATCGTAAGTACATGTGTATCATAGAGAACCGCCAACGGGGTACCCCTTGCCCGATGATACGGAAGAATCCCCATATCAAAATGACAAGGCAAGAAAACAACGAGCATCTCAGCATTCTTCTTATTTGACATGGGAATATGGTGCTTTTTTCTCTCTTTCCTCTTTTCATAGTATCTTTTTTTTTCTTTTCTCTTTTTTCTCAATATAGGACTCTTTTTTTATAAGAAGAGTGCTTCATAGACAGCTCATTATGGTTACGCTGCAGGTTTCCACCATGTCAGCATGGATTAGACCAACGGCCCAGGCGTTTCTCTAACACATATACATAACTCCATGGACTTACAAGCTCCCCTTTCATTTCACACTGACGACATTCATATACAAAAGAGCATGATATCAACTAGGTACAAGTACCAAGTGCAATGTTGAAAGCGTTCCCCATGAAAGAATGATTCTGCTAATTCCCAACAAATAAGTGCAAGCATATACAACATAGATGACATAATGTTTCAAGTTTATTAAGGGCAAGTAAAGTAAAGTGTGCCATCAAGTTCGTGAGAGCTTTAATCACTAGTTTTCTCATAACAAGTGGAAGGTAAACGAAAGCATGAATATACTTGGAATAGCATAAGCTAGTAGGTAGATATGGTGGAATCTTTGGAATAACTTGGTTTAGGGATTTGGATGCATGAGTGGAACTCATACTTTGTTGTGGAGGCTAGCAAAAGACTGGGAGCGACAAACTAAGAGAGCAATAATGGCCATAATCATGCAGAGCGACAAAACATCATTGATCAAAGCATAAAGTGATACTACAAGTTGAAAACTAAAGGATCATAAAGGCTGTGGTGACTAGCTACTGTATCACTTCCCTCAAAAAGCTCAATTCCCCAAAAGAACTCAAAAAGGAACCCACAAGAAGCAAATGCAAAAAATGGCAGAAATCTATGAAAACAGACAAGCAGGTAAAGACGAATTTTTTCGAAGACCTTCTGTTGCTCAAATCAAAAGGTGTTGAACTAACGAAAGTTAGATAACAACCTGGGTCAGAATCACAAAAAATTACAGCTCAATTCGACATACAGAGCTCTCTCACGAATTTTTACGGTGAAGCACAAAAATCTGTTTCGGGACAACAACTTTCCCAATCATTACTTCACTCTCATTAGAGGTTACTCTTGGCACAAAAAGCAAATAAAAAGGACAAGGAGCGGTTATTACTGAAGTAATAACTTCAAGACTCATCTAAAACTTTTGGGTTATCTCTCAATAAGTACTTTTCTTTAACGCCTTTAAGTTAGGCATAAGAAGCAAAGAAAGAATCAAGTGTTCTCAAATGAAGAAGCATTAAGACCAAATTTTGTTTTCATAGGAGAAGCAAAAGAAATCTTTTCTCTCTTTTTAAGGAAGTGTTCTATACCTTTCTTGAGTGCGAGTTGATATTTAATGGTGCCTTCTTTCATATCAATGATGGCACCAACAGTTATAAGAAAAGGTCTTCCCAAAATAATAGGACAAGAAGTATTGTATTCAACATCCAAAACATAGAAATCAACGGGGACATAGGAATCGTTAACCATAATAAGAACATCATTAAGACTCCCCATGAGTTTCTTTTTAGCATTATCATCAAGTGGGACATTCAAATAACAATCTTCAAGAGGAGGCAAATCAAGCATATCATAAATCCTTCTAGGCATAATAGAAACACTACTATCAAGATCACATAAAGCTTTGAAATCAAAGTCATTCACTTTCATATTAATGATGGGTTCCCAGCCATCTTCTTGTTTTATAGGAATAGAAGCTTTATGTTTCATCTTTTCTTCTTTAATCTTTATGAGAGCATCAGTAATGTGTTTTGTAAACGCCATGTTCATAGCACTAGCATTAGGACTTTTAGCAAGCTTTTGTAGGAACTTAGTAACTTCAGAGATGTTGCAACCATCAAGATCAAAATCAAATTTATCATCTAAAGTAGTAGAACTATTACTAGCCTCAACACTAGTGGTGGTAATAGTAGAAACACTAATGTTTCTAGAAATTTCATCTTCTCTTTCCCACTTAGCATGTAATTCAGCTAATAGTCTAACATTTTCATCAATTCTTACTTGTATGGCATTAGTAGCTGCAAAGGGATTCTCATTAGTTTCAGGTTTAGCATCCATTTTATTAATCAATGAAGATTGAGCTTCAGACAAAGATGATATATTTCTTTCAGCATTAGAGAGTTTCAATTGTAAACCAGGAATTTCCCTATTTAGACTCTCAAGTTGGTGGCTAATGTTCTTCAAAATGATAGATTGTTCCTCCATAGTTTTAGTAAACAGTTTATTTTGCTCATATTTCATTTGCATGAATTTTTTAGTGGCTCTTTCAACTTCTAAAATTCTTCCTTCACTAGGTAATTCAGGTTTACCATTATAGCCATAGGTATTACTAGGAGGGTAGGGCCTATAATTATTGTTACCAGAATTGTTCCTATAAGCATTATTACCATAAGCAGTGTTGCCAAAATTGTTATTTTTATGAAGTTCACATCAACTTGCTCTTCTTGAGCAACCAAAGAGGCTAGAGGAACATTATTTGGATCAATATGGGCTTTCCCATTAACAAGCATAGACATAATAATATCAATCTTATCACTCAAGGAGGAAGTTTCCTCAACAGAATTTACCTTCCTACCTTGTGGATCTCTCTCAGTATGCCATTCAGAATAATTAACCATCATATTGTCCAGAAGTTTTGTTGCATCACCCAAAGTGATGGTCATAAAGGTACCTCCAGCAGCTGAATCCAATAGGTTCCTTGAAGAATAGTTCAATCCTGCATAAAATGTTTGGATGATCATCCAAGCAGTCAGTCCATGAGTGGGACAATTCTTTACCAAAGATTTCATTCTTTTCCAGGCTTGAGCAACATGCTCATTATCAAGTTGTTTAAACTTCATTATTTCACTTCTCATGGATATAATCTTAGCAGGAGGATAGTATTTTCCAATAAAAACATCTTTGCACTTAGTCCAAGAATCAATACTATTCCTAGTTAAGGAATTCAACCACTCTTTAGCCTTTCCTCTCAAAGAGAAAGGAAACAATTTCAGCTTAATAATATCACCATCTACATCCCTATGCTTTTGCATCTCACAAAGTTCAACAAAGTTATTTAGATGGGAAGCATCATCTTCATTACCAATACCAGAAAATTGTTCTCTCATAACAAGATTGAGTAAAGCAGGTTTTATCTCAAAGAAAGTATTCTCGGCCACAGGTGGAGCAATAGGTGTGCTCATAAAATCATTGTTGTTGGTGCTAGTGAAGTCACACAACTTAGT
Source organism: Avena sativa (assembly GCA_916181665.1). Classification (NCBI taxonomy): domain Eukaryota; kingdom Viridiplantae; phylum Streptophyta; class Magnoliopsida; order Poales; family Poaceae; genus Avena; species Avena sativa. The sequence continues at coordinate 426,371,765 of OV702287.1, read as the reverse complement.
GTTCTCAAGAGTAGTCATTTTTTGGGTTTTCAAATAAGAAAGCAAACTAGCAAAACTAATTTTTTTGTGTTTTTTTGAAGAACAAAACAAGCAAACAAAGCAAAAAAAGAAACTAAGCAAAACAAAAACAACAAAGTAAAGAGATTGGTTATGAGGGACTCCCCTTGTGAAGATGTCCTTGACTCCCCGGCAACGGCGCCAGAAAAATGGCGCGTGGTTGACATCGGAGTTTCTTCTTCTACGGATCCCCGACAACGGCGCCAGAAAAATGCTTGATGGCTCAATGCACGGCGCCCAGAAAAGTGTTGATGGCTCGTGGTTGATGTAGAGCTCGTTGGGAACCCCAAGAGGAAGGTATGATGAGCACAGCAGCAAGTTTCCCTCAGTTATGAAACCAAGGTTTAATCGAACCAGTAGGAGCAAGGAAACACCCCAAAGGTGTTACTAGCTGAGCCTTGGCAGTGCGCACTACCGGTGCTAGTAGCAACGTGGAGACCTGTACAACACAACCATAGAACTTTGTCCCCAACTTGCGATGATGTTGTCAATCTCACCGTGTTTTGCGGAAAACAAAGGATTAAACGTATCGAATGGAAAGAAGTAAAAGTTTGCAGAAAGTAAACACAAAGCAGTAAACAGTTGTAGATTGTATGTAAAGAAAAGGACCGGGATCCATAGTTCACTAGAGGTGGCTCTCCTTAAGATAGATAACATGCTAGGTGAACAAATTACAGCGGGGCAATTGACAAACACCGAGAAAGCAATACATGCATATACTAATCATCTTGACTCCTCTGAGACTTGATTGGGCATTACAACATAATACATAGACCGCCGTCCAACTGCATCTATGACTAATAATCCACCTTCAGGTTATCATCCGAACCCCCTCCAGTATTAAGTTGCAAGCAACAGATTATTGCTTTACGAACTGCGTGTAAAGTAAACAATACGACTGTTCTATGAACAAAGGATTGTTGTTTTCTCCCTAGTAGCAACAGCACATCTAGTACCTTAGAGATTTCTGTCACTTCCCCAGATTACCAGAGGCATGAACCCACTATCGAGCATAAATACTAACTCTTGGAGTTGCTAGCATCTACTTGGCCAAGATAGCTACTAACAACGGAAAGCATGCAAGATCTCAAATAACAAAGACATGATAGAATCAATAATCAATCTGAAATAGCATCTCAATATCCATCGGATCCCCGTAAACACAACATGTATGATTACAAATAGATGATCTTGATCATGAACGGAGCTCACAAGATCTAAACATGAAAGCACAAAGGAGGAGAACCAGCCATCTAGCTACTACATGGATACGTAGTCCAAGGATGAACTACTCACGCATCACACCGGAGGCTTGCATGGTGATGAAGAAGGCCTCCAGGGTGAATTCCCCTCTCCGGCAGGGTGCCGGGAAGAGCTTCAGATCCCTCTTGATCTAGGGATGGAGATGACGGCGGCTACAGACTCTTTCGTGGATTTTTGATCGGTACTTAGGGTTTTCGTCCCGAGGGAAATATATAGGCGGAAGGAGACGCCGAGGGGGTGCCGGAGCCACCACACCACCCCCTGGCGCGGGCCCAGCCTGGCCGCGCGGCCAGGTGGTGTGGCCGGCCCCTGGCCCTTCTCCGTCTCGTATTCTGGCACTTGATCCCTTCCGGAAAAATACGCACTTTGGCTTTTGTCCCGTCCAATTCCGAGAATATTCATTTTCTGACTTTCCTAGAACCAAAAACAGCAGAAAACAGGCAGCTGGCACTGTGGCTCTTGTTAATAGGTTAGTCCAAGAAATCATATGAAAAGTACTCCAAAGTTGGAACAGAATACAATAAAGTGGATAAAACCAAGCATGGAACATCAAAAATTATAGATACATTTGCAATGTATCAGTATGGCACACACAAGAGACAACACACCTGCAGCACGCCGTTGCACTACAGGAATTCCAGCCAGAGGATTAACTTCTGCACTCTCGGCAGAGATTAAAGAACTGGAGGTCATCGTCGTATACTATATGTATGTGAAACCACGAGGGTGCTACGACTTGTGGTGCCTTGGATGTCGTGAGCTAGAGCTTCTGCATGATGGAGCAAAGGGTGACTTGCGAGGATCTTCGTGACCTTGAGGTTGGCTATGAGTATGACTACATCATCCATGTTCCGCTCGGAATGTTAACCGCTTTCGGACTACACGGGTATGTATCAGAAACCTCGGCCGTTATTGTATTACTCCTAGATAGATATTGGCATTATGTGTGTTCATATAGGAAAATTTTGTGTTTTTTGCCCCGAACCCCTTTAGTGGTATTAGAGCCGATCTATGCGTAGTAATGCTGTATGACCAATACACACGTGGATTGTGCAGGTATTGATCCTATATTTGTTACCCTCTAACGTGTACTTGCTAATGTCACTACATTGTTTGATGAAGTGGCTCGGAACGTCCTTACGTGAGACTGGTTCCACGCTCAACATACGACTTGTATCGTATAAGTGGCTAGCGGGTGTCGGTTTCTCATTTAATAGTTGATATGGCATTTACAACCGAGGGCCTGAGAGGGGTTTAATAGATGCAACTATTTGATCCATGTTGTGGTTGGAAAGTTTGTAGATTATAAAGGTTCTATCACGAAATCCCTAGCATCCACGTAAAACTTGCAAAAGATAAAGTAGAGACGTCTAACTTTATTTTAAAGGAGGTCTTGTGATTTGATATGGTCTTGGTCGTTAGAAGGTAAAATAGTTTACTTTTCTATTACTAAGTAGTAAGTAATAGTCATTGTTCCAATGAACGACCTGCTGGTGGCATCGTGGACTTGGCGCCAAACTGGTGGCAAGATGGAGATCGTTCCGGAGGGCTCGATGGAGATCAATGCGCGAGAAGAAGGACCATATCATATCACTATATACATGTGATGTTTATACCTTTACTACATATTATTGTGTGCTAGTATTAGATACTCAGTGGTAGCATATTAGATAAGATGATCCCTATTAATACCAATATAGTATTCTCCCTTTAGTGTGAACCACCAAGAAAGATCATAGTTATGAGGAAGGTCGTGACGATCGGGTGCTAGACATCTCGACATTTGCATACGGTGGGTGCAAGCCATGTATGCACTTCAAATACACTAAGGTTGGATTGGCGAGCCTAGAATGTACATACATGGCCTCCGAACATAGTAGATCGAAAGATCGAGCATAATTCACATGGTTAATGTGATCGACAGATATAGTCCACCCTGGAAGCTATATCAAAGGCTGTGATGATCGGGGATGATATAGTGTAAAGGGATCGTGTGATATCTAAAATCGTCGAAGGGATGGCAATTTTAGTGGGAGCTTAGTTATGAATTGAACTCGTATTATGAACTTAGTCTAGATGTCGTTTGCAAATATCTTAGTAGATCTTGGCCTATCCCATTTAGGTCCTTTGTGGCCATGGGAATTTTCTTGCTATTGTGATATATTAGAAAGGGTCCAACTTCATAGATTAATACCCACGCCCGAGGGATATCCTCATAATAGATGATCTTATCTTCTTGATACAAAAAACACTTAGGAGATATTCCAATGACTCCGCAAATGTCATCCAATGGGCTCTCCTCCATTGATGATAGTTTGTGTCCGATGAAGCTATGCTCCATTCAATGGAGGCTAGGATAGACCATGATTGTGTTTTACATAGATCAGGCACATAAAGTATGAGCCATTGGATGAGTTTTTGTTCCAAACTAGATGGAAGAAAGCATATCTTGGAGAATCACTTTGCGATCTTGCATTAGCGTCATGAATGCCACACATACTACATGGACTACAAAAAACTTTCTGGCAAATGGGGCATTGCACTCGATTCTTCCCAGTCACAAAGATGTCATTAGGGGCTATATCGTGAAACATGAATAGTTCACCTTTCATGAGTTCATAACAAATTTACGAACTCTAAAAGGGCTTGATCATAGTGGGAGTCATGGAAGAAAAGGGTATATGTTAGATATACGAATTATAAATGCTATTCTTGGAAAAATCATTGTAGTTTACAAAGTATTTGATACTTGTCCTATTTTGTGAAAACAAGATGTCTGCTTGAGAATTGCTAAAAGATATCCAAGTTTAAATACTCCCTCCATTCCTTTCTATAGTGCCTATAGTTTTTTGAGAAAAATTCCAAAATATAAGGTATATCACATTATAGAACTCGTCTAGACAACTTTTTTGGGAATTTATTTTTGTTTAATATCTCATGGAAACTCTTCTATTTTATCACGTTAATTATCCAAAAGTATATCTTCCGAAAACTCATGTAATATTCCCTCCATATGCGTTTCTTAATTTCCGTGCCAGAAACTATAAGCACTATAGAATGAACAGAGGGAGTACTGAATAACACTATCATTTAAGTCATTATGGTTATTGCATATTTTTCATTCTGATGAAAATTGCGGTCTTTAGATATTGATCTTGTGACTTTGCAAAACCATGTCTCTTGGGCAAAATGACTAAAACTCCGAATTCTAGTAAAACAGTGATATGCAAAGAATTGTTGAATCTTATACATAGTGATGTATTGTATTTTCAAAAAATAGTGGAAATCATTATTTTATAAACTTCATGGTGAGTTTAAGTAAATATGTGTATTTACTTAATGAATCACAAGTTTGAAACTATTTGAATTATTCAAATGATTTCAGAATGAAGGAGGATATTAAAATTAACAAGAATACGAAGTCTCTATGACTTGATCGACATGACTAAGTATGTAAGTTAAGTTTTGGCATAAAAGGACTTGTGAAAGATGTTTCACAAATTATGATAATTGGACAAATTCAAAGTGTATTGACTTGTCTGAATATCATAATCATACTGTATTGGATACATATGGTCTAATATTATCTCTTATCAGGGTTATAGTTATAGTTTAGAGTTAGAGATCAAATGAGCAAACACCTATTTGAAATATAAGAAACATCTAAATGATTCATGGAAATAACACCATAAAAGTTATGGCATGTTCGAGTTTCTAGAGATTTCGATAGTTTGAAGTCGTGGCGAATAAATAATATTTGTAGTGTATTCCTTGGCAACTATGAATACCTCTTCCACAAAGGGCAAACCTGTTATTGTCCAAAGTATTATGTTTTATCAAGAAGCAGTTTCTTGTTGAAGGTATGGGTGGAAGAAAGTGAAATCATAAACAAGGTATTTGACCTTGCATTTTAAATAATGAGTAGCACAGAGGAATTTTTTCTAAGGGATAAACTCTACATGTGGAGAAACTTATGATAATGATCATGATGTTTCAGTAAATACTTTTACTAAAGAAAGTAGGATTTAAGAATATATTCTGCAAGTTTGCGAAATTATTATTGATTCACTTGTCTTGTTATTTGAACCCACATATCTACGAACTACGAAGAAGCGTGATGGACCTAAATGCGAGAAATGACCAGGAGTCATAAAATCCTATATTAAGTTACATTTAAGATTGAAAAGTAATATGTTACTTGATCTTATTAAGTAAAGTTGTTTACTTGATCTTTCTAAAAGACTACAAAGTCATAAGAAATAAATAAAACTTAAAGAAAGACTTAAAATCTCGATTCATCACAAAGTATGTTTTGACAAATTCAAAGGATTGACTACAAATGTAGCGAATCTTGTGTCTATCGGATTTACACCAGGAATTACATCAATTTGGTAATTATTAGTAGGTTTGTAAACACTATATTTCTTCAATGACAAAATTGAAGAAAGGGTTGTAATTTGTACAACAAGCAGGTTTTGTCAAATTGTATAGATGTTGGAGTCTCGTATCTAGAATTCTCAATTTGATGATGATCGAAGGAATTGAGAGAACCTCCATTTGAGTGGGAGCTAAATAGCTTGGCTAAATCTTAATATTTAAGCAACATATTTTGAGTGGGAGCTAAGTGAAATCTCTGGATCTCATATATGGATGCCATATTTGAGTGGGAGCGTGGCAACATTTGTAAATATGTGTATGACATATAACAAATGATGTGATTGGTATTAATGATATTTAAGTTAGTAAAAATCCTATAGAATGAAGTTTAAAAAAGTATTAAACATTGTAATCTATCGAGATAGATCAATACGTTTAATAAACATGAGAGTCGAAATGCTTTCTGGATTTGATTCTGGAGATGTTCAGAATATCCTAGATAAGATTATGAAAGAAGTTCAACATGGAACAAGGTAAGGAGAATGTTCTTACTTGTATATCTAGATGAAGCATTGAGTTAATATCAGTATTAAAACTTTGGTAAAATAAAGAAAAGAGATGTGTTACATCTCCTATGCCTCAATCATAGGTTCTTCCACATAACCATGTTGTATACTCGACGTAATGTGACCGAAGTTTCTAGTTAGAATAACAGGTTCTTAGTTGTAAGAACATGTATTAAAGTGATTTCGGAGTTAATCACAGAACCAGAATTAAGTTTAGCATTCAATAGGAGTAAGAATAGACATCATAGTTGCATTATATGCACTACCTATTAGGATCAACATAGATATAGAATTATATGGCTACTTATGGAGTGGCTATTATAGTGGTTTGGCTAAAGAAGTTCGACTTCTGCTAAGTGGTTCCGGAGTTTACATGACAACCGTGAAAGTTCAATTGACTGATCGACTATCTTTGTAAACAATAGGAAATAAAGTCTCACTCTGTCGCCAAACGTATACTTCAACACATTATATGATAATGATGTAAATGTTAAAATTAGTAAGACATTCACAATTTGCAAAAGACATATGGATCTTGGTAAAACAGATCAAGGACATTATGTTTCCCGTGAGAACAAATGCTTGTACATATTATGATATGATGTCGTGACTAGCAGCGAATTGATACGTCGTAAACATATCTATAATTTTTTATGTTCCATGCTTGTTTAGTATCTACTTTGCTTTGCTTTGTCAACACTTTGAGGTATTTTTATATGTTTTCTGGGACTATCCTATTAACAATATGCCATAGTGCCAGTTACCTGTTTTCTTCTATTTTTGGTTCCAGAAAAGCCAGAAAATGAATATTCTCGGAATTGGACGGGACAAAAGCCAAAGTCAATATTTCACCGAGGGGAACACGGAGCCAGAAGATGAGACAGAGAAGGGCCTCGAGGGGGCCACACCCCTAGCCACGCGGCCTGGCCTGGCCAGCGCCTGGGGGGGGTGCAGCCGCCTCGGGCACCTCCTTGGCCTCCCCTTTCACCTATAAGAAGCCTCCGATGCAGAAAACCTAAAATAATCCAGGAGAAAGCCACGAAAACCTCCACAGCGCCACCGCCACCGAAGGGGAGATTCGGGAGACAGAAAGTATCTATTTCGGCACCCTGCCGGGACAGAGAATTACCCTCGGAGCCATCTCCATCGATCTCCACCACCATCTCCATCGTCGTTGCTGATTCCCATGATGATGAGGGAGTAGTTCTTCCTTGAGGCTAAGGGCTCTACCGGTATCTATGTGTTCATCTCTCTCTCTATGCGTGATCTTATTGAGATCATGAGCTTTGTAATCTATAGATCTATTCTGCTATTCAAGTGCTTTAATGAATCTCTGCTTATCCCCACGTGTGTGAAGTTGATAGTGTGCACACTGTGTGGCACTTTGGCTAAGGTTACATAAATACTTGTTATGAGTTATATTTGGAGTTGGATGTCTCTATGAAATTGTGGTGTTTGTTGGAACCATCTAGCGCTCAAGGTGATAGTGTGGGGTTATCTAGATAGGGAAGTCAGACTTTGAGGAGTGCTGTTATAGCCCTACCATGGATTAGAGTGTCCAACCGGAGAGTAGTTCAGAGTAGTATCATAAAGAGAAGATATTTATATGAGAGTGTTCACTAGTGAAAGTATGATCCCTAGGCCTTGATTCTAAGCATTGAAACACCGTTTGCAACTAGATCTGTTACATGTTTGCTTGCTTCCATCTTTATTTCAGATTGCCTTTAGTCTCTTCCTACCCGTCAAGATCTTTTCTGGCATTGTTACCACTTATAATTATCCATACCACTTGTATTTCACTATCTCTTCACCGAACTAGTGCACCTATACACCTGACAAGTGTATTGGGTGTGTTGGGGACACAAGAGACGTCTTGTATCTTGATTGCAGGGTTGCTTGAGAGGGATACCTTTGACCACTTCCTCCCTGAGTTCGATAAACCTTGGGTAGTCCACTTAAGGGAAACTTGCTGCTGTTCTACAAACCTCTGCACTTGGAGGCCCAATAACTGTCTACAAGAATAGAAGCGCACAAACATCACGAATGCAAGCTAGATTATTTGTACTCTAGTGCAAGTGGGAGATTGAAGTGGATATGCCCTAGAGGCAAATAATAAATGGATTTTATTATCATATCTCAAATATTTCGTAATAGTTTCATGTTGTGCTATAACTATATCAAGCGGAAACACTAATACAGGTGTGGTATGAAACAAACCAAGTCCCTAGTAGCCTCTATTTATACTAGTTCGTTGAGCAACAGATGATCATGGTTTCCTGATCATGGAGCATTTGTGCCAGTTGACAATGGAGTCATATATTGATGGGTTATTTATTGGTTTGCCACTTGAGGTGTTTATGTACTCAGTTTTGCCACTAGAGCCAAATCGTCCTCAGTTTTACCACTTCTTCGGGCGCTCGAACTCGTTTCGTCGCTGCTGTCGTTTCCACCAGGTCAACGTTCTTGACTCGGCCGTTGCCGCATGTAGGACCGCGCGTGTGGGGCCGGACGGAGATACATTTCAAAAATACGACCGTTGCCGCCTGTGGGACCGCGGAACATTGGCCGCGCGTGTTAAAACCGGCGGAACGCATCGGTGGAGATCACATCGTTGAGTAGGAATTGGAGGCGGGGGACGGGGTTGGAGGTGGGGGACGGGGTACGAGCTCGCAGCGGTGAGCAGGAATCGATCTCCATGTCTTCCTCAAGCTCCCGTGCCACCTCACGGATCGAGAATTTGGTGCGCGTGGAGATGCCGATCTTCCTCTGTCCGCGATGTCGGGTGGGCTTTGATCAGAGGCTTTCGTGCACATCCAAGAACACGAATCGTCTATTCTACGTGTGCATTGCGAATGGGGTAAGAGAATTAAGCACATTTTCACAATTTTTGTGATTGGTATCCTTGAGAAATACGGGGGTTGATCTGTTTAGCGTGCTTGCAGATGAAATGCTTCTTCCTTTGGGTTGATGTTCTAGCGCAGAAGCTGATGAATGAGCTCGTCGAAGAGCATGAAGAATGGTTGCCAATCCTGCCATAAATGATAGTGGCCGTAGCACGAACTCTTGTAGAGGAGATAGAGGGCGGAGCACTCATTGATAGGGAGGTAGTTACTGAGCTAATTAGGATGAACCAAAAGATTAGTGAGCTCGAAGAAAAATCACAAATTTGCAATTGCATTTGGGCATTTGTAGGTGGTATGGTAATTGCACTGGGTGTAATGTTGAAATTGTATGAAAATGCATGAATTTGGGAGGAATTTCTAAGCTTGAAATAGTATGAAAAATGCTTGAAATGAGAAATGGCTTGTTATCATTTGTAAGGGAAAATAAATGGAAAAAACTTCCTGTAAAAAAAGTATACCAGAGCTGAGAGGCCAGTGTCGGCTTGACTAATGGGCCAACTCCATCGAATTAGGCCCATTCGGAGTGGGCAAATGGGAAGGGTTAGAAAATAAACAAATAAGGTGGGGTGCAGCTAGGATTCGAACACACGACCACGTGGTTTGGTAGTGTGAAGGGTTGCGCTGGTAACCAGTGGGACAGATAGAAAGATGACTAGAAGAAAGAGAAGAACACTACCTATAGATCGTGCTTGGGTTTAGGGTTTAAAAACACATGTCGTGTTTGTGATCTTCACAAGCATGTTGTATTTTTATACACAGATAAATGATTTTTGGCCACTTTTCAACGCACATAAAGATCATTTGTGCACAAACATTTTTCAACACACCACTTATTTATCTTTGGGCACTTTAACACACCATTCATTTGAATAACTTGATGACGAGACTAGCTTGGTAATAAAGGTAGTGTTTATTTCTAGACTAGCTTGGTAATAAAGGTAGTGTTTATTTGTAGACTATCTTGGTAATAAAGGCAGTGTTTATTTGTAGACTAACTTGTTAATAAACATCCTAACATGTCCTAAAATGTCCACTACTTGTTAGTTGTTACCCAATTTATAGACTAGTTTGGTAGCCATGTGAAAAATTTCAACACATAATGACGAGATCTTTGGACACGAACACGAACACTTTTGAACACACAAATGGTTACATAAGATAAATAAGATGCAAATGCGACCACCATTACATACATAAGTCCACGGACATGATACGACACACGACATTGAAAAACACAATAAACATGATGAAACTAAAAACTCGAGGGTAGCGAAAGGTTGGTCCGTTGTACTGCGTCTTCGGTGGTGCTTGGGGCGAGAGGATGGAGGGCTCGCTTGGTGTTTGGAGTGGAGATTTCTGCTCTAGCTTGGGTGGTGTGTGGGAGAGGAAAATTGTTGTATAAATAGGCTAGAAATGGTGGGTTAGGGTTAGGCAATGAAACGATGGGCGTTTGAACACGTGTGTATCCGTGCGTCTGAATCGAGGAGGCGGCAGCGTGTGGAACTGAATCGAGTAGGCATCGACACATGGAACTAAATCGAGCAGGCGGCAACGTGTGAATCTGAATCGAGGAGGTGGTTGAGTCACTGCGACGAGGCACGCATGCATGCAGACAGCGCATGTGAATCGACTTAATGGCTCTGGTGCGACGAATCGCTTCAGTGAGGCGCGCATGCATGTCGACATCCTTGCTTCCCGCGCATGGATGGCCACGTCGTCACTTCCCGCGAATGCCTGGAAAGACTGAGACCCAGCGTGCCCACGCATTGCGCAACAGACACGAGCACAGACCACAACACGGCCCAACGGTCCATCTAGCATGCCCGCTCGGAACACCCATCTGTGTTGAGAAAAAAAGTGTCCAGCCAATCAGATAGCAGGATGAGCTTCTCGCGGATCGCCCAAGCTTGCCCACAGATTCCTTGTAGAAGGACGATCGGACGGTTGTAGTTCAGCCTTAGGGTTACATCAATGGTCATTGTTCAGTGCTAGGGTTAGATCGTTCAGGGTTTGGAAGCGAGTTTGACTAGGGTTTGACCAAATACTCAAATGAGTTTGAAATAGTTTTAAATTTCAAAAACCACACCAAAGCTTCATTTCAGAGTGACTAAGAAGGATCCAGGCTTATTTTTCATTTTCTTTTGAAAAACTTGTTTAAATGTTGGTCAAAGTTAGGTTTGACCAAATAGTCAAATGAGCATAAAAAATTCAAAAAAATCAAAAAAAAATGAAAAACCTGCGCACATAGTCTTGTTCTGTCATATACTAAGGATTCAAGTCGATAAACAAGGTCTACATAGTTTCAAACAAAAGGTTCATATACAATATGCGATATCTCGAACTCTGTTGTACGAAGTCAAGGGTGAAGAGAAGGGGTTTAGGTTTGGATCATGAAAAGTTTCAAAAACCACACCAAAGCTTCATTTTGGAGTGACTAAGAAGGATTGAGGCTTAGTTTTTCATTTTCTTTTGAAAAACTTGTTTAAATGTTGGTCAAAGTTAGGTTTGACCAAATAGTCAAACGAGCATAAAAAATTCAAAAAAAAAACAAAAAAATGAAAACCCTGCGTACATAGTCTTCTTATGTCATATACTAAGGATTCAAGTCGATAAACAAGGTCTACATAGTTTCAAACAGAAGTTTCATGTATAATATGCGATATCTCGAACTCTGTTGTACGAAGTCAAGGGTGAAGAGAAGGGGTTTAGTTTGGAACAGTTTTAAGTTTCAAAAACCACACCAAAGCTTCATTTTAGAGTGACTAAGACGGATCCATGCTTAATTTTTCATTTTCTTTTGAAAAACTTGTTTAAATGTTGGTCAAAGTTAGGTTTGACCAAATAGTCAAATGAGCTTAAAAGTTCAAAAAAACGAAAAACCTTGGTCATATAAACAAAGTTAGGTTTGACCAAATAGTCTTCTTATGTCATATAAATAAAGTCTACATACATGGAAACACAAATACAACAACATTCATAATGTTTCAAACATTATACTTGGTTCTTGCCACCACCTTGCTCCTTGTGTTTCTTGACACCAGTTTGCTCCTTGTGATCATTGTACTTATTGCCACCACTTTCCTCCTTGTGCTCCTTGTGCTCTTCTCTTCTACTCTTCTCCTCTTTGTTGGAGGACCTCAAGTACCTTAGAGCTCACTGCCACCACTTTGTTCGAACCTACCACAGAGCTATACAACCCAAACATAAAGGGTTGTGAGATCATGTCAAGTGATAAATGTAAAATAGTATTAGCAAGATTTACATACCAAGCAGAACTCACAACCACAGAAGGTTGGTCACCATCATTTGGAGCCTCAGTTGGAGCATTATTTTGCTCATCAGTTTGATAATCATATGGAGCCTCAATTTGAATATCATTCGGAACCTCAGTTGGAGCATTATTTTGCTCATCAATTTTCTCATCATTTGCATCCTCATTTTGATCATCATCTGAATCCTCATTTTGATCATCATCTAGAGCCTCATTTTGATCATCGTCTGCAACCGGCTGTTGACCATCATTTTCATCATCGAAACACCCTCCGAATGCTGGATCTACTGCGTTATCACAATACTTTGCAAAATGACTAGACCCACCACACCTTGTGCACTTTGCTCAGTTCACTGAATTGGCTTCTGGCCCATAACTTGGAGTGGTGTGTTTCCAAGTATTCCTTCACTTTGTCATTCTTGTCTAGCTGCCTCATGTGGTAGTTGTACTTCTTCACACTACAAGTCAAAGATGCTGGCCACAAATTGTCGGCGTACACATTTCCTTTGAATTTCTTCCCAAATTTGCAGCAAGGTGACGCATGCATTCCCTATGCTCTACTCCAGGAAACACATTGTCCACGGCCACTTCTAAACCCTTGTAGGCATCTGTATGAATTACCAACCCATTGGGATGTCCAATAGCCTGGTGCAGATTCTACAAAAACCAAGTCCAGCTCTCCTCAGACTCTGTCTCCAGCACACCGTACGCAACTGGAAATACAAAATTGTGTCCATCAACTGCACAAGCTGCTACTAACTGACCTTTAAACCTCCCTGTGAGGAAAGTTGCATCAATAGCTAAATAAGGCCTACAGCCTTCCAAACCCCCCCGACGAGAAGCCTCAAAGCATACAAAAACCCTCCTGAAGCATTCCTTGATCATTGTCACTCCCCTTAATGTGTACTCCACGGAGTGGTGGTCAATATCTACAATACTACCTGGGATGGTCCTCTCCACTTCACCTTTGAATGAATACAACATTTTAAAACTTTCCTACTAATTACCATAAATAGATTCCATAGCATGTTATTTACCATTGAACACCCTCATGTATGGTATCTCTATCCTGAACTTTCTTTGAGGTTCTTCTGCAACTCCTTTGTACCCACCTGATGGTTTTCTGTCACCCATCGCTTTACTTCATCAGCCACCCATCTTGACTTGGCTCTACTGATTGTTTCCTTTCCAAGGGTTGATTCTAGGCATGTGTGCCTAAAAGGGTTCACTTTGACCTGAATATTCATGCTATTTCGCATTTTAGATGCGTGCATCCTCCATGGACAATCATCGGTTGGACAGTGCACTCTGTAACGAATAGTGTCGCTATGGTCAACTACGAATGTACGTTCTGCTTTGATGCAGTACGTCACAAGTGCGTTTCTACACTCACTCATGGATGAAAAAGGAACCTTATTCCATCTGAGGGTTCTTAGGGTCCCATTGAACAGGTAGAAGGTCTTCCTGCTCACTCTCCTCGTCATCAATTACAGAAGCATCATTGTCAGCCTCATCTTGGTTTTCAGCACGACATGCCCGTCGTAAATTTTGAACAACATCAGAATATAGCCTCTCTTCATCATCTACGTAGTCATGCTCCACTTCTCGGGGGACCCTAATGCTGGTGCCCATGCTTGTCGAGCCACCACGTCACTGTGCACTAACTGAAGGTCCTCTAACTGAACTATTCTGGCTAGAGCTGCCATTACGATGACATAATTCTGCCCGAGAAGGTCCAAGTGCTGGCACAACCATGTCATTTTGCAGCCTCACATGAAATTTCCCTTTCCCCTTCTGCTTAGCAAACATGGTAGCGAGCTCTGCATCATCGCAAACTTTCACCCATTCAGTTCCTCCAGCATAGTATCTGAATTCCACTTCATCATGCAAACCCCAAGGATATGGACTACAAATTACCTCCCAAAACTATCTAAAACTCCAATTACAATCCATTGGCAATGGATAATCGAACCCTCCTTGGAATTTCTTGTTATCATTTGCATCCATGATGTACCGGTCCCTTCTAATGGTCACCAAGAAAGCAAACAATAACTCCATCCTTCTAATGGTTCGAGAGCGAGAATAGGGGCGATGGTGCTCGTGGTCCCACATGTAAGATCAAGGGGCGAGAAAATGGTCAGGAGCACCGTTGTGTGGTCCCACCTATAAGATCTGGACCCACCCGGCCACTAACGACAAGAGACGGAATCAGGCCAAAACTGGCCGTTTGGCCGCGCCAGAGCAGATGCGCCCGACGTAGTGGTAAAACTGAGGACGATTTGGCTGTAGTGGCAAAACTGAGTACATAGAAGCCTCAAGTGGCAAACGAATAAATAACCCTATATTGATATGATGGACACTACCCAAATATAGGTATTGCGAGACGATCAAGTCACATGGTTCATCATTGCAATAGTTAGAAGCATAGTATCCTTCTCCTTAGACCATGAGATCATATTAATCACTATCTCCTAAGGCTGTTTTGATCGCATCAACCATCATGTCCGTAACTGGGTGGCCATAAAGGTCTGTTTTAGGTATTATAGAGGAATAGTTGAGGTCTATGTATCAAGATCGGGATTCGTTCACCCGCGTGATGGGAAGATACACATGGCTGACTTGGTGAGATTACATTCATAATGTTGCAACATGTGACTAGGTCACAGGGATGGAATATCATGAGAACAAGTAAAATAGAACTTGTTAGTAACGAGATTGAACAAGGTAAATGATACCGATGATCAAATCTCAGACAAGTTGTATCAAAGAAACAGAGGGAACTAGACTCGATGTTTATGGTTCAAACGACATTACATCGTGGAATGCACAGGGTCATTATGGTCATCCCGGTCCTGCTATTGATCATTGATGGAGATCATGTATGTCATGTTCCCGAGCCATTGGGTAACACACTTAAGGGTACGATGATACTAGAGATCATCCTGTAAGATGGAATCACATAAGAGAGAGAAACCAGAATCATTCCAAAGAGAATCCAAAATTGTTTGGAGAAAGAAAGAAAGGAAAAGGCTGAAAGGTGTTTCAGATAAATAGCAATTTATAATATGCATTTATTGTATGATAATTATGAATTAATATACATTAAATTAATATTTATAGGGCAACTTCCTCTATGACGCTAAAACCCTGGAGGGAATCATCCTAGGAGGAAGTCACTCGGAAAAAGACAACAAAACAGCAAACAACTGTCAAAGTTGATGTTGGGCCACATTGCCCCAACCCACAAGGGAGTGAATCTGATGGGTGCTAGGGGGGAGGGTAGCCAGCCACCGCTCACGGGCCGTAGAGAGCTCGACCCAGCTTGGGCGCGCGGCGCGCGGGAGCTGGTGGGCCAGCTTCGCGCAGGCTGAGGCCGGGCCACTCGGGTCATGCGCTACTACCGCTGCGATGCTTGATGGGCCGCTGCGCGCTCACCATTCCACCTGGTCCACATAGCTGCTGCCGCTGCTTGGCCGGCCTGGCCGGCCTACCCGGCTGCTAGCTGGCCCAGTCGGCCAACTGTGCCCTTTTTCCACTATTTTCTTTGCGGGAAGATTACCTGTCCTCCACCTATATAAAGGGGTGCCCATGGGTGGAATTAAAACACTGAATAATCCAATGTTCTCTGAGGCAATTTCCTCAGGGAATCTCTCTCTCACTCTCATTGTCCTCTCGCGATGGTGCGGTTCCTAGAAGGATGGCACATGCAAGAGACAACACACCTTCATCATGCTGTTGCACTGCAGGGATCCCAACCAGAGGATCTACTTATCCACTCTCAGCAGGGATCAGAGAACCGGAGGTCGTTGTCATACACTGTATGTGTGTGAAACCACGAGGGTGCTGCCACTTGTGGCACCTTGGATGTCGTGAGCCAGAGCCGTTGCACGATGGATCAAGGGGTGACTTGCGTGGAGCTTTGTGACCTTGAGGATGGCTACGAGTATGACTATATCATCCACGTTCCCCTCGGAATGTTAACCGCTTTCGGATTACAAGAGTATGTATCCGAAACCTCGGCTGTTATTGTATTACTCCTAGATAGATCCTGACATTAGACGTGTTTGCGTAGGAAAAATTTGGGTTTTCTACACCGAACCCCTTCACCCGCAACAAAGTCTGTAGGTCTCCGCAACGGACCCAGAGGTTCGCGACAATGGCTGAAAAAACCGAGAACCCGAAAGTGTGATTGCGCTTGTCCATACAACATAAACATTCCACATTCCAAAATAGTATAGATAGTAAATGTTTCTCGAGTAACAATAGTAAATAAAGTAGTAAAACATGGCATAAGTACATGATAGTAATAAATCCCCAAAGTTGTGCCCCCAAAACAAACTTCAATTAAAGATCATGCCGAGGGTGATCCTAGAAAGTCTCATGCATGTGAACGGTGTGATAGTGAAGGAACATGCATCAAGTACTCGGATCCTATGGGACACAAGTGAGCGAATAAAAACCATATATCAATTATTACCCATCGGTGTCTCTTTCTTTAGTTATCCCATTACTAGACAATTTAGTTGTTTACGGTATCTCGTTATCCACCTCTTCTCAATAGACTCCAAATAAACCCTACAGATGCAATTCTAAGACTCACATGGCTTCACATAACTCATGTAGTGTCTGATGGGATATGGGAACAAGTTGTATAGTGGGGCTAAAAAGTAAAAGCTATGCACTATTTGGGATTGAAACTTGATAACAGAAACAAGACTCATAATGAATAATAAGATAGAGGCATAGGTGCTACTAATATAAATTCAAGCAGATGAATGCTTTCCTAGAAATTCTTGGGTGTAGTAACAAGGGTTCGGGTAATAATAAGCATCCTCTTGGTATCCTCATTGCTGAGCATCTATCCAAATAAAAACCAAACACACAAGGGCAATATAAATAAATTGCGCAATCATATGAAGCATATGCAACAAGCAAACAATGTATACCGTGATGGTATGATGCTTGATTGCAATATACAACATGTATACATCATAGGTGAAGCATTGGAACTGAAAGAGAACTAAACTCCATTTTATTTGTGAATTCCTTTGCAGTAACATATTATAAATGCATGAAATAGACATCAAATGCATGCATGGATATCATAGATAGATTTGTATCATTTTTTCGATCGATTTAGACATATTATATGCCCTATTTGGGATTAGTATGATTTATTGGTGAATTATTTCATTTAGTAGATCCACAAAAAACATTATTTAACTTTATCAAGATTCAATTTGAACCACGGTCAGAATTATGTAGATCATACAAAATTACACAAGTTTGATGTTCAAAGTTTTTCAAAATTCAAACCAAAAGATGCTTTAATTCACTAGTCAAAGTTACATAGAAGTTTGACTGGGATTTGTATTTAAGTTTGAATCTAATTTGAATTATTGTACTAGTCAAACTAGTCCAGGACCAATATTTGAGAAAAGGACCCAGGAACAATTATTAAAGCATGCTTCTAGACCGCGGTTGAGGCTATCAAAGTTCCACGGGGTTTTGTTGTAATGTCAGACATAAAAGGACACCAGGTTTAGGGTTAAAACTTTCTAGGGGTTTTTATATAAAAGGTTACGCCTAAATCTAAACTTATCTGAATCTGTATTCTTTATCTTCAACACCTCTTTAGTTAACTCACGTGCAACAGAGAAAAAGAAACGCGCAGGGCTTGATCCCGTGACCGTTCACTTGCGGCACAGGCGTGGAACCACTACGGTAGGTTATGGGTTGGTTCTAGATTAACACTCACTGGCTAGGTAAGCTTCCTAGCTTGGCTCCAATGAACATAAAGCAGAAACACTCACAAACATATGGCGGTGACACGACAATTAGCAAAAACGGTGATCCAGGGGTCTTAGGTCATGGGGCTGGGCTCAGGCGATGCGGTGCTCGACGATGAGGCTCAACCCGCACGCAAAACCACCGGGGACGATGATAGCGACAAAGTCCTGCAGAGGGTGGTGACACACTGTGGTACAGATAGGGTGTTCGATGAAACGTGGCGATGCTACGGGAAGCAAGCGAGCTAGCGGCCATTTCTAGGAGGGATGGGTGACTCACCGCGTCCATTTGTGTGATTGGATTTTACTGGCGTGATGGTGATCTCCCTTGGGGATCGCACTCTAGCGTGTTTAGGTTCTTCTCGGGCTCTAGCTTGCGCTACCACTCTGGCAGCTCGATCTCGTTGTCTTCGTGTATAGGGTGAAACAGGGCACATGGGCAGCTGATGGCTCAGTGTTGATGTTGAGCTCGTTGGGAACCCCAAGAGGAAGGTATGATGAGCACAACAACAAGTTTCCCTCAGTTATGAAACCAAGGTTTAATCGCACCAGTAGGAGCAAGGAAACACCCCAAAGGTGTTGCTAGCTGAGCCTTGGCAGGGCGCACTACCGGTGCTAGTAGCAACGTGGAGACCTGCAAAACACAACCACAGAACTCTGTCCCCAACTTGCGATGCGGTTGTCAATCTCACCGTGTTTTGCTGAAAACAAAGGATTAAACATATCGAATGGAAGGAAGTAAAATTTTGCAGAAAGTAAACACAAAGCAGTAATAGTTTGTAGATTGTATGTAAAGAAAAGATGACCGGGATCCATAGTTCACTAGAGGTGGCTCTCCTTGATAGATAACATGCTGGGTGAACAAATTACAGCGGGGCAATTGACAAACATCGAGAAATCAATACATGCATATACTGTAACATCCCTAAAAATCATGTTTCAAAACTCATTCATATCATCCCTGCATCATTCATTCATATAGGGTTTTTCTCAAAATCATTTAGAGGCAGAAGTTTGAGCTATGATTTCATGTGGGCAAATTGTCTCAATTGGCCATCACCCTTTGGGATTTGATTGTCTATGAACTTGTTTGCTTGCCTCCATGGTAGGAAAGACTAGGTGAAGCTTTTTACCCAAGATTCAAAATTTAGAAATATTTTCTAAACCCTATTTCAAACTAGAGACTAAGAGACAAAGTCTCTGTTTATTTCAAAAACCCAAGCTTGACCAAGCCTTGCAAGGTAACCACTAGGATATTTGATTGTTTGTGAACCCACAGAACCCTGCAAAAATCCCCAAAGCAGTTTGAATTCAAAAGGATTTGAATTCATATCAAATTCTATCCAGAAAATAGAATTAGAAAAAGAAAAGACTTAAAGAAAGGAAAAGGGCCGAGCGGCCAGAATCTGGCCCAGCAGCGGATCAAGCCCAGCAAGCCCACCCGGGGATCTCCTTTTTCTTCTCTCACGCGCGAGCACACGCAAACCGACGCTGACAGGCCGACCCCACCTTCACCCTGCACACTTCGCTGACGAGCGGGCCCGGTCCACGTCACCCTCGTCTTCCCCAGACCGCGCCGACGACCACGTCGCTGCAGCAGTGATGGCCGGTAATGGCGCGGCATAAATGGGCATTTATCCTCGAGCGTTTCCTGTCGATTCCCCGGCTATAAGATCCTCTCTGCCTCGCGATCTTTTTCCCCCAAACACCTCGCTCACTCCGCCACCAGGCTGCCCTCAATCAGCTTTGCACCGCCGCAGACAGAGCCTCTCCGGCGATCGATTCCGGTGAGTCCAGAGCTCCCCTCTGCCTCTCGTTCTTACAATCTGACTCAGCGTATCTTGGCGCACCTCCTGACCTCACTAGTCCGTCTTGTACTGCCCCAGGTCGCCGGTTCCACTTGACACCACGAGCACCGACGGCGACATCTACTCCGACGAGTTTTTCCGGTAGGTACAGACCGCCCCGCGCTTTCTAGTTCACGCACATGGCTCTGTCTCGACTCTGTGAATCTAACTGTGTCCTCGCCTTGCCTTGGGGTGATCCACAGCGACGTCCACGACGACCACCCGACGCACCCGACGCCGCCACGAACTCCGGTGAGAAATCGCAGCCGTGCCCGAGCGCCCCTTGACCAACCGCAAGTACGACGAGCTTCGCCGTGACCTCCTGAGCCCGGTGAGCTACTCCTCCTTCTCCCTCGCCGTCTGCATCATCGGCAACGTCATCGACCGACAGTTTCGCCGCCGGTAGCCACCGCTCCGCCGCCAGTTCTTGGCCAGGGAAATAGCAGCCGTTAGATCTGTATCGTAGCGCTAGGATAGGTCCACTTAACCCCGAAGCGGTACGCGATCTGAGCCGCCAGATTTCATTTAAATCCTATGGCTGTGGAGCTCGATCCAGCGCGAAACGGTACGGGCGAATAAGAACATGACGCGTGGCTAGGGTTAGGTCTGAAAATAGAATTTAAAAACAGATTTTGATCCAGATTTCAAATGCCTATATCTTTTGATTTCCACGTTGGAATTTTGCAAACTTTATACCGTTGGAATCAGAAAAACAAGACCTTTCTTCCTATCCAATTTGTTTAGCAAATAGTAACCATTAGATGTGCTAAAATTGCAGAGACTTGTTTGAGGCCTTTTTGAGTATAGATTTAGTTTAGTATTTTGTTTTAGGGTTATTTAAGTTGTCTTGGCTATTTTGTGACTTGTTTAGTTTCTGTATTCATGCACTTGCTTGGTTGAGTTTTCAAAAATCATCACTTGGTAGATTCATGCATGCATGCATTCATAATATTTTTGTTTGTATATATTTGTGTGTAATTATGTGCTATAACTTTGTGTGTAGATTTTGCTAGTGATTGTGATTGTGACGAGTGCTACTCTCCACACTACCAAGGCAAGTGATATCATCATGAATATTCCATTCCTATATTTTATACTTGCATTAGATATATTTTGTTAGGACTTGCATGCTACTTTTATCAATTGTTGATGGGAAAACCTATTAGGTGAAGCCTTAGTGAAAATTCCCTAAGTCAAGATTCCTATTACTATCATGATTAGCCTAGCTACTAGAAAACAAGGGTGGTTTATATATTCACTATGGAAAATTTCTAAGTCTAAGGACTTATGTTTTTGTAAAATAAAACAACTAAGTTAATGAACCACCTGGGTGGAATGGAAGGAATGGCTTATGTTGAGTGGTTCACAAGGCCATGGACTTGGCTTGTGTATCTCACTTGTGGATGGCCACCCAGGAAACAAAGAGATTTGAGATGTCTATTGTTGAGAAGCTTCAAGTGCAACCACTTGGTAATATGGGCTCTGCCATGATCTTAGGATGCTGGAACTTAGTCTTTTGGACAGTGGGTGGTAGATGGGATGATAGGTTGGAGCGCGTCCATTTGACTAAGGAAAGGCTACTGAAGGATCATGTCTTGGGAAACCAAGGCTTGTGGGTAAAGTGCACCACCTCTACAGAGTGTAAAACCTAAGTACTTAGCCATGTCCCTGGTAAGGACAATTTGAGCATCAAGACATGGAAACTTCAAGAATCTCATCACTCCAATTTCTAAATAAAACTTGTGGGTGAACAAGGGATAAAAGGATCTTTAGTCATTGATTGGTAGATGCCCTGAGTGGATCTAGAGTCTTTGATTGATAGATGCCTTGGGTGTTTTGTTTCAAGCAAAAACTTAGTATTTTCAAAAAGTTAAGGAAAAATCTATTTTGAGCAATGCAAGCCTAAGCTCCACCAGCCAAATGCATATAGTATTGTAGTCCACTTAAATATATACTAAGGTATCACTTGCCAATACTATTCCAAAGTATTGACCCTTGTGGCTGTAACTTATGATGTTGCAGGTTACTCTGATGAGGATTAGGAGTCATGAGTCTACACTCAACATGCTTGCCTGTGGCACATGAAGATGAAGAATTATGTTTATTTACTTATTCCATAAACTCTTGTATTAGGCCTTTGGCCATGAGTTGTAAAAGACTATGTTTTATCTCTGGAATAACTGTAATAAACGACCTTTGTATCTGTGTACTTCATCTTAAACTGTGGATGCTAGCATTGATCCAGGGACTAGCATTGCAATCACAGGGATCTTTTCCTTTAATAAGGAGGGATCTTACAGATGGTATCAGAGCACTGTGTTGCCTGTAGGATTATGACCCTAGGATTGGAAACCACTAAGGAAAAATTTTAAACTTCTTCTACACTTGTCTATTCTTCTCGTAAACTTTTCTAATCTTCTCATTCTCATCTCTATTTGTAGATGAACTCCGTCAACGAAGCCGTGAAGAAAGGACCACTCATGACCATGACCTTGGAGTGTGAGACTGAGTTTCCCAAGATTCTCAAGGACCTCATGGAGACCATGGGAGTACATGGTGCAGCAGTGTACAAGGGCTTTCCAGTAATGGAGGAAGGAGTGGAGTATTGGTGGGTGCAACTTCACTTGTACAAGAATAAGGAAGACAACCACAAAGAAAAAGGCTTCTGCATGTACACCAACACTTTTATGCACACCACATTCTTTGAGTCAGCAAAAGAAGCAGCTTGGAAGACTATCAAAGAGCTAAGTGCTAGAGTCAAGTGCAAGATGCTCAACATCCAAAAAGACTTAGAGAAAGAGAAGGAACATGCCCAAGAGTTGGAAGTCACCAACCAATCCTTAAGAGGAGATATTATAGACTTAGTGATAGAAGCATGTGAACAAGATAGGGTGATTGCCACTAGGAATATTGTGCTAGCCACCAGATCCAGTGAGATAGGATTGTAAGCGCACTTCGTTAGTTGGACCACCACCTATCACCTTATTTTCCAAAATGATACCTTAAATAAGTTTGAACCTTGGATGATGTAATGGATTCTTGTATGCATGACTTGTATGATTTTTGTGTGTCCCAAGAATGTGTTTGAATGTTTGTCTTGTTTATTTTAAATTGTGTTGTTCTAACTTTTTCAATCTTATAAATAGATGCTTATTGCCATCAGCACTGTTGAGGAGTTCCAGGCTACCCGTTTTGGTCCTCGTATCATAGAGCTTACTACTTTACTCGATCTCCCTCTTCCTATCATTACGGTGAACCCACTCACCAAGTTTGAGAGGAAGGACCTTTGGGGCTTCAAGGTGAACCAGCCAGGACGCCAGACTGAGCCTACTACGGAGGCCATCGTCTTCAAGCTTATGCACGATGACAGGGAGAGAGGCATGGAGGTTGTCATGCAGGATCTGATAGGACGACTGTTAGGACGTCACTCCCGACAGATTAGAGGCACTCACTACCACGCTTTCGGAAGGCGTGACGATGACGGAGAGTCCATTGACTTTGAGGACGACTCGAGGGTCACAGCAGAGCCGATACGCCTGTACCTCCAGGACTTAGAGACTCTTATTAGGCACGTGGATACCGATAGGACCAACGTCATGCTTAGTAATGACGAGCTCCAGGTGCAGCTTCGCGAGAAGGACAAGCTCTTCGCGCAGCAGGACGAGATAGTCAAGGAGATGGAGGCAAAGTTCAAGACCCAAGACCGTAAGTTCAAGAGTCAAGAGAAGCGTGTCCAGGATAGGAACAAGAGGATTCGTGATATGACCGAGGAACTGCAGTCCAAGGACTTCGAGTTAGAGCAGCAACAGACAGTGATTGAGAGGCTTCGTTCCCAGAAGAGGGCTCTCAAGGCCAAGATCGACTCTTTGACCACTACCATCGAGGAGAACAAGACCGCAATGGAGAACGCAGGTCTTACCTTTGTCGAGGAGGAGATTGATGCCGACGAGTAGATTTGACTACTCAGTTATCTTTATTTACCGCACTTGTTATTTGTGAACTCAATGTTTGGACCATCCGACATGTGGATGGCTTGCCACTTGTGTGTTTGTACTTTGAGACTTTTTGTTATCTTGTTGTTGAGCTTTTATCTTTGTGTTGCTTGCTATGTGTTTGTTTGAGCAATGTATTGTGCATAAATCATGTAAGGGTATCTCATTCTTATCTCTATATGAATAAACCACAGATGCCTCCCCGTCGCGCAAACACCAACCCCAACCCCAACATTACCCCGGAAATGCAACAAATGATGAATGCGCAGACACAGCTTATGCAAATGATGACGACGTTCATCCAGAACCAGAACAACAACAACAACAACCCCAACAACAACAATAACAACAATAACAACAACCCTCCAGGTTTTGATATGCTCACCAGATTTCTGCGTCTGAGGCCAGCTAAGTTTTCAGGAACGACTGATCCCATGGTGGCCAATGATTGGCTATGTTCTGTGAACAAGGACTTAGTGACCGTAGGATGCACAGATGCTGAAAAGGTCAGGTTTGCAGCACACCTGTTGGAAGGACCAGCCGCAGCATGGTGGGACAATTTCCAAATCACCACACCTATTGATGAGGTGACTTGGGCTATATTTGAAGATGGTTTTCGCACCACTCATATCTCACCAGGTATGATGAGCCTGAAAAAGAAGGAGTTCCATAACCTGAAGCAGCGCCACCACAGCGTGGCTGAATATATTGAAGAGTTCAACAATCTGGCGCGCTATGCACCGGATGAGGTTGACACTGATGCCAAAAGGAAGGAAAAGTTTCTAGAAGGCTTGAATGATGAGCTAAATCTGCAGCTGTCTGTGGCATATGTTCCCACTTATCAGACACTGTGTGACAAGGCTGTTATTGTGGAGAATAAAATGAAGCAAGTCGAGAGTAGGAAGAGGAAACACTCCGACAAGCACAGCTCGGGATCGTCTCATAAACGATCTCACTATGATGATAGTGTCAGCTCAGGATCCCACAAGCATGAGAAGTTTAACAAACACCACAACCACAACCGTCATGACAACAAGCACCATCGCAGTCATGAAAATGATAAGTACAAGAACCACAAGAGTGGACATAAGAGCCACCATAGTGGAAGTGGAAGTGGAAGTGGAAGTCAGCCTAAGATGGACATCAGCCAGGTCGAATGCTACAAATGCAAGAAGCTGGGGCATTATGCTAATAAGTGCCCTGAAAAGAAAGTTGAAGGACCTAACAAGCCCAATCCTTTTCAGAAAGGACAAGTTAACCACATCAATGTGGAGGAGGTCTATGAAGAGCCTGATGCTGTTGCTGGTAAGTTCAGACTCAATTCCATCTCAGCATTTGTACTCTTTGATACTGGTGCATCTCATTCATTCATATCAAAAGCATTTGTTAATAGAAACGGGTTTGCATCTGAAAACATTGGGTGTCCGATAAAAGTTAGCTCTCCGGGAGGAGATATGATAGTGAGTCTTGGATGCCGGGATCTAGTCATAGAGATCAGAAAACATAAGTTTCCAGTAAACCTAATAATCCTAAATTCCCAAGGATTGGATGTAATTTTGGGAATGGATTGGATGGCTAAGTATGAGGGAGTACTAGATTGTGCCAATCGTACAATTTCACTCACAACCCCTGAAGGTAAGAGGATAATATTCAAGTCCAACTTTAGATCTAAAGGGAGCAAGCTGAATTCTCTTAAGGGGGTTAGCATGGACACGGTGCCAATTGTGTGTGAGTATCCGGATGTGTTCCCGGAAGAGTTACCAGGAATGCCACCAGATAGAGATGTGGAGTTTATAATAGATTTGGTACCAGGTTCTGGACCAAGAGCAAAGAGGCCTTATAAAATGTCAGTTGACGAACTTAAGGAACTCAAGAAACAACTTGGAGAACAATTGCAGAAAGGATTTATCCAGCCAAGTTCTTCATCTTGGGGAGCTTCAGTTTTGTTCGTAGAAAAGAGAGACAGAACTCAAAGATTATGCATAGATTACCGTTCTCTCAACGAGGTAACCATCAAGAACAAATATCCTTTGCCAAGAATAAATGACTTGTTTGATCAGCTAGAAGGAGCATGTGTGTTCTCGAAGATTGATCTTCAGTCAGGCTATTTTCAACTCAAGATAAGAGAGCAAGACATACCTAAAACAGCCTTCACCACAAGGTATGGATTGTATGAGTACACGGTGATGCCTTTTGGATTAACCAACGCTCCAGCATACTTCATGAATATGATGAACAAAGTGTTCATGGAATTTCTTGACAAGTTTGTTGTCGTTTTCATCGATGACATCTTGGTCTACTCCAAGAGCAAGGAAGAGCATGAAAGACATCTACGCTTGATACTTGAGAAACTAAGGGAACATAAGCTTTATGCCAAATTCAGCAAGTGTGAGTTTTGGTTAGAGGAAGTTGGATTTCTTGGTCACGTTATGACAAAGGATGGTGTAGCAGTTGACCCTGCTAAAGTTTCAGCTGTGACAGAATGGGAATCTCCTAAGAATGTAAAAGAGGTTCGTAGTTTTCTTGGTTTAGCAGGTTACTACAGAAGGTTCATTGAAATTTTTTCAAAGGTTGCTAAACCAATGACAGAATTGTTAAAGAAAGATAAGAAATTTGCTTGGACTGAAGGATGTGAACTCAGCTTTCAAGAATTAAAGAAGAGACTTGTGTCAGCACCCGTTCTGTGCCTACCAGATTTGGAAAAGGATTTCCAAGTGTATTGTGATGCTTCGCATCAAGGATTAGGTGCCGTACTTATGCAAGGCGGAAAAGTTGTGGCTTATGCCTCAAGACAACTCAAAACTCATGAAGTAAATTATCCTACTCATGATTTAGAGTTAGCCGCTGTTGTCCATGCACTCAAAACATGGAGACATTACCTTTTGGGAAAACGTTGTGAAGTATTCACCGATCATAAGAGCTTGAAGTATATCTTTACCCAGAAGGAAATCAATATGAGACAAAGGAGATGGCTAGAACTTATCAAGGATTACGACTTGAGTTTGCAATACCACCCCGGTAAAGCAAATGTAGTAGCAGATGCTCTAAGTCGTAAAGCGTTTGTAAATGGTCTTACCAAAGGTGAATTGCCAGATGATTTGTGTAAGCAATTCAAGGAACTCAGGTTGGAGATTGTGCCAGAAGGACATCTTATGTCTTTGGATGTTCAACCCACTCTGTTGGATAAGATAAAAGAAGCCCAAAAGACGGATAAAGAAATCGAAGAGATTAAGGAAAAGATTAGCCAAGGGAAATCTGAAAGTTTCCATATGGACGAACAAGGTACTTTATGGCACGGGAAACGTATTTGTGTACCACAAGATCCGGAATTGCGGAAACTGATTCTACAAGAAGCCCATAACTCTCCGTATTCTATTCACCCGGGAAACACCAAAATGTACATGGATATGAAAGAAAGATTTTGGTGGAACAATCTCAAAAGGGACATCGCCGAACACATTGCCTTGTGTGATGTGTGTAGTAGAGTGAAAGCGGAACATCAGAAACCAGCAGGATTGCTTCAACCAATGCCTATTCCTGAATGGAAGTGGGAAAATATTGGTATGGATTTCATTACTGGTTTACCAAGGACCAGGTCAGGGTATGATTCCATATGGGTAGTAGTGGATCGCCTAACTAAAGTAGCTCATTTTATACCCGTAAAGACAACTTATACTAGTGCCAAGTTAGCCAAAATCTACATGAGCAGAATTGTATGCCTTCACGGTGTACCTAAGAGTATTGTGTCTGATAGAGGAACTCAGTTCACTTCTCACTTTTGGAGACAACTTCATGAATCTTTAGGGACGAGATTGGAATTCAGCACTGCTTTTCATCCTGAAACTGATGGACAAACAGAAAGGACTAATCAAATTCTTGAAGACATGTTGAGGGCATGTGCCCTAGACTATGGAGCAAGTTGGGATGAAACTCTGCCTTACGCAGAATTCTCTTACAACAACAGTCACCAATCTAGCATTGGGATGGCACCATTTGAGTTTCTATACGGAAGAAAGTGTACCACCCCATTGCTATGGAATGGTGTGGGAGAAAGAAGTTTGTTTGGACCAGATCTTATCAAAGACGCCGAAGAAAAGGTTAAATTGGTTAGAGACAGATTGAAGATAGCACAGTCTCGACAGAAAAGCTACGCAGATGTTAAGCGTAGGGATATCACCTACGAAGTTGGGGATAAAGCTTATCTTAGAGTATCACCACTTCGTGGAGTGAAAAGATTTGGAGTCAAAGGAAAGTTGGCACCAAGATATGTTGGACCATTTAACATTCTAAGTCGCAAGGGAGAAGTTGCATATGAAATTGAAATGCCAGCATCTCTATCAGCAGTCCATAATGTTTTTCATGTAAGCCAACTTAAGAAATGTCACCCAGAAATGGAAGAAACATCTTTGAAGGATACCATACCTATGGAGGAAGTTCAACTAGAAAGTGATCTCACCTATGAAGAAAAGCCTGTCAAGATTCTTGAGACCACAGAAAGAGTCACAAGAACAAAGACTATCCAGTTTTGCAAAGTACAATGGAATCATCATTCCGAAGAAGAAGCAACATGGGAAAGAGAAGATGATCTTCGGAAAGACCACCCACACCTATTTGCTAGCCAATCCGAATCTCGAGGGCGAGATTCATCTTAAGGGGGTTAGATTGTAACATCCCTAAAAATCATGTTTCAAAACTCATTCATATCATCCCTGCATCATTCATTCATATAGGGTTTTTCTCAAAATCATTTAGAGGCAGAAGTTTGAGCTATGATTTCATGTGGGCAAATTGTCTCAATTGGCCATCACCCTTTGGGATTTGATTGTCTATGAACTTGTTTGCTTGCCTCCATGGTAGGAAAGACTAGGTGAAGCTTTTTACCCAAGATTCAAAATTTAGAAATATTTTCTAAACCCTATTTCAAACTAGAGACTAAGAGACAAAGTCTCTGTTTATTTCAAAAACCCAAGCTTGACCAAGCCTTGCAAGGTAACCACTAGGATATTTGATTGTTTGTGAACCCACAGAACCCTGCAAAAATCCCCAAAGCAGTTTGAATTCAAAAGGATTTGAATTCATATCAAATTCTATCCAGAAAATAGAATTAGAAAAAGAAAAGACTTAAAGAAAGGAAAAGGGCCGAGCGGCCAGAATCTGGCCCAGCAGCGGATCAAGCCCAGCAAGCCCACCCGGGGATCTCCTTTTTCTTCTCTCACGCGCGAGCACACGCAAACCGACGCTGACAGGCCGACCCCACCTTCACCCTGCACACTTCGCTGACGAGCGGGCCCGGTCCACGTCACCCTCGTCTTCCCCAGACCGCGCCGACGACCACGTCGCTGCAGCAGTGATGGCCGGTAATGGCGCGGCATAAATGGGCATTTATCCTCGAGCGTTTCCTGTCGATTCCCCGGCTATAAGATCCTCTCTGCCTCGCGATCTTTTTCCCCCAAACACCTCGCTCACTCCGCCACCAGGCTGCCCTCAATCAGCTTTGCACCGCCGCAGACAGAGCCTCTCCGGCGATCGATTCCGGTGAGTCCAGAGCTCCCCTCTGCCTCTCGTTCTTACAATCTGACTCAGCGTATCTTGGCGCACCTCCTGACCTCACTAGTCCGTCTTGTACTACCCCAGGTCGCCGGTTCCACTTGACACCACGAGCACCGACGACGACATCTACTCCGACGAGTTTTTCCGGTAGGTACAGACCGCCCCGCGCTTTCTAGTTCACGCACATGGCTCTGTCTCGACTCTGTGAATCTAACTGTGTCCTCGCCTTGCCTTGGGGTGATCCACAGCGACGTCCACGACGACCACCCGACGCACCCGACGCCGCCACGAACTCCGGTGAGAAATCGCAGCCGTGCCCGAGCGCCCCTTGCCAACCGCAAGTACGACGAGCTTCGCCGTGACCTCCTGAGCCCGGTGAGCTACTCCTCCTTCTCCCTCGCCGTCTGCATCATCGGCAACGTCATCGACCGACAGTTTCGCCGCCGGTAGCCACCGCTCCGCCGCCAGTTCTTGGCCAGGGAAATAGCAGCCGTTAGATCTGTATCGTAGCGCTAGGATAGGTCCACTTAACCCCGAAGCGGTACGCGATCTGAGCCGCCAGATTTCATTTAAATCCTATGGCTGTGGAGCTCGATCCAGCGCGAAACGGTACGGGCGAATAAGAACATGACGCGTGGCTAGGGTTAGGTCTGAAAATAGAATTTAAAAACAGATTTTGATCCAGATTTCAAATGCCTATATCTTTTGATTTCCACGTTGGAATTTTGCAAACTTTATACCGTTGGAATCAGAAAAACAAGACCTTTCTGCCTATCCAATTTGTTTAGCAAATAGTAACCATTAGATGTGCTAAAATTGCAGAGACTTGTTTGAGGCCTTTTTGAGTATAGATTTAGTTTAGTATTTTGTTTTAGGGTTATTTAAGTTGTCTTGGCTATTTTGTGACTTGTTTAGTTTCTGTATTCATGCACTTGCTTGGTTGAGTTTTCAAAAATCATCACTTGGTAGATTCATGCATGCATGCATTCATAATATTTTTGTTTGTATATATTTGTGTGTAATTATGTGCTATAACTTTGTGTGTAGATTTTGCTAGTGATTGTGATTGTGACGAGTGCTACTCTCCACACTACCAAGGCAAGTGATATCATCATGAATATTCCATTCCTATATTTTATACTTGCATTAGATATATTTTGTTAGGACTTGCATGCTACTTTTATCAATTGTTGATGGGAAAACCTATTAGGTGAAGCCTTAGTGAAAATTCCCTAAGTCAAGATTCCTATTACTATCATGCTTAGCCTAGCTACTAGAAAACAAGGGTGGTTTATATATTCACTATGGAAAATTTCTAAGTCTAAGGACTTATGTTTTTGTAAAATAAAACAACTAAGTTAATGAACCACCTGGGTGGAATGGAAGGAATGGCTTATGTTGAGTGGTTCACAAGGCCATGGACTTGGCTTGTGTATCTCACTTGTGGATGGCCACCCAGGAAACAAAGAGATTTGAGATGTCTATTGTTGAGAAGCTTCAAGTGAAACCACTTGGTAATATGGGCTCTGCCATGATCTTAGGATGCTGGAACTTAGTCTTTTGGACAGTGGGTGGTAGATGGGATGATAGGTTGGAGCGCGTCCATTTGACTAAGGAAAGGCTACTGAAGGATCATGTCTTGGGAAACCAAGGCTTGTGGGTAAAGTGCACCACCTCTGCAGAGTGTAAAACCTAAGTACTTAGCCATGTCCCTGGTAAGGACAATTTGAGCATCAAGACATGGAAACTTCAAGAATCTCATCACTCCAATTTCTAAATAAAACTTGTGGGTGAACAAGGGATAAAAGGATCTTCAGTCATTGATTGGTAGATGCCCTGAGTGGATCTAGAGTCTTTGATTGATAGATGCCTTGGGTGTTTTGTTTCAAGCAAAAACTTAGTATTTTCAAAAAGTTAAGGAAAAATCTATTTTGAGCAATGCAAGCCTAAGCTCCACCAGCCAAATGCATATAGTATTGTAGTCCACTTAAATATATACTAAGGTATCACTTGCCAATACTATTCCAAAGTATTGACCCTTGTGGCTGTAACTTATGATGCTGCAGGTTACTCTGATGAGGATTAGGAGTCATGAGTCTACACTCAACATGCTTGCCTGTGGCACATGAAGATGAAGACTTATGTTTATTTACTTATTCCATAAACTCTTGTATTAGGCCTTTGGCCATGAGTTGTAAAAGACTATGTTTTATCTCTGGAATAACTGTAATAAACGACCTTTGTATCTGTGTACTTCATCTTAAACTGTGGATGCTAGCATTGATCCAGGGACTAGCATTGCAATCACAGGGATCTTTTCCTTTAATAAGGAGGGATCTTACAGATGGTATCAGAGCACTGTGTTGCCTGTAGGATTATGACCCTAGGATTGGAAACCACTAAGGAAAAATTTTAAACTTCTTCTACACTTGTCTATTCTTCTCGTAAACTTTTCTAATCTTCTCATTCTCATCTCTATTTGTAGATGAACTCCGTCAACGAAGCCGTGAAGAAAGGACCACTCATGACCATGACCTTGGAGTGTGAGACTGAGTTTCCCAAGATTCTCAAGGACCTCATGGAGACCATGGGAGTACATGGTGCAGCAGTGTACAAGGGCTTTCCAGTAATGGAGGAAGGAGTGGAGTATTGGTGGGTGCAACTTCACTTGTACAAGAATAAGGAAGACAACCACAAAGAAAAAGGCTTCTGCATGTACACCAACACTTTAATGCACACCACATTCTTTGAGTCAGCAAAAGAAGCAGCTTGGAAGACTATCAAAGAGCTAAGTGCTAGAGTCAAGTGCAAGATGCTCAACATCCAAAAAGACTTAGAGAAAGAGAAGGAACATGCCCAAGAGTTGGAAGTCACCAACCAATCCTTAAGAGGAGATATTATAGACTTAGTGATAGAAGCATGTGAACAAGATAGGGTGATTGCCACTAGGAATATTGTGCTAGCCACCAGATCCAGTGAGATAGGATTGTAAGCGCACTTCGTTAGTTGGACCACCACCTATCACCTTATTTTCCAAAATGATACCTTAAATAAGTTTGAACCTTGGATGATGTAATGGATTCTTGTATGCATGACTTGTATGATTTTTGTGTGTCCCAAGAATGTGTTTGAATGTTTGTCTTGTTTATTTTAAATTGTGTTGTTCTAACTTTTTCAATCTTATAAATAGATGCCTATTGCCATCAGCACTGTTGAGGAGTTCCAGGCTACCCGTTTTGGTCCTCGTATCATAGAGCTTACTACTTTACTCGATCTCCCTCTTCCTATCATTACGATGAACCCACTCACCAAGTTTGAGAGGAAGGACCTTTGGGGCTTCAAGGTGAACCAGCCAGGACGCCAGACTGAGCCTACTACGGAGGCCATCGTCTTCAAGCTTATGCACGATGACAGGGAGAGAGGCATGGAGGTTGTCATGCAGGATCTGATAGGACGACTGTTAGGACGTCACTCCCGACAGATTAGAGGCACTCACTACCACGCTTTCGGAAGGCGTGACGATGACGGAGAGTCCATTGACTTTGAGGACGACTCGAGGGTCACAGCAGAGCCGATACGCCTGTACCTCCAGGACTTAGAGACTCTTAT
Source organism: Avena sativa (assembly GCA_916181665.1). Classification (NCBI taxonomy): domain Eukaryota; kingdom Viridiplantae; phylum Streptophyta; class Magnoliopsida; order Poales; family Poaceae; genus Avena; species Avena sativa. The sequence continues at coordinate 426,338,541 of OV702287.1, read as the reverse complement.
TAGGCACGTGGATACCGATAGGACCAACGTCATGCTTAGTAATGACGAGCTCCAGGTGCAGCTTCGCGAGAAGGACAAGCTCTTCGTGCAGCAGGACGAGATAGTCAAGGAGATGGAGGCAAAGTTCGAGACCCAAGACCGTAAGTTCAAGAGTCAAGAGAAGCGTGTCCAGGATAGGAACAAGAGGATTCGTGATATGACCGAGGAACTGCAGTCCAAGGACTTCGAGTTAGAGCAGCAGCAGACAGTGATTGAGAGGCTTCGTTCCCAGAAGAGGGCTCTCAAGGCCAAGATCGACTCTTTGACCACTACCATCGAGGAGAACAAGACCGCAATGGAGAACGCAGGTCTTACCTTTGTCGAGGAGGAGATTGATGCCGACGAGTAGATTTGACTACTCAGTTATCTTTATTTACCGCACTTGTTATTTGTGAACTCAATGTTTGGACCATCCGACATGTGGATGGCTTGCCACTTGTGTGTTTGTACTTTGAGACTTTTTGTTATCTTGTTGTTGAGCTTTTATCTTTGTGTTGCTTGCTATGTGTTTGTTTGAGTAATATATTGTGCATAAATCATGTAAGGGTATCTCATTCTTATCTCTATATGAATAAACCACAGATGCCTCCCCGTCGCGCAAACACCAACCCCAACCCCAACATTACCCCGGAAATGCAACAAATGATGAATGCGCAGACACAGCTTATGCAAATGATGACGACGTTCATCCAGAACCAGAACAACAACAACAACAACAACCCCAACAACAACAATAACAACAATAACAACAACCCTCCAGGTTTTGATATGCTCACCAGATTTCTGCGTCTGAGGCCAGCTAAGTTTTCAGGAACGACTGATCCCATGGTGGCCAATGATTGGCTATGTTCTGTGAACAAGGACTTAGTGACCGTAGGATGCACAGATGCTGAAAAGGTCAGGTTTGCAGCACACCTGTTGGAAGGACCAGCCGCAGCATGGTGGGACAATTTCCAAATCACCACACCTATTGATGAGGTGACTTGGGCTATATTTGAAGATGGTTTTCGCACCACTCATATCTCACCAGGTATGATGAGCCTGAAAAAGAAGGAGTTCCATAACCTGAAGCAGCGCCACCACAGCGTGGCTGAATATATTGAAGAGTTCAACAATCTGGCGCGCTATGCACCGGATGAGGTTGACACTGATGCCAAAAGGAAGGAAAAGTTTCTAGAAGGCTTGAATGATGAGCTAAATCTGCAGCTGTCTGTGGCATATGTTCCCACTTATCAGACACTGTGTGACAAGGCTGTTATTGTGGAGAATAAAATGAAGCAAGTCAAGAGTAGGAAGAGGAAACACTCCGACAAGCACAGCTCGGGATCGTCTCATAAACGATCTCACTATGATGATAGTGTCAGCTCAGGATCCCACAAGCATGAGAAGTTTAACAAACACCACAACCACAACCGTCATGACAACAAGCACCATCGCAGTCATGAAAATGATAAGTACAAGAACCACAAGAGTGGACATAAGAGCCACCATAGTGGAAGTGGAAGTGGAAGTGGAAGTCAGCCTAAGATGGACATCAGCCAGGTCGAATGCTACAAATGCAAGAAGCTGGGGCATTATGCTAATAAGTGCCCTGAAAAGAAAGTTGAAGGACCTAACAAGCCCAATCCTTTTCAGAAAGGACAAGTTAACCACATCAATGTGGAGGAGGTCTATGAAGAGCCTGATGCTGTTGCTGGTAAGTTCAGACTCAATTCCATCTCAGCATTTGTACTCTTTGATACTGGTGCATCTCATTCATTCATATCAAAAGCATTTGTTAATAGAAACGGGTTTGCATCTGAAAACATTGGGTGTCCGATAAAAGTTAGCTCTCCGGGAGGAGATATGATAGTGAGTCTTGGATGCCGGGATCTAGTCATAGAGATCAGAAAACATAAGTTTCCAGTAAACCTAATAATCCTAAATTCCCAAGGATTGGATGTAATTTTGGGAATGGATTGGATGGCTAAGTATGAGGGAGTACTAGATTGTGCCAATCGTACAATTTCACTCACAACCCCTGAAGGTAAGAGGATAATATTCAAGTCCAACTTTAGATCTAAAGGGAGCAAGCTGAATTCTCTTAAGGGGGTTAGCATGGACACGGTGCCAATTGTGTGTGAGTATCCGGATGTGTTCCCGGAAGAGTTACCAGGAATGCCACCAGATAGAGATGTGGAGTTTATAATAGATTTGGTACCAGGTTCTGGACCAAGAGCAAAGAGGCCTTATAAAATGTCAGTTGACGAACTTAAGGAACTCAAGAAACAACTTGGAGAACAATTGCAGAAAGGATTTATCCAGCCAAGTTCTTCATCTTGGGGAGCTCCAGTTTTGTTCGTAGAAAAGAGAGACAGAACTCAAAGATTATGCATAGATTACCGTTCTCTCAACGAGGTAACCATCAAGAACAAATATCCTTTGCCAAGAATAAATGACTTGTTTGATCAGCTAGAAGGAGCATGTGTGTTCTCGAAGATTGATCTTCGGTCAGGCTATTTTCAACTCAAGATAAGGGAGCAAGACATACCTAAAACAGCCTTCACCACAAGGTATGGATTGTATGAGTACACGGTGATGCATTTTGGATTAACCAACGCTCCAGCATACTTCATGAATATGATGAACAAAGTGTTCATGGAATTTCTTGACAAGTTTGTTGTCGTTTTCATCGATGACATCTTGGTCTACTCCAAGAGCAAGGAAGAGCATGAAAGACATCTACGCTTGATACTTGAGAAACTAAGGGAACATAAGCTTTATGCCAAATTCAGCAAGTGTGAGTTTTGGTTAGAGGAAGTTGGATTTCTTGGTCACGTTATGACAAAGGATGGTGTAGCAGTTGACCCTGCTAAAGTTTCAGCTGTGACAGAATGGGAATCTCCTAAGAATGTAAAAGAGGTTCGTAGTTTTCTTGGTTTAGCAGGTTACTACAGAAGGTTCATTGAAATTTTTTCAAAGGTTGCTAAACCAATGACAGAATTGTTAAAGAAAGATAAGAAATTTGCTTGGACTGAAGGATGTGAACTCAGCTTTCAAGAATTAAAGAAGAGACTTGTGTCAGCACCCGTTCTGTGCCTACCAGATTTGGAAAAGGATTTCCAAGTGTATTGTGATGCTTCGCATCAAGGATTAGGTGTCGTACTTATGCAAGGCGGAAAAGTTGTGGCTTATGCCTCAAGACAACTCAAAACTCATGAAGTAAATTATCCTACTCATGATTTAGAGTTAGCCGCTGTTGTCCATGCACTCAAAACATGGAGACATTACCTTTTGGGAAAACGTTGTGAAGTATTCACCGATCATAAGAGCTTGAAGTATATCTTTACCCAGAAGGAAATCAATATGAGACAAAGGAGATGGCTAGAACTTATCAAGGATTACGACTTGAGTTTGCAATACCACCCCGGTAAAGCAAATGTAGTAGCAGATGCTCTAAGTCGTAAAGCGTTTGTAAATGGTCTTACCAAAGGTGAATTGCCAGATGATTTGTGTAAGCAATTCAAGGAACTCAGGTTGGAGATTGTGCCAGAAGGACATCTTATGTCTTTGGATGTTCAACCCACTCTGTTGGATAAGATAAAAGAAGCCCAAAAGACGGATAAAGAAATCGAAGAGATTAAGGAAAAGATTAGCCAAGGGAAATCTGAAAGTTTCCATATGGACGAACAAGGTACTTTATGGCACGGGAAACGTATTTGTGTACCACAAGATCCGGAATTGCGGAATCTGATTCTACAAGAAGCCCATAACTCTCCGTATTCTATTCACCCGGGAAACACCAAAATGTACATGGATATGAAAGAAAGATTTTGGTGGAACAATCTCAAAAGGGACATCGCCGAACACATTGCCTTGTGTGATGTGTGTAGTAGAGTGAAAGCGGAACATCAGAAACCAGCAGGATTGCTTCAACCAATGCCTATTCCTGAATGGAAGTGGGAAAATATTGGTATGGATTTCATTACTGGTTTACCAAGGACCAGGTCAGGGTATGATTCCATATGGGTAGTAGTGGATCGCCTAACTAAAGTAGCTCATTTTATACCCGTAAAGACAACTTATACTAGTGCCAAGTTAGCCAAAATCTACATGAGCAGAATTGTATGCCTTCACGGTGTACCTAAGAGTATTGTGTCTGATAGAGGAACTCAGTTCACTTCTCACTTTTGGAGACAACTTCATGAATCTTTAGGGACGAGATTGGAATTCAGCACTGCTTTTCATCCTGAAACTGATGGACAAACAGAAAGGACTAATCAAATTCTTGAAGACATGTTGAGGGCATGTGCCCTAGACTATGGAGCAAGTTGGGATGAAACTCTGCCTTACGCAGAATTCTCTTACAACAACAGTCACCAATCTAGCATTGGGATGGCACCATTTGAGTTTCTATACGGAAGAAAGTGTACCACCCCATTGCTATGGAATGGTGTGGGAGAAAGAAGTTTGTTTGGACCAGATCTTATCAAAGACGCCGAAGAAAAGGTTAAATTGGTTAGAGACAGATTGAAGATAGCACAGTCTCGACAGAAAAGCTACGCAGATGTTAAGCGTAGGGATATCACCTACGAAGTTGGGGATAAAGCTTATCTTAGAGTATCACCACTTCGTGGAGTGAAAAGATTTGGAGTCAAAGGAAAGTTGGCACCAAGATATGTTGGACCATTTAACATTCTAAGTCGCAAGGGAGAAGTTGCATATGAAATTGAAATGCCAGCATCTCTATCAGCAGTCCATAATGTTTTTCATGTAAGCCAACTTAAGAAATGTCACCCAGAAATGGAAGAAACATCTTTGAAGGATACCATACCTATGGAGGAAGTTCAACTAGAAAGTGATCTCACCTATGAAGAAAAGCCTGTCAAGATTCTTGAGACCACAGAAAGAGTCACAAGAACAAAGACTATCCAGTTTTGCAAAGTACAATGGAATCATCATTCCGAAGAAGAAGCAACATGGGAAAGAGAAGATGATCTTCGGAAAGACCACCCACACCTATTTGCTAGCCAATCCGAATCTCGAGGGCGAGATTCATCTTAAGGGGGTTAGATTGTAACATCCCTAAAAATCATGTTTCAAAACTCATTCATATCATCCCTGCATCATTCATTCATATAGGGTTTTTCTCAAAATCATTTAGAGGCAGAAGTTTGAGCTATGATTTCATGTGGGCAAATTGTCTCAATTGGCCATCACCCTTTGGGATTTGATTGTCTATGAACTTGTTTGCTTGCCTCCATGGTAGGAAAGACTAGGTGAAGCTTTTTACCCAAGATTCAAAATTTAGAAATATTTTCTAAACCCTATTTCAAACTAGAGACTAAGAGACAAAGTCTCTGTTTATTTCAAAAACCCAAGCTTGACCAAGCCTTGCAAGGTAACCACTAGGATATTTGATTGTTTGTGAACCCACAGAACCCTGCAAAAATCCCCAAAGCAGTTTGAATTCAAAAGGATTTGAATTCATATCAAATTCTATCCAGAAAATAGAATTAGAAAAAGAAAAGACTTAAAGAAAGGAAAAGGGCCGAGCGGCCAGAATCTGGCCCAGCAGCGGATCAAGCCCAGCAAGCCCACCCGGGGATCTCCTTTTTCTTCTCTCACGCGCGAGCACACGCAAACCGACGCTGACAGGCCGACCCCACCTTCACCCTGCACACTTCGCTGACGAGCGGGCCCGGTCCACGTCACCCTCGTCTTCCCCAGACCGCGCCGACGACCACGTCGCTGCAGCAGTGATGGCCGGTAATGGCGCGGCATAAATGGGCATTTATCCTCGAGCGTTTCCTGTCGATTCCCCGGCTATAAGATCCTCTCTGCCTCGCGATCTTTTTCCCCCAAACACCTCGCTCACTCCGCCACCAGGCTGCCCTCAATCAGCTTTGCACCGCCGCAGACAGAGCCTCTCCGGCGATCGATTCCGGTGAGTCCAGAGCTCCCCTCTGCCTCTCGTTCTTACAATCTGACTCAGCGTATCTTGGCGCACCTCTTGACCTCACTAGTCCGTCTTGTACTGCCCCAGGTCGCCGGTTCCACTTGACACCGCGAGCACCGACGGCGACATCTACTCCGACGAGTTTTTCCGGTAGGTACAGACCGCCCCGCGCTTTCTAGTTCACGCACATGGCTCTGTCTCGACTCTGTGAATCTAACCGTGTCCTCGCCTTGCCTTGGGGTGATCCACAGCGACGTCCATGACGACCACCCGACGCACCCGACGCCGCCACGAACTCCGGTGAGAAATCGCAGCCGTGCCCGAGCGCCCCTTGACCAACCGCAAGTACGACGAGCTTCGCCGTGACCTCCTGAGCCCGGTGAGCTACTCCTCCTTCTCCCTCGCCGTCTGCATCATCGGCAACATCATCGACCGACAGTTTCGCCGCCGGTAGCCACCGCTCCGCCGCCAGTTCTTGGCCAGGGAAATAGCAGCCGTTAGATCTGTATCGTAGCGCTAGGATAGGTCCACTTAACCCCGAAGCGGTACGCGATCTGAGCCGCCAGATTTCATTTAAATCCTACGGCTGTGGAGCTCGATCCAGCGCGAAACGGTACGGGCGAATAAGAACATGACGCGTGGCTAGGGTTAGGTCTGAAAATAGAATTTAAAAACAGATTTTGATCCAGATTTCAAATGCCTATATCTTTTGATTTCCACGTTGGAATTTTGCAAACTTTATACCGTTGGAATCATAAAAACAAGACCTTTCTGCCTATCCAATTTGTTTAGCAAATAGTAACCATTAGATGTGCTAAAATTGCAGAGACTTGTTTGAGGCCTTTTTGAGTATAGATTTAGTTTAGTATTTTGTTTTAGGGTTATTTAAGTTGTCTTGGCTATTTTGTGACTTGTTTAGTTTCTGTATTCATGCACTTGCTTGGTTGAGTTTTCAAAAATCATCACTTGGTAGATTCATGCATGCATGCATTCATAATATTTTTGTTTGTATATATTTGTGTGTAATTGTGTGCTATAACTTTGTGTGTAGATTTTGCTAGTGATTGTGATTGTGACGAGTGCTACTCTCCACACTACCAAGGCAAGTGATATCATCATGAATATTCCATTCCTATATTTTATACTTGCATTAGATATATTTTGTTAGGACTTGCATGCTACTTTTATCAATTGTTGATGGGAAAACCTATTAGGTGAAGCCTTAGTGAAAATTCCCTAAGTCAAGATTCCTATTACTATCATGCTTAGCCTAGCTACTAGAAAACAAGGGTGGTTTATATATTCACTATGGAAAATTTCTAAGTCTAAGGACTTATGTTTTTGTAAAATAAAACAACTAAGTTAATGAACCACCTGGGTGGAATGGAAGGAATGGCTTATGTTGAGTGGTTCACAAGGCCATGGACTTGGCTTGTGTATCTCACTTGTGGATGGCCACCCAGGAAACAAAGAGATTTGATATGTCTATCGTTGAGAAGCTTCAAGTGAAACCACTTGGTAATATGGGCTCTGCCATGATCTTAGGATGCTGGAACTTAGTCTTTTGGACAGTGGGTGGTAGATGGGATGATAGGTTGGAGCGCGTCCATTTGACTAAGGAAAGGCTACTGAAGGATCATGTCTTGGGAAACCAAGGCTTGTGGGTAAAGTGCACCACCTCTGCAGAGTGTAAAACCTAAGTACTTAGCCATGTCCCTGGTAAGGACAATTTGAGCATCAAGACATGGAAACTTCAAGAATCTCATCACTCCAATTTCTAAATAAAACTTGTGGGTGAACAAGGGATAAAAGGATCTTCAGTCATTGATTGGTAGATGCCCTGAGTGGATCTAGAGTCTTTGATTGATAGATGCCTTGGGTGTTTTGTTTCAAGCAAAAACTTAGTATTTTCAAAAAGTTAAGGAAAAATCTATTTTGAGCAATGCAAGCCTAAGCTCCACCAGCCAAATGCATATAGTATTGTAGTCCACTTAAATATATACTAAGGTATCACTTGCCAATACTATTCCAAAGTATTGACCCTTGTGGCTGTAACTTATGATGCTGCAGGTTACTCTGATGAGGATTAGGAGTCATGAGTCTACACTCAACATGCTTGCCTGTGGCACATGAAGATGAAGACTTATGTTTATTTACTTATTCCATAAACTCTTGTATTAGGCCTTTGGCCATGAGTTGTAAAAGACTATGTTTTATCTCTGGAATAACTGTAATAAACGACCTTTGTATCTGTGTACTTCATCTTAAACTGTGGATGCTAGCATTGATCCAGGGACTAGCATTGCAATCACAGGGATCTTTTCCTTTAATAAGGAGGGATCTTACATATACTAATCATCTTGACTCCTTAGGAACTTGATTGGGCATTACAACATTATACATAGACCGCCATCCAACTGCATCTATGACTAATAATCCACCTTCAGGTTATCATCCGAACCCCCTCCAATATTAAGTTGCAAGCAACAGATTATTGCTTTACGAATTGTGTGTAAAGTAAATAATACGATTATTCTATGAACAAAGGATTGTTGTTTTCTCCCTAGTACCAACATCACATCTAGTACCTTAGAGATTTCTGTCACTTCCCTAGATTACCAGAGGCATGAACCCACTATCGAGCATAAATACTAACTCTTGGAGTTGCTAGCATCTACTTGGCCAAGATAACTACTAACAACGGAAAGCATGCAAGATCACAAATAACAAAGACATGATAGAATCAATAATCAATCTGAAATAGCATCTCAATATCCACCGGATCCCCGCAAACACAACATGTATGATTACAAATAGATGATCTTGATCATGAACGGAGATCACAAGATGTAAACATTAAAGCAGAAAGGAGGAGAACCAGCCATCTAGCTACTACATGGATCTGTAGTCCGAGGATGAACTACTCACGCATCACACCGGAGGCTTGCATGATGATGAAGAAGGCCTCCAAGGTGAATTCCCCTCTCCGGCAGGGTGCCGGGAAGAGCTTCAGATCCCTCCCGATCTAGGGATGGAGATGACGGCGGCTATAGACTCTTTCGTGGATTTTTGATCGGGTACTTAGGGTTTTCGTCCCGTGGGCATCTTATAGGTGGAAAGGGAGGCCGAGGGGATGCCGGAGGCGGCCACACCACCCCTGGCACGGGCCAGGCTAGGCCGCGCGGCCAGGTGGTGTGGTGCCCCCTAGCCCCTCTCCTTCTCGTATTCTCGCATCTAATGACTTCCGGAAAAATAGGCACTTTGGCTTTTGTCCCGTCCAAATCCGAGAATATTCATTTTCTGACTTTCCTGGAACCAAAAACAGCAGAAAACAGGCAGCTGGCACTGTGGCTCTTGTTAATAGGTTAGGCCAAGAAATCATATGAAAAGTACTCCAAAGTGTGGACAAACCAAAAGAAAGTGGATAAAACCAAGCATGGAACATCAAAAATTATAGATACATTTGCAATGTATCATCATCCCCAAGCTTAACTCCTGCTCGTCCTCGGGTAGGTAAGTGATAAAAAGAAAGAATAATTTTTGAGGTGACATGCACCATCAAAGACTTGATCAAAGTATTTGTAAAACATTCAAAGCTGGGATCATAGTACTTCAATCATAACATGAAAGATAAAGTTCTAGCAATAAGACAAAGAAACTATGATGCAACATGAAAAGGCACAAACAAAAGATTAATAAATAACAATGCTTTGCAAGACGTTTGTTTGTTTCACATAAAGAAAACATAGCATAATAGCATTCAGCTTGTCCCTCATAGAGTAGCAAATATAAATGCATAGGACACCTTCAAAGTTCATAAGAGTGACTAGATACAAATAGTTTAAAACAAGCAATATCAAGTTATGCATCAATCAACTAGTCTTGGGACAATGCACATAGAACTAAGAATGGCCACCATGCTCTCAAAGTAGGTGCATAAAGGTAGAAGGTGGAGACTCAATATAAAGGTCGAAGAAAGGCCTTCATAAAAGGAAGTAGGGATTCAAGTCTCATAAAGAGCTTCCAAAAATTATGGTACTTATAGCTTTCAGCTCTCATTGCCCCTATCATAAGCATCTTGAAGTGATTAAGGTTAAAGTGAACAAACTATGGTGTACATGCTTGACGAAGTATAAGTTAGGAATCTCATGTCCCTTGTATACGAGGGCCGCTCTTCATGCTACTCAAGTTTAGTCACCGGTAAGTTCTTGTCGTTGTAAGTACATGTGTATCATAGAGAACCGCCAACGGGATACCCCTTGCCCGATGATACGGAAGAATCCCCATATCAAAGTGACAAGGCAAGCAGACAACAAGAATCTCAGCAATCTTCTTATTTACCATGGGAATATGGTGCTTTTTTTTCTCTCTTTCCTCTTTTCATAATCTTTTTTTCTTTTTCTCCTTTTTTTCTCAATATAGGACTCTTTTTTTATAAGAAGAATGCTTCATAGATAGCTCATTATGGTTACGCTGCAGGTTTCCACCATGTCAGCATGGATTAGACCAGCGGCCCAGGTGTTTCTCTAACACATATACATAACTCCATGGACTTACAAGCTCCCCTTTCATTTCACACCGACGGCATCCATATACAAAAGAGCATGATATCAACTAGGTACAAGTACCAAGTGCAATGTTGAAAGCGTTCCCCATGAAAGCATGGTTCTGCTAATTCCCAACAAATAAGTGCAAGCATATACAACATAGACGACACAATGGTTCAAGTTTATTAAGGGCAAGAAAAGTAAAGTGTGCCATCAAATTCATGAGAGCTTTAATCACTAGTTTTCTCATAACAAGTTTAATTTGGAAGGTAAACAAAAGCATGAACATACTTGGAATAGCATAAGCTAGTAGGTATGTATGGTGGACTCTTTGGAATAACTTGGTTTAGGGAGTTGGATGCATGAGTGGAACTCATACTTTGTTGTGGAGGCTAGCAAAAGACTGGGAGCGACAAACTAAGAGAGCAATAATGGCCATAATCATGCAGAGCGATAAAACATCATTGATCAAAGCATAAAGTGATACTACAAGTTGAAAACTAAAGGATCATAAAGGCTATGGTGACTTGAGATAGTCATAACATGGTGTGAGCATGCGCCAAGTCAACCCATATAAAGCATCAAAGGAGAATACCACTATACTATGCTTTAATATGCTAAAACAACACATGATTCATCCAAGGCACATTAAGCAATCTCAATTGTTTATAACAAGTCATGCTACAGCAAAGAATAGTAAGCATAAAGCCAAAACAATATCAAGCATGGCATGACAAAGCATAGGCCACAGTAAAAAACAAGCTCTTTTAACCACATAAGCATAAATTTTCCTACTGTTTTCCAATCCAAACCAAACTATTTGCAAACCAATGTATGAAAGAGGGGGTCCAACCAATTTATTCAGAAAACTAAGTAAACCAAGCAAACGAAAAACCAAAATGAAAACAAAAAAGAAGACGCTCCAAGAACAACACAACTGTGCATGAAACAATAAAAATGAAGCGTTTGGAAGAAACCTGGGATTTTTATTGATGAAGAAGGGGATGCCTTGGGCATCCCCAAGCTTTGACGCTTGTACTTCTTGATATTTCTTGGGGTGAAACGCGTGGCATCCCCAAGCTTGAGCTTTAGTCCATCCTTTATCTCATTACTCATTCCTTCCATACATCTGAAACTTTTCCTTCATACAAAACTTCACACAATCTTTATTAGCAACATTAGTGCACTCAAGATAATAAGTCTTAAGGTTCAGTTCTAACACCAATAAACTTCCATTAGAACACTAGCTACTGAAGCACTTCCCTCAAAAAGCTCAATTCCCCAAAAGAACTCAAAAAGGAACCAACAAGAAGCAAATGCAGAAAATGGCAGAAATTTGTCAAAACAGACCAGCAGGTAAAGACGAATTTTTTCGAAGACCTTCTGTTTCTCAAATCAAAAAGTGTTGAACTAACGAAAGTTAGATAACAACCTGGGGCAGAAGCACAAAAATTCACGCTTCAAAAGGACGTACAAATATAATACACGAAGTTTTATGGTGAAGCACAGAAATCTGTTTCGAGACAACAACTTTCCCAATCATTACTTCTCTCTCATTAGAGGTTACTCTTGGCACAAAAATCAAATAAAAAGGATAAGGAGCGGTTATTACTAAAGTAATAACTTCCAAGACTCATCTAAAACTTTTGGTTTATCTCCCAATAAGTACTTTTCTTTAACGCCTTTAAGTTAGGCATAAGAAGCAAAGAAAGAATCTAGTGTTCTCAAATGAAGAAGCATTAAGACCAAATTTTGTTTTCATAGGAGAAGCAAAAGAAATCTTCTCTCTCTTCTTAGGGAAGTGTTCTATACCTTTCTTGCGTGGGAGTTGATGTTTAATGGTGCCTTCTTTCATATCAATAATGGCACCAACAGTTCTAAGAAAAGGTCTTCCCAAAGTAATAGGACAAGAAGCATTGCATTCAACATCCAAAACATAGAAATCAACGGGGACATAGGCATTGTTAACCATAATAAGAACATCATTAAGACTCCCCATGAGTTTCTTTTTAGCATTATCATCAAGTGGGACATTAAAATAACAATCTTCAAGTGGAGGCAAATCAAGCATATCATAAATCCTTCTAGGCATAATAGAAACACTACTATCAAGATCACATAAAGCTTTGAAATCAAAGTCATTCACTTTCATATTAATGATGGGTTCCAACCATATTCTTGTTTAATAGGAATAGAGGCTTTATGTTTCATCTTTTCTTCTTTAATCTTTATGAGAGCATCAGTAATGTGTTTTGTAAAGGCCATGTTCATAGCACTAGCATTAGGACTTTTAGCAAGCTTTTGTAGGAACTTAATAACTTCAGAGATATTGCAACCATCAAGATCAAAACCATACTGATCATCTAAAGTAGTAGAGCTATTACTAGCCTCAACACTAGTGGTGGTGATAGTAGAAACACTAATGTTTCTAGCAATTTCATCTTCTCTTTCCCACTTAGCATGTAATTCAGCTAATAGTCTTACATTTTCATCAATTCTTACTTGTATGGCATTAGTAGATGCAAAGGGATTATCATTAGTTTCGGGTTTAGCAGCCATTTTATTCAAAGAAGATTGAGCTTCAAACAAAGATGTTATATTTCTTTCAGCATTAGAGAGTTTTTCCTTAATAGTTTTATTGAAAGCAGTTTGTTTACTAATAAAGTCCTTAAGCATAGCTTCAAGTTCAGAGGGTGCACTCCTATTGTTGTTGTAAGAACTTCCATAAGCATTACCATTGTTGGGAGGATATGGCTTATAATTGTTGTTACCAAAATTATTCCTATAAGCATTATTGCCAAAGTTGTTATTTCTTATGAAGTTCACATCAACTTGCTCTTCTTGAGAAACCAAAGAAGCTAAAGGAACATTATTTGGATCAATATGGGCTTTCCCATTAACAAGCATAGACATAATAATATCAACCTTATCACTCAAGGAGGAAGTTTCCTCAACAAAATTTACCTTCCTACCTTGTGGAGCTCTCTCAGTATGCCATTCAGAATAATTAACCATCATATTGTCTAGAAGTTTTGTTGCAGCACCCAAAGTGATGGTCATAAAGGTACCTCCAGCAACAGAATCCAATAGGTTCCTTGAAGAATAGTTCAATCCTGCATAAAAAGTTTGGATGATCATCCAAGCAGTCAGTCCATGAGTGGGACAATTCTTAACCAAAGATTTCATTCTTTCCCAAGCTTGAGCAACATGCTCATTATCAGTTTGTTTAAATTTCATTATTTCACTTCTCATAGATATAATCTTAGCAGGAGGATAGTACTTTCCAATGCAAGCATCTTTGCACTTAGTCCAAGAATCAATACTATTCCTAGTTAAGGAATTCAGCCATTCTTTAGCTTTTCCTCTCAAAGAGAAAGGAAACAATTTCAGTTTAATAATATCACCATCTACATCCCTATGCTTTTGCATCTCACAAAGTTCAACAAAGTTATTTAGATGGGCAACAGCATCTTCATTACCAATACCATAAAATTGTTCTCTCATAACAAGATTGAGTAAAGCAGGTTTTATCTCAAAGAAATTATCTTCAGGCACAGGTGGAGCAATAGGTGTGCTCATAAAATCATTGTTGTTGGTGCTAGTGAAGTCACACAACTTAGTGTTTTCAAGAGTGGTCATTTATTTGGGTTTTCAAATAAGAAAGAAAACTAGTAAAACTAATTTTTTGTGTGTTTTTGATAACAAAACAAGCAAACAAAGCAAAAAGAAACTAAGCAAAACAAAAATAACAAAGTAAAGAGATTGGTTATGAGGGACTCCCCTTGTGAAGAATTCCTTGACTCCCCGGCAACGGCGCCAGAAAAATGCTTTGATGGCTCAGTGTTGATGTAGAGCTCGTTGGGAAACCCAAGAGGAAGGTATGATGAGCACAGCAGCAGGTTTCCCTCAGTTATGAAACCAAGGTTTAATCGAACCAGTAGGTGCAAGGAAACACCCCAAAGGTGTTGCTAGCTGAGCCTTGGCAGGGCGCACTACCGGTGCTAGTAGCAACATGGAGACCTGCACAACACAATCACAGAACTCTGTCCCCAACTTGCGATGAGGTTGTCAATCTCACCATGTTTTGATGAAAAGAAAGGATTAAACGTATCGAATGGAAGGAAGTAAAAGTTTGCAGAAAGTAAACACAAAGCAGTAACAGTTTGTAGATTATATGTAAAGAAAAGAGGACCAGGATCCATAGTTCACAAGAGGTGGCTCTCCTTGATAGATAACATGTTGGGTGAACAAATTACAGCGGGGCAATTAACAACATCGAGAAAGCAATACATGCATATACTAATCATCTTGACTCCTTTGGAACTTGATTGGGCATTACAACATTATACATAGACCGCCATCCAACTGCGTATATGACTAATAATCCACCTTCAGGTTATCATCCGAACCCCCTCCAGTATTAAGTTGCAAGCAACAGATTATTGCTTTACGAATTACGTGTAAAGTAAACAATATGATTGTTCTATGAACAAAGGATTGTTGTTTTCTCCCTAGTAGCAACGACACATCTAGTACCTTAGAGATTTCTGTCACTTCCCCAGATTACCAGAGGCATGACCCCACTATCGAGCATAAATACTAACTCTTGGAGTTGCTAGCATCTACTTGGCCAAGATAGCTACTAACAACGGAAAGCATGCAAGATCACAAATAACAAAGACATGATAGAATCAATAATCAATCTGAAATAGCATCTCAATATCCACCGGATCCCCACAAACACAACATGTATGATTACAAATAGATGATCTTGATCATGAACGGAGCTCACAAGATCTAAACATGAAAGCACAAAGGAGGAGAACCTGCCATCTAGCTACTACATGGATCCGTAGTCCAAGGATGAAGTACTCACGCATCACATCGGAGGCTTGCAAGATGATGAAGAAGGCCTCCAGGGTGAATTCCCCTCTCCGGCAGGGTGCCGGGAAGAGCTTTAGATCCCTCCCGATCTAGGGATGGAGATGACGGCGGCTACAGACTCTTTCGTGGATTTTTGATCGGATACTTAGGGTTTTCGTCCTGAGGGCATCTTATAGGCGGAAGGGGAGGCCGAGGGGGTGCCGGAGGCAGCCACACCACCTCCTGGCGCGGGCCAGGCTGGGCCGCGCGACCAGGTGGTGTGGTGCCCCCTGGCGCCTCTCTGTCTCGTATTCTGGCATCTGATGACTTCCGGAAAAATAGGCACTTTGGCTTTTGTCCCGTCCAATTCAGAGAATATTCATTTTTTGACTTTCCTGGAACCAAAAACAGCAGAAAACAGGCAGCTGGCACTGTGGCTCTTGTTAATAGGTTAGTCCAAGAAATCATATGAAAAGTACTCCAAAGTGTGGACAAAACACAACAAAGTGGATAAAACCAAGCTTGGAACATCAAAAATTATAGATACATTTGCAATGTATCAACAGCCTTCCTTGGCAACCTTGCTCCTTGCCTCCTTCTCTCATATGCCAGGATCAGGTGGTGGTTGAAGCTTGGCTAGGCATGTCCATGGGGATGCTTGGGTAGGCTAGCAAGTTGGGAGGGGGAAGGGAGAGGCTAGGGCTCTGCCTTGGTGCTAGTTCTCACCAAGGAATGTAGCTAGGTGCAGGGGTTAAGAGGGGGAGTATCTCCTCCTTGGGTGAGATCTAGGGGAAGTGGGTGCTTGGGTTAGAGCTTAGGTGGGGCTTCTCCTCTTGCCTTCTTTGTCCTGGTTAGGTAGATGGGGTAGATAGTGATGGCTCAAAATATATCGAGCTTGTTGGGAACCCCAAGAGGAAGCTATGATGATCACAGTAGCAAGTTTTCCCTCAGTTATGAAACCAAAGTTATCGAACCAGTAGGAGCAAAGAAACTGGAATCCTGCACAACACAACCACAGAACTTTGCCCCAACTTACAGTGAGGTTGTCAATCTCACCGGTTTTGCTGAAAACAAAGGATTAAATGTATTGTGTAGAAGATAGTAATTGCTTGCAGAAAGTAAACAATAATCAGTAAATAGTAGATGGTTTATCAATGGTAAAAGAATGGACCGGGGTCCATAGTTCACTAGAGGTGATTCTCCTTAAGATAAATAACATGTTGGGTGAACAAATTACAACAGGGCAACTGATAGACTCGAGAAATCATACCATGCATATACTAATCATCTTGACTCCTATGAGATTTGATTGGGCATTACAACATTATACATAGACCTTAATCCAACTGCATCTATGACTAATAATCCACCTTCAGGTTATCATCCGAACCCTCTCCAGTATTAAGTTGCAAGCAACAGATGATTGCATTAAGCAAAGTGTGTAAAGTAAACAATACGATTGTCCCATGGACAAAGGATTGTTGTTTTCTCCCTAGTAGCAACAACACATCTAGTACCTTAGATATTCCTGTCACTTCTCCAGATTACTAGAGGTATAAACCCACTATCGAGCATAAATACTCCCACTTGGAGTTGCTAGCATCTACTTGGCCAAGATAGCTACTAACAACGGAAAGCATGCAAGATCACAAATAACATAGACATGATATAATCAATAATAAATCTGAAATAGCATCTCAATATCCATCGGATCCCTACAAACACAACATGTAAGATTACAAATAGATGATCTTGATCATGAACGGAGCTCACAAGATCTAAACATGATAGCACAAAGGAGGAGAACCAACCATCTAGCTACTACATGGACCCATAGTCCAAGGATGAACTACTCACACATCACACCGGAGGCAGTCATGGTGATGAAGAAGGCCTCCAGGGTGATCTCTCCCCTCCGACAGGGTGCCGGGAAGAGCTTCGGATCCCTCCTGATATGGGGATCGAGATGGCGATGGCTATAGACACTTCCATGGATTTGTGTGGGATTTTGATCGGGTTCTTAGGGTTTTCATCCCGGAAGGCTTTTATAGGCGGAAGGGCAAGGTCGGTGGAGCACCAGGGGCCCACACCCCTAGTGGCACGCCCCTAGGTCGCGTCGCCACCAGGTGTGGCCACCCTGGTGCGCCACTTCGTCTCCCCTCCAGACTCCGTGTTTCTTCGGGTAAAATATTGACTTTGGCTTTTGTCCGATCCAATTCCGAGAATATTTCCTTACTAGCTTTTCTGAAACCAAAAACAGTAGAAAACAGGCAACTGGCACTGTGGCATCTTGTTAATAGGTTAGTTCTAGAAAATGTATAAAAATACCTCAAAGTATGAACAAAACATAAGAAAGTAGATACTAAACAAGCATAGAACAACAAAAATTATAGATACGTTTACGAATTATCAGAGGGTGACCAGGGTGGGGTGGTGCTCTGCTTGTGAGTCAAGAAATCTGGGGGAGGGGGTAAATAGGGTGATGTGGCCTTTTACTAGCCATGCTTGCCATGGCAAGGGCAGATGGGAGAGGGGCTCGTGTTGGGGTAGGGTTAAGGTGGTGGGGTGGTTAGGATTTAGTTAGGTCACTCCTGACCACATCATGGTCAAGGGAAGGGAGGGGTGTGGGTCTAGATATGGGAATATGCCACTAGGGCATATGTAGATGCTTAGGTAGATACCCCTCGTGTTAGATAGGATTTTTAGGTTTAGTTGTTTACTTTGAGTGGTATTATGTGTAATTTAGCTTAGTTTTAACATATGTAGCTTCCTTTTATTTTATCAAGCTTGACTTGATTTGAACCCACTCAAATTCATCAGAAATTCAAATTAGAGATTTAGAAGGAAAAAAATAAGTGTGGCATGCTTGCATGGCCCATGCATGTGCATTAATGGCATCATCTAGTATGTGAAAACACTCTAGAATTTGGAATAGACATTTAAATTCAAACTTGCACATGATTTCAAATGGAGCCACACCATATGAAAAAGAATGATTCTCATCCACATGGCATGTAGAGGTGGTCATGCATGCTACCATACCTCATCTTGTGAAAAATAATAATAAGGTGTATGGGAGCATGTAGAGATGAGATTTGTCCCATTTGAATTGGATTATAACAAAAGAAGAAAAGAATTCTACATATGGAACTATATGTAAGAACCACATGGCCATGTAGAATATAATTGGATCCATCCAGAGCATGAATAAAACCTAAATCCAGATAAAAGTGCTCACGTGGACTTTAAATGGTGAAATGCCCACAAGATTATGTAGACAAGACATATATGGACAAAGATGGCAAGAATCCACATATACATGTATGGTAGAATTACCGAGCAAGATATAATAACAAGGATCCATAGCAAGTAATAGGTAGAAGGAATTAAGGAGACATACCCTCAACTCAAGTTGGGGATTATATCTTGAATCAAATGCCAAGACACCAGTAAGTAAATACTGGACATTATGGTTCCATTAAGTATGGCACCAACTAGAATGAGAATAGTAGGAGAAAAATAGAAGATGCAAATACATTATATCAAGAAGCAAATACAAGTAGAAGTATAATATAACAAGAAACATGTATAAATGATAAGAATCACGTACAAGATAAGAATATCATGCAAAGATTTAATTATGATGCTCCATGCAAGGTGATATGATAACATGAACATGTATATTATGCAATGCAATTTATCAAACAAGTAGATAAACAAGTAGCATGACAATGTTTAGAACCTTGGGATGCTAGCCCTTCGGGGTCCACACGAATGATAGCAAAGTGCGCAGGAAAAAAAATTATTGATCTGTGAGACTAGTCTAGATATACTAAAGTGCTGCCAGGGGTGAATAGCCGCCGAACCCGGAGTGGCCGGGTTGTTACATGCTCCCTAAAAAAAAAGACAGTTCTTAACAATAGCTCACAATAAATAAATACTACTACTACTCCACAATAGCTACTGTTCCATATAGTCAAATGGTCAACTGCATAAGCAAATTGCATAACCATTAAATACAGTTTAAGCCTTTGAAATTTTAGTCGTGAGTGGATTTGCTTTACCAATTGCACGTGGTAATATGGCAACGTCAAAATGTGACTGCGCCAAGAATTTTCCTCTCAGTGTTCATTTTGCTGATTTGGTGTTCGGTTTGGCTAAAACCATCGTTGTTTAGCTAAAATCATTACTGCTTTGCTAGAATTTTACCAAAACCTTTGGTATTTATATGCACCCATCAAACTGATGCAACTGCTGCGCCCAACCTAGAACATTGCAGGTCGTACTGTGGCACCGTCAAAATGTACCCGCAGCTACGCATTGACCTGGTAGGGATCAAACGAATCATTCAGGATCGTGACTGTTGTTTGATGCCCATCCTGCATGTCCGCTGTACGTGGCTCAGTAGAAAGCAATGCCAAGTGCGGGCCCGTGATGATGGCCTCTGCGTGCCCCGTGCCGCGCGGCACTACGCTGTTCATACAACTAGTATTTCCATTTTAAACGCCAAACGAAAATAGCAATCTGAAACGAACAAAGTAAGAATGCCAGTGCATTCATATACGACAGTGTCTGATTGCCACGGATTGTGATGTGCGACAGTGCACGCATGGGCACAGCAGCGTGATGATGATGATTCGGTCCCCGTGATTCGCTCCGAGTCGCGCCCACAAACCGATCAGCGCGGTGCGAGCAGGCCAGCAACCGCCGCCGCGTTCATGATGCTGTCGGCGCGTACCCGATTATGTAGCTGCTGCCTATGGTGTCTGGTCTGCCTAATTAATTTCTGGCAGACAAATCTTTCTTAATCTCTGGCCCATGGCCTGACCTGGCGCTGCTGCCAACGGGAACGCTCAGCACAACAGTATACAAGACAAGTACTACTGTACTGTACTGTACTGTAGTACATTTCGTCTTCACCCTACTACCGCAATTCCTTGATTAAACCACGTCCACACGAGGATACATTCACGTACGGTTCGTGTGAACGGGATCGGCCCATCGAATACAAACAGCCACTGCACCACCGTGCCCATGGATGGATACCGGCCGGCGCTGTCCCCGCTGCGGCTTTAAAGTCGAGAGACGGTACTGTAAAGTAACAGTTGGCACAAAGGGCGCGTAGCTTTCGTCGGGAGGTTTCATTGTCTTTGCCGTTTCTCATCTCCTCTGCAGTGATGGCATGAGCCGCATGACCATGATCGTGATGCGTGTGCAGGTGACTGTGGTCACGGTGTCAGGTGGGATCCCGCTAAAATCCTACTTCTAGTTCATTTGCTAAAATCTAGTGCAAATTTTAAAATTTGCACTAGATTTTAGCAAATGAACTAGAAGTAGGATTTTTTGTCGGGATCCCACTTGACACCCTATCACGGTGCGTGGGGCTGAACTGGTGGCTTTGCTTATTAGTTGAGGAATCGGTACAAGGAGATATGAGGCAGACAGGGTCCACCTAAAAGGTGGGTGGTAAAGAATTGTTGAGCTTGCCCTAACTGTATAATACGCCCATTCTCGACCATGATCTGTTGGTAACAATATGCCATCGGCACCATGGTTTACCTAAAAGAGGGACCAGCAGTGAACGAAAATAGTCCCTGAAGGCACCCACCAGTATGCATAGTATCATTCTTTGTTTAAACTTTTCTTTTCATTAGTAGATTTTTCTCGTTTTCTGAATATCTTATATTGTTAAAAATCCCTTGTTTAATAATGTGAATAAAGATAAATGAGGGAGAAACAATGCAATAAACAAGGGAAACAACTATATCAGACGAAAATACATTTGACAACATGAAAAGAATTAATAAATGAAAAGCGGATATGTAGTATACAACCGGCAATATATGCACTAAAAGAATAGGAGTAGCAAATTGCAGTTCATAGCGGAAATATCTAACAAAAAATACAGGACATGGCAAAATGATATACAAAAGAAAGCTCCTGGCAAAATATTAGGCAATAGCAAAAAGGAGTTTTTTTTGAAACGGAGGCAACGCCCCAGCCTCTACATCAAAGTGATGCATACGACATGTTATTTTATTGCATTATTAAAAAGGTCTCGAATAGAGCCTTGAAACTCATATCCATCAGATAATACAAAAAAATTGATACATAAATCAATCAAAGAAAGAAGACTAGCATAAACTTTGCCATTATGTGGTGATTCTAAGATCAGATCACCACCCACACCGGCTGAACAGGCCCCGTGTAGCCTTCTCCAAAATATCGCATCCAGTGTGTATAGCTTGTTTGTTCTCCACGGGCTGCAGAAGCAACCACATACGGATTCAGTGAGATGCCATAAGAATAACCTACAAGAAAGATGTTGATCGATTGTTGTTAAAAATAACATCATTTCAAGCGTTCCAAATTACACCATACTATGGCGCATGCTCCCACCCTAATATTATTTTTCCCTTCTTTGGGATACCCATGAGCCAATTCCCAAATAGATTATTTATTAGAAGGTGGAGATAGATTAAAGGTCATATGAATAATGCGCCAAATGATTGTAGCAAACGGGCATTCAATAAAAAGGTGTTATATAGTCTCGGGCTTGTCACAAAAACAATAATCTGAACCCCCTTGAAAAAGGAGTTGCTAAACATATACTCCTTCTATTTCAAAATATAATACATGTTGGGAGTTCGCATTAAACCAAGGCGTCATATGTTTAGTAACAACGAGTAGCGAATAACAACAAAAGAAAGCCTATATTTTGTTATTTCATGGACGGACCACTCGAGGCGCTCCCTCCCGAGCGTCTCTGGCGGCGCTCCCCTCCACCAAACCCTAGGCGGCGCCACCACCCCCCTCCCCCGCTGCCCTCCCAGCGACGGTAGCGCCCCCCTTCGCGTCGAAGACGGAGGCAGGGATGGAGAGATGCCTCTGTTGTTTTTCCTCGGGAGTTGGAGGATCACCGACGGAGGCGCAGGGCGGCGCGGCTGTTCGGGCCGGGGCCTGAGGCTCTCCAGCAGGGCTGCAGGAAGGAGGCGGCGGTGTGCCCTCAACTCGTCTTCAACGAGCTTGGTGGCGTGCTGGCTCGTCGGGCCAAGATCTGAGCTGAGTGGCCGATCTCGCCAGATGGGTCTAGCCACGGCCGAGACGGAGGGATCTGGCGGTTCCTTGGATCGCCGGTACCTGCATCCTTGCGCTTGGACTGCTTCCTTCCTTTCTTGTCTCCGAGATGGAGGTGACTGGCGGCATGGGGGCCTGCTAGTCTTGCGAATAATGGCGGCGGTCCTAGGATTCCTTTTGTCGCCAAGATGATGATCTATCGGTGCTTGTCCCCATCGATCTGCCGGAAGTGGCGTGTTCCGGAAGGCTCCACCGGCAAAGTCCCATGGGCGAACAATGCTTGGAGATTGCTGGATTGGAGGGATTCGATTGTGCGCACCCATGTCTTATTCTGACCATCTGGGCTCAGAGGGAGCGCTTCGAAGCTCTCTTGGCTGTTAATATCATGGGGCATGTTCTCGTTCCATGGTGCTGAGGGAGAATGTCATGGAGACCGAGATCTGAGGATTGACAATGGTGGTTCGAGTCTAGGTGGTGATGAGGAATTGGCTTGGTGACTCGTGACTTGGTGCAGTGGCATGCAAGTGGGGGCGACTGCACAGGAGAGGTTCTCAGTCTTACCTTTCAGGGTAAAAACCTAGGGTCTAGCCTTAATTGGTTATGCCTGACAATGGCTTTGTTGAAGATATTGTTTGAGAGCATGGACTTTCTTCAGGGTGAAAATCTAAGATCTATGATCGGGCGATGACGGTGTTTGTGCACTGTTCCCTTCTTGGAGGCGTCGCTTTTGGAGAAGCTGGACTTCTGGTGTTGTCTTGGTGGTGGTAGTACCGCTGTTTCAACGAATGGGTCACTGTAGCAGGATTTTTTTTTTGTAATTCTTCTTTCTTTTTTGGCTGTGTGCATCCATACGACCGCTAGGACAATGCGTTGTTGCAGATGCTGGGTGTAATTGGTATCTTCTGATATTAATATATGCTCATTTCCAAAAAAAAAAGAAAAGAAAGCGATAGATACCTAACTAACACAAGTTATAGTAGACAACAACGAGATAGCATGGCAAAAATTATTGGAAATCTTTTTTGAAAAAGAGATGAGATGATGCAATTGAAATATAAAAAAATGCTTAATTAAAGTAAAATGCTTTAAAACATGGGAAGTTATAAAAAAATATGTCCAATCAAATCTAGTATTGCAGATATCATTACAACACAGACAAAGACAAAGGAGAAAGCAGATTTTGATTGGTTGATGGAAAGCAACTATTTTCCGATCATCGGTATCTCCATACCTAGTTTGATCTCATTACCGACATGCACTCTTTTCTCGTTCCCGTGATATAACATTCTAGTGATCACATCACTTGCTTGCAAGCTATCCTAATGTGATATCACCGAGAGGGCCCAGAGTATATGTATCCGTCATCTGGATTGACAAATTCCACTCTTGATCCATGAGCCTCATCATAACACCTTCGTAGCACTGAACCCATCTTTATAGTCACCATGTTACGGTGTGACGTTTGATGTTATCAAGATACTCTTCCGGTGTTAGCAATTAACATGATCTCGTGGTCCAAGGATAAAGATTACTTCGTATGATGTTATAGCAATATAAACATAATGACTTGATCGTAATGCTATACTTCGGATGAATGTTGATCACATCATTCCACCAATGTTGTGACCTTGTTATTAACAACATCCAATATCCATGATCAGGAAACCTTGATCATCTTGTTAATCAACAAGCTAGTCTATAAGAGAGGCATAACTAGGAACCCTTTTTGTTTATTAAACACACATGTATTGACGTTTCCGATCAATACAATTATAGCATGCAAAATAAACATTTATCATAAACATGGAATAAGATAATAACCACTTTATTATTGCCTCTCGGGCATATTCCCTTCAGTCTCCCACTTGCACTAGAGTCAATAATCTAGTTTGAAAAACTTTGCGTATTGAACACCTATGGCTTTCTGGTGTTGCATATACGCGATTGCTAGTGGTTAACATAATCTTCGGATCTGACAGTTTCAGGTCCGTGTGTATTTGCATGTCTTTGCGTCTCTACGCATCACTCATTCTCAAATGAGATGGCATTATAAATTTGGTCCTTTGGTGAGACCTTTAGTTCGTTCGGCTTAAAATATGTTGATATTATTGTCACACAATATATCTTTATAGTATTAGCCCACTTTGAACCACACCCAGTTTGATAGCAAACTACTTAACACAAATGCCCTCCTTTGCTGCTACTATAGCAGTTATATACTTAGCCTTTTGTTGTAGTATCCGTCACAATGTCTCAACTTTGGAACTCATCCAAATACATCATGGAACATCCTTTCCATTACATTGTGCCACCCATAGTCTAAATTGAGATAAATTTAATTTGTATCTTGTGACAAAACTAGTATCAATGTAACACTTTACAATGAACTACCTTTAACTATTTGTCACTTATACATGATATATTCTTAGTTCTTCCAAAGCTCATAAGAATATCTTTACTATCGTCCAATGATCATCTTATGAATCATTCTGGTATGTGCTCATAACATTTAGAGCATAGGACATTTTGGATATATACATATCATGGTATAGTCGATCAAAATCTTCATGTGATTTTACTCACCAAGTGTCGAAACACTTGAATCTTGATACAATCCTTTCCATGCAGCAAGAACCTTTCTTGTTGTTTCCATATTGAACCCTTTCAATATATCATATATGTATGTTGGCACAACCATATTAGCACCTCAATCTATCCATATAGATATTGATGCCAAATATTCCGGTTTTGCCCAAGTCTTTCATCGAAATCTTATTTTAATGAAATTCTTAACTTGTGTCAATACAAGATACATAATTTCCAATCAACAATATGTCCTCTACATAATGTATTAGAAATATGTCTCAGCGCTCCCACTTAATTTCTTGCAAATGCAAGCATCTTCATCATCTCCGATGAATTTAAACTCTTTTAACAGTTTCATCATGGTAAAGATTCCAACTCCTCTATGCTTACTTCAACTATTGAAGTTTGCATGCCCTTTTAGCACCCTTTGAATTAACAAAACCCTTCGAACCGTGTCTTGTACATGTCCTAGGTAACCATTCTATTAGAAGAACATTGTTTTGTTTGTTCAACTACCATACATCAAATTATATGTAGTGGTTGCTACATTAATCCGTCAAGACTAAATATCGCTATGAAGGATCAAATCTTGTCATAGTCAACTCCTTGAACAT
The DNA here is from genome assembly GCA_916181665.1 of Avena sativa. Lineage (NCBI taxonomy): Eukaryota > Viridiplantae > Streptophyta > Magnoliopsida > Poales > Poaceae > Avena > Avena sativa. The sequence goes on along the minus strand of OV702287.1, from coordinate 426,312,877 downwards.
TGTCGTAAACCTCTTTTCGATATGTCGACTATTTCATAGATGTTAAACATCCATATCTATTTCTTTATAGATCTAAACATGACCGATAGGCTTCACGCCTTTCCGGAGGGTCTTCCAAGTTCTGAAACTTGATTTCTCGTATATGGATACTATCACGGATTCTATGACTTCTAGTCATTGTATGGAGTCAGGGCCCATCATCGCTTCTTTGCATGTAGTCGGTTCATCATTGTCAAAACAATAATGACTTGCTTATCAAATCACACTATTTGATTCTTACCGACCCACACGGTTCAATAGGAACTCTAATCTCCGAGATCACACCCTTCATAATCACGGGAGCCATGAGCATTGTGGCTACCACCGGGACACTTTCCGGTGCTGCGCTACTTAGTACATATAGCTAAGGTTCAACAACCTTATCAAAGTTCTATTGTCCTCCCACTTAACTTTTCACGAGAAATCCCTTCTCAAGAAACTTGACGTTCCAAGTAACAAACTCTTTTGTCCTCGGTGTTATGGAGAAATTCCCAACAAATTCTTTGGGATAACCTACAAAGACGTGCTTATCCGACTTTGGTTGTAAACATTTTACTTATGCATAGCATACCAAAATTTAAGAAAAGACAATTCGGGTTTTATCCCAAACCATAACTTATATGGTGTCATTTCAATGGATCACGATGGTGCTCTTTTTAGTGTAAAAGTTGTAGTATCTAAAGCTTCAATCCTTAAAACATAATGACAGTTTTATAAATGACACCTTTGATCTTACCATGTTAAACATGGTTTGATTTCATCTCTCGAATATGCCATACTCCTATGGTTTATCGGGAAACACAAATCATGGAACAATTCCTCAAATCTTAAGTGTTTTGCTAAACATGTAACTCAAATATCTTCCTTTATGATTGAATCATAAACTCTTTATTTTCTTGTTACAATGATTTTCCACTTCATCTTGAAAGTCTTTGAACAATTTTCAAATGTTTCATACTTCTTCCTTATTAAGTAAATATACAGATATATTCTCTCAAATTTTCGGAGAAAGCATATGAAGCAAAAAGATCCATCGCATATGGCTACACATAATGGACTATATACATCAACATGCATAATATCCAATAGGTTATTCATCCGTTCCTCTTTGGCCTATGAACGGAGTTTCAATTATCTCGAGGAAAGTTTCACAAGCGTCAATTGATCAAAATCAAAGACTCCAAAAATTCCATCAACATGGAGTTTCTTCATGTTTTCTTTCCAATATAATGTAAAACAGCGATGTCACTTCATAAGTGATCTTTGAATCATTTGTCTTGCGACATTTTAGCAATAGTGTTTATGGATGTGATTTCTCCCACTAGACTTGTAAAAGTTCATCCATCCTTTATGGAATACGGTAATTATTTGAACAACCATTGTTCTCATAATACCGGAATAAAATAACAATTATTTAAAATAAACTTGAAGGCTAGGTTTGATGACAACGAAAAAACACAATAACACTTTATTTGTTTTCGATGAACATCATCACTTATTCTCTTGCTAGTTACCGAGGCCATTGTAGTTCATGAATTGCGTTGTCCTGTATGACACTTCCTACCAACCAATTCGGTATCCAATACCGGTATCCAATACCTAAGAACCACATTGTTTAACAAGCAAGGAATATAACCATAACATGTATATCTTTTATATACCTAATCTGGACATTTCCAACTTTTTCTTTTCTGCCAAATATTTTATAGATTCTCTTTCAGCAATTCCTTTTTATTTTAAAAGAATCTATCAACATCAATAGTGGTGTCATTCACATGACACATAGTACAAAGCGTATATAGTCAGATACTAATACCTTTGGACTTGCACTTTGAAGTGGATCACCATCATCAAATGTTTGGTATTCTTTCAAAAATCCATTCTTTAGTAATCTTTTAGTGTAGTAAACATTTTACTTACATCTTCTATTCACCCTTATCATGACAACTTTCATGATCAAGCTACTATAGCCTATAAGGAAGAATCGCGAGTATAATGTTAGTTCCCAAAACCTTTTTGGGATATTCGGATGCTTAGCATCTCCATCCTTCACAAATTCTCATATAATATGAGAACATGTATTTTGCTAAACTATACTCTATTATAATGCAACCAAAAACATTGTTTCAGATATCACAATACCTTTCACACATGATGGTTTCTGAAACAATTTTCAGCTCCTATATAATCTTGATATTAAAACAACTTTTGAATATCAATAATCATGGAGGCAAACATGATACTTTAGATACTAACATTGGAATTCTTACTCTTGATTTAATACTACTTATTAAACTTCATGGAGTAAATAGAGTTTGCTGAAAGTTTGCAATAGGACTTATAAACTTTAAATTGACATTCAAAACAATACGATACCAGTTTGTAAAGTAAATATCCAGAATTTTATAGTTCTATTATCTCAATTAAAACTAAGCATAAGGTAGTGAACAGACGCTAATGACTACAACAAATTATGCAAATTCCCTTTGATTTAGTTTATGACAAATTGAGTTCGACTAATCCAAATTAGAAATGAACTCCCACTCAAAAACGACATCCCTCGTGCCTTTTTGGTGATTACATGAACCAAATCCACTACAATAAGTCCGATCATCACGTGAGTTGGTGTAGCTTCAAAGGCGAGCATCAATATGGGCATCATATCAACTATATGACTCATGCTTAACCTTTCGGTTCGTGTTCCGAGGCCATGTCTATACATGCTAGGCTCGCCAAGTAAGAACCTTAGTACTCGCATGTGTAAAATTGTCTTACACCCGTTTGTATGAAAGCGTAGAGTCGAGTACACCCGATCATCACGTGATGTCTCGAAACACGATCCAAAAAACGGTGCATACTTAGGGAAGAACACATTTTATCTTGATATTTAAATGAGGAATCATCTTATAAAGCTACTAAAATGCCAAACTAGTAATGTAAGATGCAAACATCTAATGTGTAAAGTGGGATGATATGGTCCATGCATTTGATCTCTATCATTTGCATCGTGGTATGATCTCTATTATTCCTTTGTGTGTAAGGCCAAGGTCTATGGAACTTACACGTTGAGTGTGTTGTAAGAGTATCTATCATACATCTACTTACAACAATACCATATCAAGACACTAGCCCAGCAACGATCTAAACTAGACGCCTCTAATTTATCAATTGCAAGTTTTACATGGCTTAGGGCTTTCGGAGATAGAACCGTTCTTACCTACGAACATGAACCACAACAAGGATAACCAAGTTATTAACAACTCGTTGTAAATCAGATATTGACTATCGTAGGAGAGACAGACACCCGTCATCCACTTATGCAAAACAAGTTGCATGTCAGTCGTGGAACCGGTCTCATGTACGATGACATGTAAGATTGGTCCGGGCCGCTTCATCCCACTATGCCACAAATATCCAAAATACATAGAAGATGCAATAACATGATCATCATCGCCCAATATAAACATATGTGTACTACTCGTGCAAAGCACCTACACATAGATCTGGCTCTGATACCACTATTGGGTCCGTAGTATAGAAAACAAAAAAATTCCTACGATGAGAACTATACGCCAAGATCTATCTACTAGGTACAGAGCAACGGGTGGACATACATCCATCGAGAACTTACCCTCGAAGACAACGAGTTTTGTTAACGAGTAGGAACTCGTGGTTGATGTAGTCGTACACTTGCCGATCTCAGGATCGTGAGGAAGTCCGAGCAGGTCCGTCTCCAGCAGTCCTTCAGATCCAGCTCCAGCACCACCAAGTTCAGCACCGCAAAGCAGCGGTGCATCCGTGATCGCACACATGTCCGGTACGCCGACAACCTCCATCCCTCGCTCCAGCAAAGCAGCAACTCCTTTTCAGATAAAGCCACCGGAAATATGTATCTCGCTAATCCGAGACCATGGGGGATTAATACTAGAGGGGGAGAGAGATCCTTCACGAGGAGGTGTGTGTGAGAAGTGAGGAGATGGGGGCCTTTTATAGGAGGAGAGGGTGCCCCTCCCCATGGCCGGCGCCCCAAGGGGTGACCCTTCACCTCCTCATTCATGTGGTGGTAACTCCCTCCACATAAATTTGCCCCTTCACATTCTCTTTTAAAGTCTCCACTTTAAATGCATTAAATTTCTCCAAATTTAATACTCTCTCATTTAATAAAACTCTTTTATTAGTTTTATTCAGAATTTTGTTTATTACTTTAATTAACAAACATTCACATAAAACCCCCTGCAACATTTCAATATTACATGCAGAACCAATTTCAGCAATTTCACCCGAAACAGTTTCGGTGTCTATTGAAATAATTCCAGCGCTTTCTTAAATCTTTATCTGAAACATATTTGCTCCAAATAGTGTCAGTATCCCTTAAGTGTGTCATCCTACGATTCGCGAATAATGCAGACATGATCGAGACCCCTCTCAGATCAATAATCAGAAGCGGGACCTGGAGATCCATACTGACTCCTACACATTCAACGATGACTTCTGTGATCGTGAGAACCTTTAACGCTTGTAACTAAATCCCTTTGTCTCGTGATATATTACATGTCCGAGATTCGATCATCGGTATCTCCATACCTAGTTTGATCTCGTTGCCGACATGCACTCTTTTCTTGTTCCCGTGATATAACATTCTAGTGATCACATCACTTGCTTGCAAGCTATCTTAATGTGATATCACCGAGAGGGACCAGAGTATATCTATCCATCATCGGGATTGACAAATTCCACTCTTAATCCATGAGCCTCAACATAACACCTTCGTAGCACTGAACCCATCTTTATAGTCACCCTATTACGGTGTGATGTTTGATGTTATCAAGATACTCTTCTGGTGTTAGCAATTAACATGATCTCATGGTCTAAGGATAAAGATTACTTCGTATGATGTTATAGCAATATAAACATAATGACTTGATCGTAATGCTATACTTCGGATGAATGTTCATCACATCATTCCACCAATGTTGTGACCTTATTATTAACAACATCCAATGTCCATGATCAGGAAACCTTGATGATCTTGTTAATCAACAAGCTAGTCTATAAGAGAGGCATAACTAGGAACCCTTTTTGTTTATTAAACACACATGTATTGACGTTTCCGATCAATACAATTATAGCATGCAAAATAAACATTTATCATAAACATGGAATCAGATAATAACCACTTTATTATTGCCTCTCAGGCATATTCCCTTCATGAAAAAGGTGCACTCGGGAGTAAATGGATGGAGATTTGGTCGATGTCACATGACATGGTTGCGAGCACTCGAGGATCTTGTTTGGGAGGGGATACACGGGGAAGGAGGATTTGGTCGATTACCTTGCCATTAGGGAAGCGAAAGGAGCAACACAAGGGGCACAACAACATGATATAGATTAAAGGAGGCAGGTGACGCCATTTTCCTCCGGTCATCGTCTGCTATGATTGAGATGTAGTGGTGGTCGGAACCCTAGTGCCACCTCTCTTCACTCCATTCAGAATTGGTGGCAACAAATTTGGATTTGCGAGGAGGGAAATCGAGAGAGGAAGAAAAATATATGGGTGATAGTCCTTCGTTTTTTGAGAGACAATCCTCTGTAATTTTTGGTGAAGTGACATTTGGGACCATTCTTCACATACAAAAAGAAAAAAATTCTTTGCAAGCGAACGTAGTTGGTATTTAGAGCGCAAAATCTCTGCAAAACAATTATATGGCACTAATGGTTAACTCCAGATCGAAAGATCGCTGAAAACTTGTTAAGATAGCGAATTCAATGTATGGATATTGAATAGTACTCTCTCTGTTCCATTCTATAGTGCCTATAGTTTCTGACACGGAAATTAAGAAATGTATATGGAGTGAATATTACACGAGGTTTGGGTGGAATTAGTTTTGACTAATTGACGTGATAAAATAGAGGAGTTTGAATGACATATGAAGCATAAATAAATCACCAAAAAAGTTTTCTAGACGAGTTATGTAACATAATATATCTTATATTTTGAATTTTATCTTAAACTATAGACACTATAGAAAGCAACGGAGGGAGTATATAGGAGGCGACACCCCAATAAGGATAGACAAGTGGTAGACAGGGACGGAGTCATGATTTGAACATGAGGGGGACGGAGATTTTTTTTTGGCACATGGAATAAGACATCACATGTATCAACTCAATATACCGATAATAAGGCATGTCAATACACATGTTTGGCTGTACAAAAAGAACTAAAATTCTACTTCCTCAGTTTCGAAATATAAGTCTTTTTAGTACTCCAGGTCCATATTAATTTTCGTTGAATTAGATGTATCTAGACATATTTTAGTGCTAGATACATCCAATTCAAAGACAATTAATATGGATCGGAGGGAGTAGTTCAATTTGAACTACTAGGAAAGCTTACATTTAAGAACAAATGTAATATATGATTAAATTTAGGACTCAAGTGGCTTGCAAATATTGATGTTATATTCATTTTGCTTTGCGAGATAGTAGGTGCGCTAACAGATTAGAGAAACACATTAACTAAATCAATGCATTGACTATGCAAGGAGAGTAATTAACCTTACTAATATGTTGTAATCTGATATAAGAGACGACAAAAACCTACTAGGACCCGCCTGAGTAAAATTAGCTTCAGATTGGAGAGTTGTGGTTCTCGGTCGATTTGATGATGCGACGATACGGGGCAGCGTTCATAGCCTTATCGTCTCATGGCGCCTCGCAGACTGTGATGGAGATTTAGTTCGTGAAAGAAGACTGACGCCCTACGCCAATCAATCAATCAGCAGTGACTGGAAGCTGCTCTATCTCCGATTGGCGACTGAAAAATGCTCTATCTACGCAAACTAACACACGCAAACATTGGTGATCTAGAATTGTGGTTTCTAATTCTCCACGAAGGCTAAATGGGTTTCCTTTTTGGGCTTCGATGGATATGTAGCTCGGTTCAAAATATTAGACCAACGTCTCTAAGACTAGTTACGAGATTAGCTGCGATATTATTAATGGAATGTTTACACGGCCAAATCTTGCTACCAGGCACTCTTTGCTGGCAGAACCTCGATGGCAGGAGCCCTGCAGATCTGGCCCTCGCGTGCACCCACCAGCTGCAAAGTATCGCTATGGCTGGCTGTGAGAAACAGATGCTGGACCGCAGATAGGCTTCACAGTCGCGGCCTACAGCATCCGGCGGCCTGTCCCTTCTGTGATCAGTGTGGGGAAACCATTGATCACTTCCCGATGGGTTGCGTTCTCGCCCGAGAGGTGTGGGCTGCCTACCTGAGCTAGTAGGGCAAGAGCCATTGGCTGCCCGAGCAGGACTCCAGACTTACGACCTGGCTGCAGAATAGGCGAGGGGCAAAGGTCGGGGGCGTGACCCGTGGACCGGGATTTCGCTCGTCTGTTGGACGCTTTGGCGCCATCGGAACGACGTTGTGTTTAAGTGTGTCATTTCGTCCGCGGCAGAGGTGATCCGCAAGATCTCCTCTGAGGCAGAGCCGTGGAGAGCGGCGGGACTCTTCCGCGACTGTCTAGGACAGGCGGACAAGTGAAAATGCCGCGAATAGTCATATAGTGTGTGAGTGGATGGTGGTGGGACGGCGACGTGGGTCTACCTGGCTCCCCTGCTCGCCCCGCTTGTCTCTGCCCCTGATTGTCACGTTGGGCATTTGTTTTTCTTGTTGGGTAGATTTGTATATAGCACGTCGCTGTCCAGTGAGTGTCCATGTCAGGACAGCGGGGTTGAAACCGACAAAGAGAAAGCCCGGGAGCTGATACACGGCATTGACAAGGAATCCATCCGTTTTTGTCATATCCACAAAAACAAGTGTTACTACTAGTCTGTCTGTTCCAAAATACTCGACGTGGTTGAGGGAGCAGCTAGAAACATAATCAGAACTATCAACCCGTCATTCTCGGAAAGAAAAAAAATCAGAAGATATTGAAGAACAGTCATTTGACATCCAGGTTGGCAAAAACTGATGCATTTTACACGAATCGGAGTAATTTTGTGGAGGCTATATAGTCATGGTCGTCAATCATGTGCAGTTTGCGGCAACCATAGAAGTTGTAGCTGTGATCAATTAACACACTAGAGTGCGCGGAGGCCATCTCAACTCTCCCTCCTCTGTGAACAATTCCTCGCGAGGCAGCTAGTGTGGCCGGGCCGATCCTGAGCCCCTCCGGCGGCCCTGCCGGCCGAAGGTGGCGGAGGGAGGTGCCGGAGTAGTTTAGGTTAGGTGTAGTATTGTTTTACGTTGCTTGTCCTGCCCGGAGTTTCTTCGGTTGTGGCCTCGATCTGAAACTCATCGGAGTTGATCTGCTTCCTCGAGGTGCTCCGGTGGTCGGAGCTAAGGGGGTTGGTCAGATTTACAGCCGGAAGCTCTAAATAATGGCCCAGGAGCTGGTTTTCGGCGAAGGGGAGTGGAACCCTGGGTGCCTTTCTTGGCCGACCGTGGTGGTGGGGGAGATCGGTGTTGCGGTGGCAGGCGTGGTGTTTTCTTATTCCCGGTCGGCCATGGTGGCGAGGGGGATGTCGTCCGCTGTGTCCCTCTTCCTCTTCTTGGTCTGGAAGCCAGTGTTGTAATTTCCGTGATGGGCTTCCCTCTTGTAGCTCTGGCGGCCATGGTGGTCGTTTTATCTGCAGGTGGTGGTGGCTCGCGATGGCGGCTTCTTCCTGGAGCTTCTCTCTGGCGGTTTCTTGGCGGCTTGATCCTCCAACACGCCGGACCTTATGGCAGTAGGGCTGCCGCTCCGCTGCTGCTCTTCCTCTGCGCCGGTGCTCGCCATCGCCTCTCGGCCAAGTGGTTCGTCCCCGGTGGCTTGGAGGTGGCCGGTTGCGGGGATTTTCTCGACGGTTTGAGCTTGGTCGAGCCCTATGCTCTGACCTCGTCGATGGCTCCGCCTTCAGGGTCGCCGATGGTTGTGGCAGAGGCACCTAGGCCTCGATTGCGTTTGCTTCTTCGTTTCAGGGTGCTTTCTGTAAATTGTGGAGGTCCTTATCTTCGAATTTATAGGTCCTTGTGCGAGTGTTGTTTGGACCTCTCTATAATTTTTACATGCCACGGGTTCTCTTTGCAGCAATAAAAAGTTTGGGTGCGTTGCACCCTTAATCGTTCAAAAAAATAGAAGTTGTAACTTTGGGGTAACTCGAAGAACACAAATAGCACTCACTGACTCGTCCCGTTCCGTGGCGACTTGCAGATGCCCTTGTCTACATCTGCCCTGCTGTGTGCACTTTGCTGAGGTGCTCAAATCGATCGAGCTTCGCTAGCTCCATGCACGCGCTCTACACGCACCAGAGCAACGAGCTACAGGTGACATATCGAGGCAGTCAGTACTCTGACGAGCTCGCGCTAGTCCCATCCTAGATGCTCTGCAAGTCGTGTGGATGGACAAGCCCATGGAGGAGTTCTAGTCCAAGAGCTCGCACATGGGGCTCCTAGCGGTCATGGTCTGCTCGTAGATCTCCAAGAGGGTGTTTGGTAGACTCGGCCAAAATTTGGGTTCCCTAGCTCGGGCAAGGCCCTAGAGGGCATGGTCAAGGTGAAAGGGCGAGTGAGCCATGTTCTGAACCCTATTTGGTTGCATGCATTACATCACTGGATACCTTCTCGAAACAGGCTTTCGCTCCTCTATATTAATATAGCAACCACATGATACAACAATTCTGTAACGAACACTTACCGGGGCAACAACAAACACAAGTCCAACTGATAAGAAAAAACAAAAACAAACAAATGAGACAAAGACGGATCGACTAAGCGAAGGAGACCCACAACCGCTATGCCCCTCCCGAAGATGATCTACCACGCTTGTAGCATCGACCCATCAAGTACCAAGCAACACCTTCAAGAAGGAAGCGATGACACTGCTGCCTGGGCCAGCGCACTAGCCCTCGGGTTTCCCCCGGAACACAGAGGGAAGTGGACGACGGATAGCCATGACGCCCTCCAGGAAGGAATGGTGTCACTCGAAGGCGGCACGACGTCGGTGTCAACCGAGTCGACAAGGATTTCTTCCGAAAACCCTATCCACTACCCCTAGATAATCCATTGCTCAGGAGCTCCGCGAGGTCAAGGCCTTAACCAGTAAAATCGCCGCCCACCAGCATGCGCCACTATGGTCACGAAGCCACCATCAAAGCTACCAACACATGGCCAGTATGACGGAGGTAAATGGTAACCTGAATCAGGGTCAGCAGTACCACGATCGTACGAGAGGGAACTACCTCCACTGCTGAAGGCGGTCATTGACCGGATGACACATCAGGACACACCAGTCCTAATTGGGTCCGGCCAGATCTAGAGGACCCATAAAGCCTCTGTATAGGCACACTAGTCCCAGTAAGGTCTAGCCGGGCCCACATCGGACACGGAAAGCCCACCGCCATGCTGCAACTAGCCAACCACCGTCATCACCATTCCAGCATAAACCTACCATCACCGCCATCTCTTGGAGACGGTGTCGTCAAGGGCAAGATGGCCCGCGCCAGCCTAGATGGGCCACGCATGGCCCCTGATCTGGTGCAACCGGCCACCACCCAGTCATTCTCGTGCAGTACTGTTACTCCCAGCGTTGCCTCGTTGGTTTCTGGAGCCGTGGTGCCTTCGATTCCTAGTGGGAACCGCGCCTAAGACACCTGAGCCATACAACCCACTGCAGCATTGTCCCGCGCACACCCTCAGCATGGGAGGGGAGAGGAAGGGATGCCGACACTGGCACCTCCCGGGCCGCGCCTGGCGGCAGAGGCGGAGTGGAGAGGGGTGGAGGGAGGCGGTAGCGCTGGGAAGCTCCTATTCGCCCGTGCAGGGGCGAGACATGAGGGGGTTCTCCTTGCTACAACTAAGATGCTATAATTAACGTACCAATCGGCCCACTTGATACGAACGGGGCACTTTGTTTGGTTGCCTGTTTTTTCCTCTAAGGGTGAGCAGATGCAATGGACTTATGTTTTGGTTATTATTATTGTTGTCATTTCTTGCATTAGTAAGTGCATCTATTCACCTTTTAAAAAATTGGTGAGGTTACCATAGCAGCCCATAGCACAACCGCGCACACACCAAGCAGTAATAAATAGCTAACATAGTACTTAAGACCCTAATAGTAGTAGATTAGGAGGTTGCTGTCGGTGCATACCATGCAACATGACTACTTACATCAAGGATACACACTTGTGGCACAAAACATATGTTCTTCAGCCTCTACAGGCCAACATCACAACTAACATAGTACCAGATTAGCATCTTAGGAGGTTTCTTTCAAATGCATCCCATGCACCAGACTACTATCTTACATACATCGACTTGTTCATCATGGAAGCTCACATACCACCATGGCGTGTGCACGCCATCACCATGTGGGATGAGGTCTCATGGTTGAATATCCACATCTTGAACCCATGGTTCTTGAACTTGAGCACTAGGTGTCATCTTCCTTCAATCCCAGCTTGTCCGCAAAGTACTACCAGCCCTTCATGAAGACCAAGCCGATGTCGTTCCATTGGACCTAGACACAGTGATGTGGTATGGAGCAGTCCTGATAGGCACTTTCACAATCTTCTAGAGGCACAGTCCTCTCGCGACCAGCTTCCACATAGCAGACGACAAGGTGAGGGAGTACAGGTCAGAAACCTTGAGTTGTAGATAGAACCTGCACCGCTTCTCGTTCCTTGTCAGATGACCTATACATGTCTTATTGCCGTTCACCTTCTCCATCTCTGTGATCTCTATCGCCTTCTCCACCAGCCTAGGGAGATCGGACCTCAGATCAGCTATGAAGTTGAAGGAGGTGACCTCCCCCAACTCTGGAACTGGTGGGTCATAGCTTGCCATGATATCCTCCTAGTCTTATGACAAAAAGAATTGCAACATTAGCATGACCCGCGTGCAAATGGGAATGGCGGTGATCACCGACAATTGCATTGAAAGTTTGCAAATGCAAATGGACAAACTAGGTATCATAGTGCAAAGGGAACGAGTAAATGCGTTTGTCGGTAACAAGATCGAACTAGGTATGTCTATACCAGAGATCTGACCTTGAACAAACTTGGTATCATTGTGCAGAGGGGATGGGAATCAACATTTAAAGTTCAAGAGATTGATGGCAAAAACTCCGTGTGTACCAACTCGTTGGGACTCCCAGTGTAGAGTGTTGTAGCAAGCATATTTTCCTCACAAGGGTGACTCGAGGGTTTATACCAAACTCTCGGGGAATTGGCTGATTAAGGGATGTTTTTCTCCTCCTCTTCAAGAAATCTACAAAAGAAAGTTTTTTCCTTGCGTCCCCAACTCCACCGTGTGGTTGCCAAGCACAAGGTTTCGTATTAGTAATATGAAATAACAATAATAGTAAGTAAAGTAAAACAATAATAAAATATGCAAGTAAAATAAAGGCAATGATATGATGTTGTTCGTTTTTGCAAGTAAAGAAAGTATTTTCTGTATTTTCGTAATAATTAATTGCAGAAAATATAAATGATAGTAATGGTGTTGGAAAGTTGTTTCTTATGATTTAAAATGGACCGGGGTTCATGGGTTCACTTTTCTATTCTCTTTTTATATTGTAATGGACATAAAACAATTCATCATCAACATAATATTGGTGAAACTTCAATATGTGTTTGATAAGCATTCATATGGGCATCACGTCCTAACATAGATATGATGTAACACATATCTCTTATATTCCTCTAAAAGGGGTAAACTCCAAGCAATCTAGAATTAAGAATTAACATAGCATAGCGTTAAGTACTTTGACATGATGTTTGAATAACAAATATGCTACCTTGACCAAACAAGATTATCAAGCTGTCACAATATAATTATAGCAAATGAATTCACTTAATCCCTAGTGAGGTAAAAAAGGAAGGTAAAAACCATACTAGATCTTGAATTTCTTGTCACTATTCAATCACCACCCCCATGCTACTCCATCTAATACACACTTTCCCCCCACACATGCTCTTGCATACAAGTTGGGTGAAAAAAAGTAATTAAGAACATGTACATGATATGCATCTATCAATATATCTTACACATAAATAGGTTCCATTGTCATATATATCAAATCATAGAATAAAGATCCACCACATAGGAATAGCATATAAGACCATAATCATGTTGGGCAGTTCATATGGAACTAGATCTATGATAACACAAGATAGAAATAGATCAATCTACTACCACAAACCCATAGTACAGAGGTGGACTACTCCCTCTTCATCATGGTGATGATGTTGGAGATGTTGGAGAAGGCAGAGATCCCTCCAGCAGCAGCTCTGGTGAAGTTTCCCACTCCAATTTTTGCTGGTTTTGTCTATGTTTTTGGTGTTTCGATGTTTCTGTGGCTCTCTCCTCGAGGATGCCTCAGGGGACCCTTTATATAGGCGTTTTTAGGTTAAACCAAGTCGGTGGGGGAAGTACTGAAGTGAATCAAATGGTCGAGGACCAAAAGAGGTCAGGTGGCACATGTAGTGGGATAGGTCGTGCCGCATGGGCTCTTTTGTGCCTTCGGGCCCCTCTCGTGAAGTCCAAGCACTCCAGGTCATCACTTTTTTGCAAAATATTGACTTCCCCAAAATCCTAGATCTGTTTGACTTCGTTTAGCTCCCTGAAAGAAAAAATACACAAAACAGGGATTTCCTGTCCTGTAGAGTTATAACCAAAATAAAGAGGGTCATTCGTAAATCTCCAAAAATCAATATAAAACATGGATATAACATTATATATGTTGCGAATATGTGGGAATCTATATCAATAAACTACAAAGTTCATGTATGCATCTTACATCCATCAACATGCCCAAGCTTAATCTATGCTTGTCCTCGAGCGTGAAGGTCATAAAACTAAACATGAATGATACGTCGTAAACGTATCTACAATTTTTGATGTTCCATGCTTGTTTTATATCTACTTTCTTATGTTTTGTTCACACTTTGAGGTATTTTTATACATTTTCTGGAACTAACCTATTAACAAGATGCCACAGTACCAGTTGCCTGTTCTCTGCTGTTTTTGGTATCAGAAAAGCTAGTAAATAAATACTCTCGGAATTGGATGGGATAAAAGCCAAAGTCAATATTTTACCCAAAGCAATACAGAGACCGAAGGGGAAACGAAGTGGTGCACCAGGGCGGCCACACCTGGTGGAGGTGCATCTTGGGGGGGGGGGCGCCACCAGGGGTGTGGGCCCCCTAGTGTTCCACCGACCTTGCCCCTTCGCCTATAAAAGCCTCCCGGGACGAAAACCTTAAGTACCCGATCAAAAATCCACGAAAGAGTCTATAGCCGCCTCCATCTCCATCCGTAGATCGGGAGGGATCCGAAGCTCTTCCCGGCACCCTGCCGGAGGGGAGAGATCACCCTCGAGGCCTTCTTCATCACCATGCAAGCCTCCGGAGTGATGCGTGAGTAGTTCATCCTTGGACTACGGGTCCATGTAGTATCTAGATGGTTGGTTCTCCTCCTTTATGCTATCATGTTTAGATCTTGTGAGCTCCGTTCATGATCAAGATCGTCTATTTGTAATCTTACATGTTGTGTTTGTGGGGGTCCAATGGATATTGAGTACTATTTCGGATTGATTATTGATTCTATCATGTCTATGTTATTTGTGATCTTGCATGCTCTCCGTCGTTAGTAGCTATCTTGGCCAAGTAGATGCTAGCAACTCCAAGAGGGAGTATTTATGCTCGATAGTGGGTTCATGCCTCTAGTAATCTGGGGAAGTGACAGAAATCTCTAAGGTTGTAGATGTGATGTTGCTACTAGGGAGAAAACAACAATCCTTTGTCCATGGGGCAATCGTATTGTTTACTTTACACACTTTGCTTAATGCAATTATCTGTTGCTTGCAACTTAATATTGGAGGGGGTTCGGATGATAACCTAAAGGTGGATTATTAGTCATAGATGCAGTTGGATTACGGTCTATGTATAAAGTTGTAATGCCCAATCAAATCTTATAGGAGTCAAGATGTCTAGTATATGCATTGTTATGCTTTCTCAAATATGTCAATTGCCCCGCTGTAATTTGTTCACCCAACATGTTATCTATCTTAAGGAAAAACACCTCTAGTGAACTATGGACCCCAATCCATTCCTTTACCATTGATATACCATCTAATGTTTACCGTTTACTGTTACTTTCTGCAAGCAATTACTATCTTCCACACTATACGTTTAATCCTTTGTTTTCAGCAAAACCGGTGAGATTGACAACCTCACTATAAGTTGGGGCAAAGTTTTGTGGTTGTGTTGTGTAGGATTCCAAGTTACTAGCAACACCTTGGAGTTGTTTCCTTGCTCCTACTGGTTCGATAGCCTTGGTTTCATAACTGAGGTAAAACTTGCTGATGTGGTCATCATACCTTCCTCTTGGGGTTCCCAACAAGCTCGATATATTTTGAGCCATCAATGAACTTTGGAGTTTGCTACTATGTTTAATGTCATACATTATATCATTGTCACACAAAGTTTACAAGGTTCAATCTTTAAAGAATAGCAATAAGAAAATGAGCTATAAAGTGATATCTCTTATACACTACAAAGATGCTTAACAATAGGTTGTTTTGTATTGAAACAAATGGAAGTACCATGAACAATTAAGGATGATTAGATGAACCTAGAGAATTATGGAAGACTCTTTTATTTCTTTTGATATTTTGACACCTTGGTAACAAAATGTAAGCAAGGAACACATGTGCTAGTCCTTTAATAAAATAAAAGATATGTGGGAGCATAAAATAAAGTTTTGAGATATGTAGCTCAAGTCAATGGTAATCATAAGAGTGAGGTTCTAGGCATGTTTTGTTGACCAAAGTAGGTATGGTTTATGTGTTTGACCCCTTATAAGTTAAATGTCTCATGCCCCTTGACAAGGTGTGGGTACTTATGGTCAAGGGGCATGAGACATTCAACTTGTAAGGGGTCAAACACATAAACCATACCTACTTTGGTCAACAAAACATGCCTAGAATCTCACTCTTATGATTACCATTGACTTGAGCTACATATCTCAAAACTTTATTTTATGCTCCCACATATCTTTTATTTTATTAAAGGACTAGCACATGTGTTCCTTGCTTACATTTTGTTACCAAGGTGTTAAAATATCAAAAGAAATAAAAGAGTCTTCCATAATTCTCTAGGTTCATCTAGTCATCCTTAATTGTTCATGGTACTTCCATTTGTTTCAATACAAAACAACTTATTGTTAAGCATCTTTGTAGTGTATAAGAGATATCACTTTATAGCTCATTTTCTTATTGCTATTCTTTAAAGATTGAACCTTGTAAACTTTGTGTGACAATGATATAATGTATGACATTAAACATAGTAGCAAACTCCAAAGTTCATTGATGGCTCAAAATATATCGAGCTCGTTGGGAACCCCGAGAAGAAGGTATGATGAGCAGAGCAGAAAGTTTTCCCTCAGTTATGAAACCAAGGTTATCGAACTAGTAGGAGCAAGGAAACAACTCCAAGGTGTTGCTAGCAACTTGGAATCCTGCACAACATAACCACATAACTTTGCCTCAACTTACAGTGAGATTGTCAATCTCACCGGTTTTGCTGAAAACAAAGGATTAAACGTATAGTGTGGAAGATAGTAATTGCTTGCAGAAAGTAAACAGCAAACGGTAAATAGTAGATGGTATATCAATGGTAAAGGAATGGACCGGGGTCCATAGTTCACTAGAGGTGTTTCTCCTTAAGATAGATAACATGTTGGGTGAACAAATTACAGCGGGGCAATTTTACAGATTTGAGAAAGCATAACAATGCATATACTAGACATCTTGACTCCTATGAGATTTGATTGGGCATTACAATATTATACATAGACCGTAATCCAACTGCATCTATGACTAATAATCCACCTTCAGGTTATCATCCGAACCCCCTCCAGTATTAAGTTGCAAGCAATAGATAATTGCATTAAGCAAAGTGTGTAAAGTAAACAATACAACTGCCCCATGGATGGAGGATTGTTGTTTTCTCCCTAGTAGCAACAACACATCTACAACCTTAGAGATTTCTGTCACTTCCCCAGATTACCAGAGGCATGAACCCACTATTGAGCATAAATACTAACTCTTGGAGTTGCTAGCATCTACTTGGCCAAGATAGCTACTAACAACGGAAAGCATGCAAGATCTCAAATAACAAAGACATGATAGAATCAATAATTAATATGAAATAGCATATCAATATCCATCGGATCCCCGCAAACACAACATGTATGGATTACAAATAGATGATCTTGATCATGAATGGAGCTCACAAGATCTAAACATGATAGCACAAAGAAGGAGAACCAACCATCTAGCTACTACATGGACCCATAGTACAAGGATGAACTACTCACGTATCACTATGGAGGCTTGCATGGTGATGAAGAAGGCCTCCAGGGTGATCTCTCCCCTCCAGCAGGGTGCCGGGAAGAGCTTCGGATCCCTCCAGATCTAGGGATGGAGATGGCGGCGGCTACAGACTCTTTTGTGGATTTTTGATTGGGTCTTAGGGTTTTCATCCCGGGAGGCTTTTATAGGCGAAGGGGTAAGGTCGATGGAGCACCAAGGGGCCCACACCCCTGGTGGCGCGCCACTGGCCGTGCGGCCACCAGGTGTGTCCACCCTAGTGCGCCACTTCGTCTCTCCTTTGGTCTCTGTATTGCTTCGCGTAAAATATTGACTTTGGCTTTTGTCCCGTCCAATTCCGAGAATATTTCTTTACTAGCTTTTCTAAAACCAAAAATAGCAGAAAACAGGCAAATGGCACTATGGCATCTTGTTAATTGGTTAGTTCCAGAAAATGTATAAAAATACCTCAAAGTGTGAATAAAACATAAGAAAGTAGATATAAAACAAACATGGAACATAATTTTTTTTAGATACGTTTATGACGTATCAGTAATGTCTATCATATCATTCTCCAATGATATGACTCTGTTGGCATAAATGCTCCATGATCAGGGAACCTTGATCATCGGTTGCCCAACGAACTAGTAATAAATAGAGGCTACTGGGGACTTGGCCTGTTTCATACCACGCCTGTATCAATGTTTCCACTTGATACAGTTATAGCACAATACGAAACTATTACGAACTAATTTAGATATGATAATAAAACCCATTTATTATTTGCCTTTAGGGCATATCTCCTTCAATCTCCCATTTGCACTAGATTACAAATAATCTAGTTTGCATTTTCTACTAATCATAAACTATATCATATATGCATTTACTGATCATGCTCACTCATGGGGAACGTCCTGTCCTTGATCTGTATTACCAGATCCATATGTCGTTTGCAAATCGGTAAATGTCTCATAATTTTGACATTTACACCATTATCACATAATGTGTTGAAGTATTCGTTTGGCAATAGAGTGAGACTTTGTTTCTAGTGTTTATAATGATGGTCAATCAGTCAATTGGACTTTCACTATTGTCATGCAAACTCCAGCAACACACTTAGCAGAAGTCGAACTTCTTTAGCCAAACTTCTATACTAGCCACTTTCAGAAGTAGCCATATACTTCTATATCTATGTTGATCCTAATCGAAAGTGCATAGAATGCAGTTTTGATGCCTAATCTAGCTCTTACAATTTAAGGATAAACTTAATTCTGGTTCGGTGAATTAACTCGGGAATCACTTGTAGACATGTTCTTACAACTAAGAACTTGTTTTCCAACTAGAAACTTGGGTCACATTATGTCGACTATACAACACGGTTATTTGGAAGAACGTATGATTGAGGCATAGGATATGTGAAACATCTCTTTTCTTTCTTTTAACCCATGGTTGTAATACATAGATTAACTAAATACTTAATCTAGATATACAAGTAAGAACTACTCTTACCTTGTACCATTCTGAACTTCTTCAGAATCTTATCTAGGATATTCTGAACATCTTTATAATCAAATCCAGGAAGCCTTTCGACACTAGTGTTTATTAAACGTATTGATCTATCTCGATAGATTTCAATTTTTAATAACTAATTCAACTTCATCCATAGAATATATACTAGCTTAAATATAACTAATACCAATTACATCAATCAATATATGTCATTCACTGATTTACGAATGTTGTCATGCTCCCACTCAAATATGGCATCCATATATGAGATCCTACGAGTTCACTTAGCTCCCACTCAAAATATGTCATCTACATATTAAGATTTAGGCAAGCTATTTAGCTCCCACTCAAATACAGGTCTTCTTGATATTTTAGCAATTCAGAAATTCTTTGATAGTTCATCAAATCAAGAATTCCTAGCTACGAGACACTAGCGTCCATATGGTTTGACAAAACCTGCTCTGTTCTACCAATTACAACCCTGTCTTCAATCTTGACATTGAAGAACACACAGTGTTGACAAACTTCTACCATTTAACAAAATTGGAGTAATTCCTAGTGTAAATCCAGTAGACTCAAGCATCGCTACACATTGTAGTCAATTCTTTGAATTTGTCAGAACAGACTTTGTGAAAAATCTAGCTTTCATGTTTTTTTAAGTTTCATTTCTTCCTCAAGAATTTGTAGTCATTTGGAAAGATTAAGTAAACATCTTTACTTAATAAGATCAAGTAACATATTACTTTTTAATCTTAAATGTAACTCAATACAGGATTTTATGACCTCTAGTCATTTCTCATACTTAGGTACATCATGCTTGTTCATAGTTCGTAGGTATGTCTTATTCCATTAACATGACAAGTGAATCAACAATAATATGGCAAACTTGTAGAATATATTTTTGAATCCTACTTTCTT